>CM075984.1:2987068-3078072 GCA_038087875.1 Malacoraja senta | reverse complement strand
AAAGCAGGAACAGGGTACTGATTTTGGATGGTCAGCCATGATCATATTGAATGGCGGTACTGTCTCGAAGGGCCGAATGGCCTACTCCTGCACCTATTTCCTATGTCTCTATGAACACATGCGCTTGGTCCACCAAGGCCTACTGCATATCCCGCTACTAACCATTTTAACTCCCCTTCCCATTCCCATACTGAACAGTCTGTCCTGGGCCTCCTCCTTTGCCAGAGTGAGGCCACATGCAAACTGGAGGAACAGCACCTCATATCCCACGTGGGTAGCTTCCAACCCAACAGTATGAACATTGAATTCTCCTATTTTAGGTAACCTCAAATAACCCCCTCTCCCACTACTCTCAAACTCCCTCCCCCCCCTCCCCTGCGCCCCATGTGGACTCGCACATCCACCTTCATTCCTTCCTCTGGCTTCACAATTCCCAACTCTTCAATCTTTTGTCTCTCACCTTCTGTTTTTTTCATCTCTGGCCTTTGTCCAACAATCTGCCTATCAACTGCCCCCCCCCCCCACCTGTGTCCACCTATTACCTGCCCCGCTTTGTCCTACCCATCATCTCTTTGTGTTTTCTGTCCCCCCCCCTAGAATCAGCCTGAAGGGTTCCGACCCGAAACGTTATCTATCCATGTGCTCCAGGATGCTGCCTGACCCGCTGAGTTATTCCAGCACTTTGTGTCTCTTTTTTAACTGAAGACTAGTGTCACCCTTGTGGACTGAAAGCAAGTGCTCTGCAAAGTGCTCACCCTGTCTGTATTTGGTAGATCACATTGTGAACACTTAACGCGGTCCGCCCCTTGGCCTACTGAAATTAGAAGGGCAAATGAGTATGTTGCTTCACCTAGAAATCTAGTTTATTACACGAGATACAGCGTGGAAACAGGCCCTTCGGCCCACCGAGTCCGCACTGACCAGCGATCCCCGCACATTAACACTACCCGACATGCACTTGGGACAATTTTACATTTACCAAGCCAATTAACCTACAAACCTGTACATCTTTGAAGTGTGGGAGGAAACCGAAGATCACGCAAGTCACGGGGAGAATGTACATACTTCGTACAGACAGCACCCATAGTCGGGATTGAACCTGGTCTCTGGCGCCGTAAGGCATTAGCTCTACTGCTACTCCACCGTGCCACAACAGAAAGACTGTTTGGGTCCCTGGATAGTGGGAAGGAAGCAGTGAAAGGACAGGTGTTGCAGTTCCAGAGTTAATTAGGACATTGCCATGGAATCGGGTGGTTGATGTGGACCAGGGAGTCATAAAGGGAGTGATCTCGTTATATGATGAGGGCAATGCGTGCCTGGTGGTGGAATCTCCTAGGAGCTGATGGGCCATTGAATGTAGCGGCTGGTGGGTTGGTAAGTGAGGATCAAGAGAACTCTATTCTTGCTCAGCCCATGAAGATAAAGGTTGCGAGCGGAAGTGTAGGAAATGGATAAGATTCAGTTGAGGGTGTCCTATATTTCAGATTTTCAGTACCTGCAGTAGTTTTTTTTGTATTTGAATTGAATCCTTCAGCTTGTTTATCAAAAATGTTTGTCAAAGCACATTGGGGTGTCTTGAGATTAATACCATTCAATGCAAGACTTCAGTACCTAACTTCAAGTAGCCCTTGCTTTCCTTCTCTCTCCATCCCCTCCCCTTCCCAGTTCTCCCACCAGTCGTACTGTCTCCAACTATGTTTTATCTCTGTACTGCCCACTACCCTGACATCAGTCTGAAGAAGGGTCTTGACCCGAAATATCACCCGTTCCTTCTATCCAGAGATGCTGCCTGTCCCGCTGAGTTGCTCCAGCATTTTTTGGCTACCTTCGACTTAAACCAGCATCTGCAGTTCTTTCCTACACCATTCAATGCAAATCGTTTTATCTTGAAAAAGCAAAAATACATAGAAACATGTCCCACAGCATTTAACAAAAGGTAAGACGTGTCAGTTGTTCCAGATTACTTGGGACATGGTGTTAACATTGTGCTTCATCCTACTAAAGAACAAACGGAACTGATTTGATTGAGTTAAATTTGGATAAAGAGATGTTAAATATTTAAACAATGGTGACACAGGTTTAATTCTGTCAGAGATTAAGCTCTAAAGAAGGAGAAATATTTTAGCCTTGAAAGAAAGTATCAGAGAGGGTAATAATGGTGGCAAAAAATCTTGCTTGGTTCATTCTCTCCCATATCAACTCCTGCCTATCAGCCATCAAATCTTGGATGCAACTCAACTTCCTTAAATTAAACAGTAGCAAAACAGAATTTCTCCTCATTGGCTCCAAATCAACACTCACTAAAATCAACAACCCACTCTCACTATCGACGGCACCACTGTCTCCCCATCTCCTCAGGCACGCAACCTTGGCGTGATCCTTGACTCAACCCTCTCCCTTGAGCCTCACATCCGCCATGTTGTCAAAACATCATTTTTTTCACCTCCGCAACATTGCAAAAATCAGATCGTCTCTCACACCCCCCGCTGCTGAAAGACTCATCCATGCCTTCATTTCCTCCCGACTGGACTACTGTAACTCTCTTCTTTTCGGAATCAATTCCAGCAGCATCAAACGACTCCAACTGGTCCAGAATGCAGCCGCCCGACTCATTACCCACACCAACTCCTGGCACCACATCACCCCAGTTCTCAAAGAACAACTTCACTGGCTTCCCATTTCCCACCGGATCACCTACAAAATCCTGGTCCTCACCTACAAAGCCCTCAACAACCTGGCCCCCCCTTATCTCATTGACCTCCTCTCCCCCTACCAACCCTCACGGTCCCTCAGATCCACATCAGCTGGTCTCCTCTCCACTCCGAATTCAAACCTCTGCACTTTTGGAGGCAGAGCCTTCTCCAGGGCAGCTCCCAGGCTCTGGAATTCCCTCCCACAACCGGTCCGAAATTCTGAGTCCCTCACCATCTTCCAGTCCCGCCTCAAGACCCATCTCTTCACCTCTGCATACCCTTAGTCCCATGTTCCCCTCCCCTCTGTCTTACTGCTCTATTTTGTTTTGTTTATTCCTGACTCTCAATTGTAAAGCGACTTTGAGTCCTGAAAAGCGCTATATAAAATAAATCTATTATTATTATTATTATTATTCTATTCACTTAATACAAAGAATTAAGAATTGAATTTGCATTGTTTAGTGTGTAACATAAATCCATCAAATTGGATCTCTCGCTGGTATTCATGTTCAGGACTTCACCTCTGTTGCAATATAAATACATCCTGGAAAATGTAAACATATTTCTTTGCAGATTGGGATGTAATGTTAAAATTGTACAAGGCATTGGTGAGGCCAATTCTGGAGTATGGTGTACAATTTTGGTCGCCTAATTATAGGAAGGATGTCAACAAAATAGAGAGAGTACAGAGGAGATTTACTAGAATGTTGCCTGGGTTTCAGCAACTAAGTTACAGAGAAAGGTTGAACAAGTTAGGGCTTTATTCTTTGGAGCGCAGAAGGTTAAGGGGGGACTTGATAGAGGTCTTTAAAATGATGAGAGGGATAGACAGAGTTGACGTGGATAAGCTTTTCCCACTGAGAGTAGGGAAGATTCAAACAAGGGGACATGATTTGAGAATTAAGGGACAGAAGTTTAGGGGTAACATTAGGGGAACTTCTTTACTCAGAGAGTGGTGGCTGTGTGGAATGAGCTTCCAGTGAAGGTGGTGGAGGCAGGTTCGTTTTTATCATTTAAAAATAAATTGGATAGTTATATGGACAGGAAAGGAATGGAGGGTTATGGTTTGAGCGCAGGTATATGGGACTAGGGGAGAATACGTGTTCGGCACGGACTAGAAGGGTCGAGATGGCCTGTTTCCGTGCTGTAATTGTTATATGGTTATTGTTGAAAACATAACATTTAATTAGGCCAATTCTATCAAACTAATTACATCTTGTGATAAATATAGAATGGGTTTGCCAATAAAGTACTTTTTAAGCACTTTGTCATCTGCTTGACATGAGGCCATTTACAGGTATCCCTTAATTCCTAGGTATTCCCTCCCTACCTATGACACAAGACACCTCACACGCCATTCGTCTCTTCAATAACGTCCATTTTCCAGGCCCCCACTCCCTCATCTTTACTATGGATGTTCAGTCACTCTACACCTCCATCCCCCACCAGGAAGGTCTTAAAGCCGTTTGTTTCTTCCTCGACCACAGAACCAGCCAATTTCCGTCTACTAACACTCTCCTCCGCCTTGCAGAGCTGGTCCTTACCCTTAACAACTTCTCCTTTGATTCCTCCCACTTCCTCGAAATCCAAGGTGTAGATATGGGCACTCGCATGGGCTCCAGCTATTCCTGCCTCTTTGTAGGGTACGTCGAACAATCCCTGTTCCAGGCGTACACTGGCCCTATCCCCAAACTCTACCTCCGCTACATTGACAACTGCATTCGTGCTGCCTCCTGCACCCATGCAGAACTCACTGACTTCATTAACTTCACGACTAATTTCCATCCTGCACTCAAATTCACTTGGACCATCTCCGACATTTCCCTACCGTTTCTAGATCTCACCGTCTCCATCACAGGAGATAGACTATTGACTGACATCTATTATAAACCTACTGACTCCGATAGCTATCTAAACTACACTTCTTCCCAACCTGCTTCCTGTAAATACTCTATCTCCTACTCTCAATTCCTCCGTCTATGGTGCATCTGCGCCCAAGATGAGATGTTCCACACCAGGTCATCGGAGATGTCCTCATTCATTAGGGAACAGGGGTTCCCTTCTTCCATTACAGATGAAGCCTCACTAGGGTCTCCTCGATATCCCGCCGCTCTGCTCTTGCTCCCCCTCCCCCTATTGGTAACAAGGACAGAGTCCCCTTTGTCCTCACCTTCCACCCCATCAGCCATCGCATGCAGCACATAATCCTCCAACATCTCCAACAGGATCCCACTGCTCGCCACATCTTCCCACCTCCACCGCTTTCCGCAGTAACTGTAATCTACTTCTTAACCCAGTACCCCATAAGTCTGTGAGCTCTAACCTAGTTCATCAACGTCCTGTGTGCACCTTTATCGAAGGACCTCTGAAAATCTAAATGCACATGTTTACTGGTTGTCCCTTGCCTATTCAACTGGGCACATCGTTCAAGAACTTCAATATGTCAAATGAGATTTTTCTTTCAATAAATTAATTTTGAATCTGCTCAATCATTTAAGCCCCTGTCCCACGATGCGAGTTTACCCAAGAGCTCTCCCGAGTAAAAAAAAATAAATCAAACTCGTGGTACTTCATCACAAGTATTTTTTTACTCTTGGAAAATGTTTACATTGTTGAAAAAACTTCACGAGTTTCCGCGTTTCCTGAGTATCTGCCGTTAGCGTTACGAGCCGCTACGAGACATCCACGAGCTCCGACGTACCCGCTACGTACATTCTACGTACTTACCACGAGTTTGATTATTTTTTTTACTCGGGAGAGCTCTTGGGTAAACTCGCATCGTGGGACAGGCCCTTTAACCTTTCCTAGGTATTCTGTTATTATATTCTTCAATGTAGATTTCAGTATTTTCTCTAATACTGATATCAGTTCACCAGGCCAGAATTTCTATTTGCTTTTTCCATCTTTTTTTGAATAGTAGGGTCACATTTGCTATCCACCAAAGATGGAATTTGATCCAGGCAACTTTGCATTTACCTGAACGTAAACATCGATGGACCAGTTGAAGTCTGACATCAGTCTGAAGAAGGGTCTCGACCCGAAACGTCGCCTATTGCTTCTCTCCATAAATGCTGCCTCACCGCTGAGTTCCTCCAGCAATTTTGTCCACGTTAGATGGACCAGTTAGTAAGTTTGCAGATGACACCAATATTGGTGGTCAGTGAGGAATGCTGTAAACGGACAGCGAGATATAGATCAGTTACAAAACTGGCAGATGGAGTTTAATCCGAGTAAGTGTGAGCAGTTGTACTTTTAGAGATTGAATGTACAGCATTGATGTGTAGAGGGATCTTTTAGGGTTCATAGCTCCCTAAAAGAGGTAACGCGTGGATAGAGTGGTAAAGAACTTGTATGTTATGCTTGCCTTCACCAGTCAGGGCATTGAGTACAAGAGTCAGGAAGTCATGTTGCAACATTTTGGTGACATAGATACATAGAAACATAGGCAGTAGGTGCAGGTGTAGGCCATTCGGCCCTTCGAGTCAGCACCACCATTCAATGTGATCATGGTTGATCATCCCCAATCAGTACCCCGTTCCTGCCTTCTCCCCATATCCCTTGATTCTGCTAGCCTTAAGAGCCCTATCTAACTCTCTTTTGAATGCATCCATTGAATGGCCTTCACTGCCTTCTGAGGCAGAGAATTCCACAAATTCACAACTCTCTGGGTGAAAAAGTTTTTCCTCATCTCAGTTCTAAATGGATTACCCCTTATCTTTAAACTGTGACCCCTGGTTCTGGACTCCCCCAACATCGGGAAAATGTTTCCTGCATCTAGCCTACCCAATCCCATAAGAATTTTATATGTTTCTATAAGATCCCCTCTCATCCTTCTAAATTCCAGTGAATACCAGTCGACCCATTCTTTCCAGTCAATACATTAAAGGTGTTATTTTTACCTCATCTCAGTATCATCGTTCAATTCACCTCCACTGACTCCAGTTAGTCTCAGTCAGTCTGTGACTGGGAGTCTCTCAAAACTGCACACAATACTCCAGGTGTGGTGTCACCAGGGCCCTGTACAACTGCAGAAGGACCTCTTTGCTCCTATACTCCTCTAGTTATGAAGGCCAACATGCCATTAGCTTTCTTCACTGCCAGCTGTACCTGTATGCCTACTTTCAGTGACTGATGTATAAGGACACCCAGGTCTCCTTGTTCCTCCCCTTTTCCTAACCTGACACCATTCAGATAATAATCTGCCTTCCTGTTCTTGCCACCAAAGTAGATAACCTCACATTTATCCATATTAAACTGCATCTGCCATGCATCTGCCCACTCACCCTACCTGTCCAAGTCACCCTGCATCCTCATAGCACCTCCTCACAGTTCACATTGTCACCCAGCTTTGTGTCATCTGCATATTTGCTAATGTTACTATTAATTCCTTCATCTAAATCATTAATGTAGATGGTAAATAGCTGTGGTCCCAGCACCGAGCCTTGCGGCACCCCACTAGTCACTGCCTGCCATTCTGAAAGGGACCCGTTAATCCTTACTCTTTGTTTCCTGTCTGCCAACCAATTTTCTAAGCATGTCAATACCCTACACCAAATACCATGTGTTCTGATTTTACCCACTAATCTCTAGTGTGGCACCTTATCAACTGCTTTCTGAAAGTCCAGGTCCAGGTCCATGTCCATTTTATGTTACATCCTCAAAAAATTCCAGAAGATTAGTCAAGTATGATTTCCCCTACGTAAATCCATGCTGACTTGGATCGATCCTGTTACTGCTATCCAAATGCACCACTATTACATCTTTAATAATCGACTCCAGCATCTTCCCCACCACCGATGTCAGGCTAACTGGTCTATAATTCCCTGCTTTCTCTCTCCCTCCTTTCTTAAAAAATGGGATAATATTAGCTACCCATCAATCCACAGGAACTGATCCAGAATCTATAGAACATTGGAAAATGATCACCAATGCATCTACGATTTCTAGAGCAACCTCCTTGAGTACCCTGGGATGCAGACCATCAGGCCCTGGGGATTTATCAGACATCAGTCCCATCAGTCTATCCAACACCATTTCCTGACTAATGTGAATTTCCTTCAGTTCCTCCATCACGCTAGGTGCTCTGTCCCCTAGTACATGTGGGAGATTGTTTGTGTCTTCCTTAGTGAAGACAGAACCAAAGTACCTGTTCAACTCGTCTGCCATTTCCTTGTTCCCCATAATAAATTCACCTGTTTCTGTCTTCAAGGGACCCACAATTGTCTTATCTATTTCTTTCCTCTTCACATACGTAAAGAAGCTTTTACTACCCTTCTTTATATCCTTGGCTAGCTTACCTTCATACTACATCTTTTTTCCCCGTATTGCCTTTTTAGTTACCTTCTGTTGATCTTTAAAAGTTTCCCAATCCTCTGACTTCCCACTCATCTTTGCTATGTTATACATCTTCTCTTTTATTTTTATACTGTCCTTGGCTTCCCTTGTCAGCTGTGGTAGCCTCTTACTCCCCATAGATTGCATTTAGGTTAGTTTGCATTTGGAGTATCATATGCAATGAGGGGGGATCTTATAGAAACATATAAAATTATAAAAGGACTGGACAAGCTAGATGCAGGAAAAATGTTCCCAATGTTGGGCGAGTCCAGAACCAGGGGCCACAGTCTTAGAATCAAGGGGAAGCCATTTAAGACTGAGGTGAGAAAAAACTTTTTCACCCAGAGAGTTGTGAATTTGTGAAATCCCTGCCACAGAGGGCAGTGGAGGCCAAATCACTGGATGGATTTAAGAAAGAGTTAAATAGAGCTCTAGGGGCTAGTGGAGTCAAGGGATATGGGGAGAAGGCAGGCACGGGTTATTGATAGGGGACGATCAACCATGATCACAATGAATGGTGGTGCTGGCTCGAAGGGCCAAAAGGCCTCCTCCTGTACCTATTTCTATGTTTCTATGTATCTATATGCAGTTCTGATTGCCCCATTAAGGTTCAAAGGTCAAAGGTCTGTTTATTGTCACGTAACAATTAAGGTACAGTGAAAATCATATTACGGGAAAGATGTGAAGATTTTGGTGAGAGTACATAACAGGTCTACCAGAATGATGCCTGGATTACTGGGTATTAGCTGTAAAGAGAATTTGAACATACCTGTATTGTTTTCTCTGGAGCACCAGAGACCTAATGAAAGTCTATATAAGTATGAGAGGCATAGACAGGGTAGAATGTTACAACCTAACCTAACCAAAGTGTTATAAAGCTACAACATGATTTCCTGCCTCTTATACTAAATTCCCTGACCAACAGGCCAGGGCAGGAAATGTCAAAGATTAGAGGGCACAGCAAATCCATCAGAGGGAGAGAGTTTAAAATCGAAGGTAGACAAAAGTGCTGGAGAAACTCAGCGGGTGCAGCAGCATCTATGGAGCGAAGGAAATAGGCAAAGTTTCGGGCCAATACCCTTCTTCAGACTGATGTAGGGTAGGGGGGGGGGGGCGGGGAGAAGAAAGGGAAGAGGAGGAGCCCGAGGGCCGAGGGAGAGCTGAGAAGTGGAGGAGACATGAAGGGCTACCGGAAATTGGAGAATTCATTGTTTATGCCGCTAGGGTGCAGACTGCCCAAGCGGAATATGAGGTGCTGCTCCTCCAATTTCCGCTGGTGCACTCTGGCCATGGAGGACAGAGAGGTCGGATTCGGAATGGGAGGGGGAGTTGAAGTGCTGAGCCACCAGGAGATCAGGTTGGTTAATGCGGACCGAGCGGAGGTGTTCGGCGAAACGATCGCCAAGCCTACGCTTGGTCTCACCGATGTAAGCCTACGCTTGGTCTCACCGATGTAAGTTTAAAAGAGATGCGTGGAACGTGTTTTTTATACTGAGAGTGGGAGTTGCCTGGAACGCGATGTCAGGGATGGTGGAAGCAGATATGATTGTGGCCATGGACACATGGATATGCAGGGATGTGTAAGAAGGAACTGCAGATGCTGGTTTAAACTGTAGACACAAAATGCTGGAGTAACTCAGCGGGACAGGCAGCATCTCTGGAGAGAAGGAATGGGTGACGTTTCGGGTTGAGACCCTTCTTCAGACAGCAGGGATGGAGGGATATAGAACATGTGCAGGCAGAGGCATTAGTTGAAGTAGACATTGTTGGCACAGACATCGTGGGCAAAAGGGCCTATTCCTATGATGTACTGTTCCATGTTCTATGTTAACCTGCAGGAAACCCTCCAAAATCCATTGGATTTTGAATGAAGATTACCAAAGCACGCATTACCTCCGTAGCCAATTCCACCCTGGTATGTGGTCTTTGTACCATTTATTGTGTAGGAAGGAACTGCAGATGCTGTTTTAAACTGAAGATAGACACAAAAAGCTGGAGTGGCACAGCTGGTCAGGCAATATCTCTGGAGAGAAGGAAGAGGTGACGTTTTGGGTCGAAGTCTCGACCTGAAACATCACCTATTCCTTTCCCCAGAGATGCTGCCTGACCCGCTGTGTCACTCCAGCTTTTTGTGTCTATTTCCTTGTAGTTTATTGACTTTCAGTTTTTCAAAATTCTTTTGAATTGTACTTCAATTGCTACTAATTTACTTTGGTTCCTCAATCTCATTGGTTTGTTGATTCTGACAGTTTCTAGCAGATGTTCTGTCAGAATTGTAACCTATCACAGTCTGTGACGTGTTCCAACGCTGTGAGAGTACCATCAAAACAGGGAACCTAGAAAAAGGACATGCCAGGAGCTTTAGCAATTGGGGAAGCTAGAATACAGAACAAGTGCTTGTTAAACATTAAAAGCAGAAAAACAGTACGGTTTAGCCAGATCTAAACAATTTCATAACCAAAATGTGAGATTTAAACTCCACAGTCGTCATACAATGTGGAACCAGGCCCTTCGGCCCAACTTCCCATACATCTCCCAGCTACACTAGTCCCACCTGCCTGCATTTGGTCCATATCCCTCCAAACCTGTCCTATCCATACACCTATCTAACTGTTTCTTAAATGATGGGATAGTCCCAGCCTTAACTACCTCCTCTGGCAGCTTGTTCCATACACCCACCACCCTATGTGTGAAAAAGTTACCCCTCAGATTCCTAATAAATCTTTTCCCCTTCACCTTGAACCTATGTCCTCTGGTCCTCGATTTACCTGCTCTGGACAAGAGACTGTGCCCCAATCTATTCCTCTCATGATTTTATACATCTCTATAAGATCTCCCCTCATCCTCCTGCGCTCCAAGAAATAGAGACCCAGCCTACTCACACCCTCTAGTCCTGGCAACATCCTCATAAAACTTCTCTGAACACTTTCAAGCTTGACAATATCTTTCCTATAATATGGTGCCCAGAACTGAACACAATACTCTAAATGTCATGATCGGTGGTGGATGGTAAATCAGTTAATGGGTAGTAGAAAAGCCAGAGACCAATGATACCCAGATTAATGTTACTTCTCAAATTATTTTACTTAAGCAGTTCCTCAGGGTGAACAAGGGTACTGACCCAAAACATCACCTGTCCATGTTCTCCGGGGATGCTGCCTGACCTGCTGTGTCCTCAGAGTCAAAGCTGATTTGCATCCAATCCAGTTTTGTGTGTTCTCAGGTGGAATAATGTATCCTGTACAATGACCCCATTCTAGCAATGAAATGTAAGAGAACAGGTCGAGGACGGGTCGGTGGTGGGTGCTGGTGGGCGGACAGGCCGCCGAGAAAAAAGGGGAAACCATTGGGGACTAGATGGGGGACTTTGTAACTTTGTTGGCGCCCTTTATGTAGCGACTCTTTGCATACCTTAATAAAGTATCATTCATTCATTCAGTTTGAGAAAGATGTTTGGAGATATTGCAGCCTCAATTGATGCTGGTGTGCATTAGGGTTGCTCTGTGGTTAGGATCAGTTTGCACGCTGTCGTGTGGCAGATGGAAGATGGAGATGAATTTCTGCAGACAGTCCAATTTGAAAAAGATATTCCATAGTCATTCTCAATTTTCAGGAATAACGATTTTTATCGGATCAAAAAAGGCCACATACTTGGGTGATGCTGCTTCCTGCATATCTCTTGTAGTAGCTGAAATGCATGCCCTTTGTGTCTCTGGACATGCACGGTCTACTCTGTCATTTGGAAAGCAACAGATCAGCCATCAAGAGGACGATTCTGGCAATGTTCTCCCCAATGTCCGACAGCCTCTATAGT
The DNA here is from genome assembly GCA_038087875.1 of Malacoraja senta. Lineage (NCBI taxonomy): Eukaryota > Metazoa > Chordata > Chondrichthyes > Rajiformes > Rajidae > Malacoraja > Malacoraja senta. The sequence continues at coordinate 3,066,231 of CM075984.1, read as the reverse complement.
TCCCTCTATAGTTACCACGGCCAGATTTGTCTACTTGTTCTGAAGATCTTCAGAATCAAGCTAGTCCCTTTTTTGGACAGTGAAGCCAAGCTTCACTGATGCCAATTGCAGCAGTCTTCAGGGCTGTCCAGGTGTTGAGGAAGGTCTCGACCCAAAACGTCACCAGATGCTGCCTGACCTGCTGCGTTACTCCAGCACTTTGTGTTCTTTTGTGTATTACAGTCAAAAAGGCCCAACAGAGGGTGTACTTCATGTGGCAGCTGAGGAAACACAATCTGCCACAGGCAATGATGATCTAATTCTATACGACCATTGTAGACTCTGTCCTCACCTTCTCCATCATGGTCTGGTTTGGCTCAGCCACCAAGCACGACATCCGGCAGCTGCAACGAATCGTTCGATCAGCTGAGAAGGTTATTGGCTGCAACCTTCCCCCCATTGACAAATTGTACACTGCAAGGGCCAGGAAGCGAGCGGGTAAGATCATCTCTGACCCCTCTCACCCTGGCCAGAAACTCTTTGAATCACTGCCCTCTGGAAGGCGACTCCGGACTGTCAAAGCCGCCACAGCCAGATATAAAAACAGCTTTGTTCCACGAGCAGCAGCTCTACTCAACAACCAAAAGTCTGTAGCCTCCTTTTGCTCTGGTATTTTATTTCTTTCACATGTTTAAACTATAATGTTTTATTATTAATGTTTCATTCTTAATTGTTACTATATGTCGTGTTGTTACCAGCGAGCGGAGCACCAAGGCAAATTCCTTGTATGTGTACATACTTGGCCTATAAACTTATTCATTCATTAACCAGCATTTACTGTTCTTTATTTTTACTCTTTGACTGTGCAGCTCCTGTTGGTCAAGGAATGTAAGAATGTCAGTGAGGTACCATTGCACATGTGCTATCGTGGCAGATTCTTAAGGCCTCAAACGTTAATTTTTCTGCAGCAACATTTCTACTGCTGTTGTGCTTAGTCAAGTCACATTTATTTATATAGCACATTTAAAAAACAACTCTCGTTGGCCAAAGTGATTTACATTTTTTATAAGAATAGCACAAACAAAACAAACTACATACATATATACATGTAGCCCTCACTCAGAGGACGTCAGGAAAGGCTTGGGAGTATAGATAAGTCTTTAGTCTTGACTTAAAAGAGTCGATGGAGGGGGCAGTTCTGATGGGAAAGGCCTTAGAGTGGAGGCTGATGGACATTACAGAGTGGATTACGTGGTGAATCAATCTGACTGTCTTTGGTATGTGTCATTGTAACCCTTGATACAGACATCCTTGTGGTCACATGCTTAGATTATCACGTATTCTAATAGGTGTCAGTGCCTGTACGGAATCCTGTCTCTAAAATGACATGTTGATGATAACAAGCCAATACTTGTCAGGAGTGCCTCCGTTGGAGTTAGCTATCCCAACACCTTTCCCGTCAATCATATCTTACCAGAGGATTGTTTAAGAAAGATCCAACGTGATCCCACCACTGGCCACATCTTTCCATTTCCTCCCCTTTCTGCTTTCCGCAGACTGTTCCCTCCGTATCTCCCTGGTTAATTTGTCCCTTCCCACCCAAACCACCCCCTCCCCTGGTACTTTCCCTTGCAACCGCAGGAAATTATTCACTTGTCGTTTTACCTCCCCACTCAACTCCATTCAAGGACCCAAGCATCTTTCCAGGTGAGGCAGAGGTTCACCTGCACCTCCTCCAACCTCATCTATTGCATTAACTATTCCAGGTGTCAACCTCTACATCGGCGAGACCAAGCGCAGGCCTGGCGATCACTTCGACCAACACCTCCGCTCAGTTCCCATTAACTGTGAGGAGGATGCTGTGTTAGCTGTGAGGAGGATGCTAGGAGACTGCAAGGTGACTTGGATAGGCTGGGTGAGTGGGCAAATGTTTGGCAGATGCAGTATAATGTGGATAAATGTGAGGTTATCCACTTTGGTAGCAAAAACGGGAAGGCAGACTATTATCTAAATGGTGGCCGATTAGGAAATGGGGAGATGCAGCGAGACCTGGGTGTCATGGTACACCAGTCATTGAAAGTAGGCATGCAGGTGCAGCAGGCAGTGAAGAAAGCGAATGGTATGTTGGCCTTCATAGCAAGAGGATTTGAGTATAGGAGCAGTGAGGTTCTACTGCAGTTGTACAGGGTCTTGGTGAGACCACACCTGGAGTATTGCGTACAGTTTTGGTCTCCAAATCTGAGGAAGGACATTATAGCCATAGAGGGAGTGCAGAGAAGATTCACCAGACTGATTCCTGGGATGTCAGGACTTTCATATGAAGAAAGACTGGATAAACTTGGCTTATACTCGCTAGAATTTAGGAGATTGAGAGGGGATCTTATAGAAACGTACAAGATTCTTATGGGGTTGGACAGGCTAGATGCAGGAAGATTGTTCCCGATGTTGGGGAAGTCCAGGACAAGGGGTCACAGCTTAAGGATAAGGGGAAAATCCTTTAAGACCGAGATGAGGAAAAACTTTTTCACACAGAGAGTGGTGAATCTCTGGAACTCTCTGCCACAGAGGGTAGTTGAGGCCAGTTCATTGGCTATATTTAAGAGGGAATTAGATGTGGCCCTTGTGGCTAAAGGGATCAGGGGGTATGGAGAGAAGGCAGGTACGGGATACTGAGTTGGATGATCAGCCATGATCGTATTGAATGGCGGTGCAGGCTCGAAGGGCTGAATGGCCTACTCCTGCACCTAATTTCTATGTATCTATGTATCTATGTAACCAACCTGATCTCCCGGTAGCTCAGCACTTCAACTCCCCCTCCCATTCCGAATCCGACCTTTCTGTCCTGGGCCTCCCCCATGGCCAAAGTGAGGCCCAGCAATAAATGGAGGAACAGCCCCTCATATTTCGCTTGGGTAGTTTACACCCCAGCGGTATGAACATTGACTTCTCCAATTTCAGATAGTCCTGGCTTTCTCCCTCCTTCCCCCCCCTTCCCAGCTCTCCCACAGCCCACTGTCTCCGATTCTTCCTTTCTTTATCCCGCCCCATCCCCCGACATCAGTCTGAAGAAGGGTCTCAACCCGAAACGTCACCTATTCCTTCTCCCCATAGATGCTGCCTCACCCGCTGAGTTTCTCCAACGTTTTTGTCTACCTTACCAGTGGATTGTGTCTTTTCTGACTCGGGTGCTTAAGTCAGTCAAGAAAATCATTTTGTGTAGGAAGGAACTGCAGAAGCTGGTTTAAACTGAAGACAGGCACCTTTTGTGTCGATCTTTGGTTTAAACTAGCATCTGCAGTTCCTTCTGATTGTGATTCATCCTTGTGATTGAGGCAGTGCAGCGTAGGTTCACGAGATTGATCCCTGGGATGGCGGGTGTGTCATATGAGGAAAGATTGAAAAGACTAGGCTTGTATTCACTGGAGTTTAGAAGGATGAGGGGTGACCTTGTAGAAACATATAAAATTATAAAAGGACTGGACAAGCTAGATGCAGGTACAATGTTCCCAATGTTGGGCGAGTCCAGAACCAGAGGCCACAGTCTTAGAATAAAGGGGAGGCCATTTAAGACTGAGGTGAGAAAAAAACGTTTTCACCCAGTGAGTTGTGAATTTGTGGAATTCCCTGCCACAGAGGGCAGTGGAGGCCAAATCACTGGATGGATTTAAGAGGGAGTTAGATAGAGCTCTGGGGGCTAGTGGAATCAAGGGATATGGGGAGAAGGCAGGCATGGGTTATTGATTGGGGACGATCAGCCATGATCACAATGAATGGCAGTGCTGGCTCGAAGAGCCAAATGGCCTCCTCCTGTACCTATTTTCTATGTTTCTATATTTCTACACAATACAATCTGCATGTCTTTGGAACGTGGGAAGAAACCAGAGCAGCCGGTGAAAACCCATGTGGTCAAAGAGAACATACCTACTCTGTACAGACAGCATCCGTAGGTGCTGTAAGGCAGCATCTTTACTGTTGGCCACTGTGTTTATTTTAATAAAATGATTACGGGCAGTTTCTACATTTTTGACAGTTTTGAAAGCAATATCATTTATAATGTATTTTTCTAAAGAAAAAGCAAAATGAAACATTAGATGGCGTGATCAGGCATTAATTTATTTAATTTTTTTAGCATAAAAGTGAAAATGTTCAAAATGGGTTTCAAACTGAGAAAACCCTGTCACCACAAACAGAAAGGCATGATTTTAATTCTTAATCATTTCTAAACAAAGTAATGCAGAAAATATACACTAAAGTATAACACGGCTGGGGATACCCAGCCTAAAATGGGAATCAACTAGTCCTCGACCAATAATTCTACCTGCACATTTATGGGAATCTCCAGGTAAACTGAACGGGGTGAATAAAAACATCAGTGCAGCCGATAAACACGCTATTAACATCATTGAGAAGGCAAATTAAATCAACAAGCAAGTATCGTCTCTCCTCAGATCCGCTGATAACCTGCAGCTTGGAATCATTTTGTGTAGGAAGGAACTGCAGAAGCTGGTTTAAACTGAAGACAGGCACAAAAAGCTAGAGTAACTCAGCAGGTCAGACAGCATCTCTGGAGAAAAGGAACAGGTGACGTTTCGGGCCGAGACCATTCTCAGACTGAAGAAGGGTTCCGACCCGAAATGTCACCTATTCCTTTCCTTCAGAGATGCTGCGGAGTTACTCCACCTTTTGTGTCGATCTTTGGTTTAAACTAGCATCTGCAGTTCCTTCTGATTGTGATTCATCCTTGTGATTGAGGCAGTGCAGCGTAGGTTCACGAGATTGATCCCTGGGATGGCGGGAGTGTCATATGAGGAAAGATTGAAAAGACTAGGCTTGTATTCACAGGAGTTTAGAAGGATGAGGGGTGACCTTGTAGAAACATATAAAATTATAAAAGGACTGGGCAAGCTAGATGCAGGAAAAATGTTCCCAATGTTGGGCGAGTCCAGAACCAGAGGCCACAGTCTTAGAATAAAGGGGAGGCCATTTAAGACTGAGGTGAGAAAAAAACGTTTTCACCCAGAGAGTTGTGAATTTGTGGAATTCCCTGCCACAGAGGGCAGTGGAGGCCAAATCACTGGATGGATTTAAGAGGGAGTTAGATAGAGCTCTGGGGGCTAGTGGAATCAAGGGATATGGGGAGAAGGCAGGCATGGGTTATTGATTGGGGACGATCAGCCATGATCACAATGAATGGCAGTGCTGGCTCGAAGAGCCAAATGGCCTCCTCCTGCACCTATTTTCTATGTTTCTATATTTCTACACAATACAATCTGTATGTCTTTGGAACGTGGGAAGAAACCAGAGCAGCCGGTGAAAACCCATGTGGTCAAAGAGAACATACCTACTCTGTACAGACAGCATCCGTAGGTGCTGTAAGGCAGCATCTTTACTGTTGGCCACTGTGTTTATTTTAATAAAATGATTACGGGCAGTTTCTACATTTTTGACAGTTTTGAAAGCAATATCATTTATAATGTATTTTTCTAAAGAAAAAGCAAAATGAAACATTAGATGGCGTGATCAGGCATTAATTTATTTAATTTTTTTAGCATAAAAGTGAAAATGTTCAAAATGGGTTGCAAACTGAGAAAACCCTGTCACCACAAACAGAAAGGCATGATTTTAATTCTTAATCATTTCTAAACAAAGTAATGCAGAAAATATACACTAAAGTATAACACGGCTGGGGATACCCAGCCTAAAATGGGAATCAACTAGTCCTCGACCAATAATTCTACCTGCACATTTATGGGAATCTCCAGGTAAACTGAACGGGGTGAATAAAAACATCAGTGCAGCCGATAAACACGCTATTAACATCATTGAGAAGGCAAATTAAATCAACAAGCAAGTATCATCTCTCCTCAGATCCTCTGATAACCTGCAGCTTGGCGACGTCGACAGATCAAATACACAAGGATTATAATAATGATCACCACAGCAAGAACTATTCCAAAGGCGACAGGAAGAACATATCTGTAGTCCAGGAAGCATTCCTCTGCTGTAAAAACAAAAGACATATGTAAAGCACCATTCTATTATCTCCAAGCAACCCATTATTTATGAAATAAATGTTTTGGATTAATGACCTTTCAGAACTCATCGTCTGTTGGTATTTAGCTGCAAGAATAGCAAGTAGGTAAGTCTCACAGATTGGCTAATTAACAGCTGCCAATAAAAGGAAGGCAAGCCTAATTGAAGTGGCCATAGTGGGAGCAGCCAGTCTGAGTTATTCATTGAGGCTTGGGCTCAAGAGGCTTTGGCGAGGGTGATTGCAGGATACGGTTTGGTCAGTCACGTTTTGTTTGTTTCTGTGCACAACATGGTCTTGGTGTCTGGGCGATGGAGGCCAGTGCAATGGTGTGTTCGGCCTGTTGAACTGTGAGACGTTCAATGTTTGTGTGGACTACATCTGCAGGAGGTACATCCCGATGCACCTCCTTAAAGACCACGTAGGAAACGAGATGCAGCTGTATGACATCAGGCTCATCTGGGAGTAAGCAAGTCATAAGGTTATAAGTGATAGGAGTAGAATCAGGACATTTAGCCCATCATGTCTACTCCGCCATTCAATCATGGCTGATCGATCTCTCCCTCCTAACCCCATTCTCCTGCCTTCTCCCCATAACCTCTGACACCTGTACTAATCAAGAATCTATCTATCTCTGCCTTAAAAATATCCACTGACTTGGCCTCTACAGCCTTCTGTGGCAAAGAATTCCATATTCACCTCCCTCTGACGAAATAAATTTCCCCTCATCTCCTTCCTAAAAGAACGTAATATAATTCGGAGGCCTCGACTATCCCACTAGTGGAAACATCCTCCCCACATCCATTCTATCCAAGCCTTTCATTATTCTGTATGCTTCAATGTCCCCCCTCATTTTTCTAAACTCCAGCGAGTACAGGCCCAGTGCCGACAAACGCTCATCGTAGGTTAACCTACTCATTCCTGTGATCATTCTTGTAAACCTCCTCTGGACCTTCTCCAGAGCCAGCACATCCTTCCTCAGATATGGTGCCCAAAATTACTCACAATATTGGCACCTAGGAATAGACTGGGTGACAACCAAGAATAGTTTGGTGACTACTGGAGAGAGTTGACGGCACCCGGGACAGGCTGGGTTAGCACCCCAGTCTGTGTCTTTCGTGAGAAAGACACCCAATAAAGCTACGGAAAGGCCCAATGAACCACCGTGGCCTAAAAATCCATCAGGCGAGAATGAAATGCTCGGAGAAGGAGAAAGAGGTGCAGCGCTGGTGAGACGCAGGAGGAGCCTGGCCAGGACTCACCCCACAGAGCCCAGTCCCTCCACGCACTAGAATCTCCCAACCCCTGCAGAGTAGTTATTAAGATGGCTCATCCGTGGGCAGTTGCTGCTGGGATGCAAGTCGGGGCCTGATCAACCCCGGCTGGGTCGCCTGGGCGAGGGTGTCTGATGTTGTGAGACCCGAAACACACGGTGACCCCAGGTCACATCACCGAGGATGCGTCCCAGCGCATCTAGAAGATGTATATTTTTCACATGAAATGCGGTCTTACCAGCGCTTTATTGAGCCTCAACATTACATCCCTGTTTTTATGTACAAGCCCTCTCGAAATAAATGCTAACATTGAGTTTGCTTTCTTTACTACCGATTCGACTTGCAGATTAACTTTTTGGGAATCCGGCACCAGCACTCCCAAGTCACTTTGCACCTCCGATTTCTGGATTCTCTCCCCATTTGGAAAATAGTCTATGCCTTTATTCCTACTACCGGAGTCATAGATAGATATGTGCAGGAGGGACCTGCAAATGCTGGTTTACACTGAAGATAGACATAAAATGCTGGAGTATTTCTCTTCAGGGAACGGGGGTTCCCCTCTCCACACGTAGACGAGGCTCTCATTCGAGTCTCCTCGGTATCCTGTACCTCCGCCCTTGCTCCCCCTCCCCCCCGATCGCAACAGGACCAGTGTCCCCCTCGTCCTCACCTTTCACTCCATCTGCCATCGCATACTACACATAATCCTCCAAAATATTTGCCACTTCCAACAGGATCCCACCGCAAGTCACATCTTCCCATCTCCACCCCTTTCCACCTTTCGCAGAGACCGTTCCCTTCACAACACCCTCATCCCTTCCCACCCAAATCATCCCCTCCCTAGGTACTTTCCCCTGCAAACGCAGGAGATGCAACACCTGTTCCTATACCTCCTCCGTCGACTCTGTCCAGGGACCCCGACAGTCCTTTCAGGATAGGCAGAGGTTCACTTGCTCCTCCTCCAACCTCATCTACTGTATCAGAGTCATAGAGTGATACAGTGTGGAAACCGGCCCCTCGGCCCAACTCGCCCACACCGGTCAACAATGTCCCAGCTACACTAGTCCCACTTGCCTGTGCTTGGTCCATATTCCTCCAAACCTGTCCTATCCTTGTACAGTTAGTTTCTTAAACATTGCAATAGTCCCAGCCTCAACTACCTCCTCTGGCAGCTTGTTCTATACACCCACCACCCTTTGTGTGAAAAAGTTACCCCTCAGATTCCTATTAAATCTTTTCCCCTTCACCTTGTCCTCTGGTCCTCGATTCCTCTACTCTGGGCAAGATAATGTGCATCTCCCTGATCTATTCCTCTCATGATCTTGTATACCTCTATAAGATCTCCCCTCATCCTCCTGCACTCCATGGAATAGAGACGCAGCCTACTCAACCTCTCCCAATAGCTCACACCATCTAGTCCTGGCAACATCCTCGTAAATCTTTTCTGAACCTTTTCCAGCTTGACAATATCTTTCCTATAACATGGTGCCCAGAACTGAACACAATATTCTAAATGTGGTCTCACCAACGTCTTATACAACTGCAACATGACCTCCCAACTTCTATACTCAATACTGACTGATGAAGGCCAATGTGCCAAAAACCTTTTTGACCACCTTCTCTACCTGCGACTCGACCTTCAAAGAACCATACACCTGTACTCCTGGATCTCTCTGCTCTACAACACTACCCAGAGGCCTACTATTTACTATGTATGTCCTGCCCTTGTTCGACGTCCCAAAATGAAACATCTCGCACTCAACCAGCATCCGTTGTTCAAGGTGCGGACTCATATACATCGGCGAGACCAAACATAGACTGGGCGATCGTTTCGCTGAACACCTTTGCTCCGTCCGCATGGCCCTACCTGGTCTCACGGTTGCCAAATACTTTTATTCCCCTTCCCATTCCCACACTGACCTTTCTGTCCTAGGCCTCCTCCATTGTCAGTGGGGCTAAATTGGAGGAACAGCATCTCATATTTCTCTTGGGCAGCTTACAACCCAGTGGTATGAATATTTGATTTCTCTAACTTCAAGTAACCCCTGCACTCACTCACTATCCATCCCTCCCCCACCCAAGCCTCACCAGGTTCCCGTTCTCACCCAACAAACATCTAACAATGACCCGTTCCCTTTATCATTCTTACCTTTTTGCATATCTTTCATTAATTTGTTCTATATCTCTCTACATCACTGTCTATACCTCTCGTTTCCCATTCCCCTGGATAGTCTGATCTCGACCTGAAACATCACCCATTCCTTCTCTCCAGAGATGTTGCCTGTTACGCTGAGTTACTCCAGCATTTTGTGTCTATCTTCGATTTAAACCAGCATCTGCAGTTCTGCTATCTGTAAGCAATGTTGTTTGCGCACCACCCCACCCCACCCCACCTCAGCTTAAGGGTTTTCGCAGTTATGTCAGTTCCATAAAGGCAAATTTCAAATACCTGAACTGCCATAAACTGAGGGTACACTATATCAGATTCTTCCACAAGAGGGAACATGCTTTTACATATCCACCCTGCTAAAATCTATCAGGATCTTAAATATTCCTATCAAGTTACCACTCTCTCCTAAACTCCAGCAGATACAATCTTAGCCTGTCCAAAATTCTTCCTAAGACCAACTCTAATTCCGAACTGCTTCCAATACACTTATTTTCTTTTAAGGGTAAGCAAAGTGAGCAATAGAGTTGCTGCCTCACAGCTCCAGAGACCCAGGTTTGATCCAGACTACGAGTGCTGGCTGTATGGAGTTTTACGTTCTCTCTGTGACTGCGTGGGTTTTCTCCGGGTGCTCTGGTTTCCTCCAACCTTCCAAAGACGTGCAGCTTTGTAGGTTAATTGGCTTCTGTAAATTGTCCCTAGTGTGTAGGATAGATTTTGTGTATGGATGACCATTGGTTGGTGCGGACTCAGTAGGCCAAAGGACGTGTTTCCATGCTGTATCACCAAACTAAACTAAATAAGACCAATGTTGCCTTATTTGCCTTGTTGTCTTGCCAATACCTACAACGGAAGCACAAGATCCTTACTTGAATTCAATTCCTTTTGACATTGATAATTTTCCAAAAGTATTTTGTAACAATCCCTCACGAGTTCTGCAATCTCTCACTATTTGGGGAATGCTTTCTTTTCAATATGGACAATTTTTATACTTTCTCAGTTTATTCTCACCGGCCAGCTGTTTTCCAGTTCACTTGACCATCATCCTACTACGGCCAGAGAGCAATGCTAAACTACTATCTACCTATTAGTGACCCACAGACTATCCTTGATCGGACTTTGTTGGCTTTACCTTGCACTAAACTTTATTCCATTATCGTGTAAATGGCTTGATTGTAATCATGTATTGTCTTTCTGCTGGCTGGATAGCACGCAACAAAAGCTTTTCACTGTACCTCGGTGCACGTGACAATAAACTAAACTGTAACCTAACTACGACCCTCTGATGTCTCTATGTCACTGTCACTGTCACTACTTACTTTCCTACCAAGTATTAACAACAAATTTTCAAATCATATGTTCTTTCCAATTCATTTATACAAATTGTAGAGTTGTTTAATTATTTTGGTATGCTTTAGTTTAGGGATACAGCGCGGAAACAGGCCCTCCGGCCCACTGAGTCCGTGCCAACCAGCGATCCCCGCACATTAACACTACCCTACACACACGAGGGACCAATTTTACATTTATACCAAATCAATTTAACCTACAATCCTTTGGAGTGTGGGAGGAAACCGAAGATCTTGACCACGTGGAGAACGTACAAACTCCATACAGACAGCATCCGTTGTCGGAATTGAACCCAGGTCTCTGGTGCTGCAAGTGCTGTAAGGCAGCAACTCTACCGCTGCACCACTGTGCCACCCACTTGGAGCAATAATTCTCAATTCTTTCAACATTCAAACCCACCTTGCTTGAATGGCTACAGAGACCAGGGCTTTCACAACAAGGTTGCACTACAAAAACTGCAACTATTCGCTGTGGTGCAAAGAAAATTTAGAGCATTTCACTGCATAATTATAATACAAGGATCCATTTGGCACATTATGTCCACACCAGCTCGCTTGTTCCATGCCTCAGGCATTTATTCACTTTACAAATTCTTCTCCACCCAATATTTATCCACTTCCTTCTTGACAGTGCAATCTGCCTTCAAATCTGCAGACAGTGCATTCCAGATTCCAATCATACACTGACTACATTTTTTATTCTATGCCACTCTCGTCTAATTCACTTCCCATTTATACCATGATCTTCAGTCCTAAAACCATCAGTCCCCTCATTTCAGATATTTTTTATATTAAAAAATACTTCATAAAAAATACTTCTCTCCATGGCCTTCTCTGCAAAAGGGAAGAGTCCCGCCCTTCTAATGTGCCGATCATGTGCTCTTTTATCAAATCAACTAGAGCTTTTAGACGGGTTGGGATAGAATACAAACAAGGAAGCTGGGTGAAGCAGATGGTTTTGGGAACAGAATCATAATTTGATAAAAATTGAAACACATTTGAAAGAGTTTACGGTCATGAATTCACTGCCAATATAAGTCTTGGAGACAAAATTAATTGAAACTTTCAAGGGGATAGATCAGTAGTTCACAGAGTAACTGCAGGGCTATAAGAATAGGACAAAGAAAATGCGACTGACTGGATAAAGAGCCAGAGTTGACAATGGACTGGATAGCTACCTCCAATGTTACAATACTATGTTTAGCCACAATCCTCTCACTCAAAAACATAATCCCTTCTAAGTATCCCTGAAGTCATAATAAGTCAATGGGGCAGATTATAAATTATTGGTCCTGCTGAATGAAACATAAATATATTAAATCGTGAGCTAAAAGTAATCTGCTGGAGGAACTGTAGAAACAAGGAACTGCAGATGCTGGTTTACAAAAATAGACAGAAAGTGCTGAAGTAACTTAGCGAGTCAGGCAGCATCTCTGGAGAACATGGATAGGCGATGTTTCATAGAAACATAGAAACATAGAAATTAGGTGCAGTTTCGGGACGCTTCTTATGGTGAAGGGGAACTCAGTGGGTCAGACAGCATTGATGAGAGGAAATGGACAGACATTGTGTTTGGGTTTTTTCAGACATTTCCTTCGTGTTTAATCTATTCAATGTAAAAATATATATATTCCGTGCAGGATTCATTGGGCGTATGAGGAAAGATTGGAAACACTGGGCTTGTATTCGCTGGAATCTAGAAAGATGAGGGGGGATCTTATAGAAACGTATAGAATTATAAAAGGACTAGTCAAGCTAGATGCAGGAAATTTTTTCCCAATGTTGAGGGAGTCCAGAACCAGGGGCCACAAGAATAAAGGGGAGGCCATTTAAAACTGAGATGAGAATATTTATTTTTTCACCCAGAGTTGTGAATTTGTGGAATTCTCTGCCAGAGGCCAATTCACTGGATTGAGAGAGTTAGATAGAGCTCTCGGGGCTAGCGGAATCAAGGGAAATGGGGAGAAGGCAGGCACGGGTTACTGATTGTGGATGATCAGCCATGATCACAATGAATGGCGGTGCTGGCTCGAAGGGCCAAATGGCCTCCTCCTGCACCTATTTTCTATGTTTGTGAATGCTTCATCAATTTACCAGGACTGGGAGATGAACGTATAAGGTAACTGGACCAGTATCTGGTCCGAATTTCTAGGTGATGAGTCCAAATTACATAATGTGTAGGAAGGAACTGCAAATGTTGTTTTATACCGAAGATAGACACAAAATGCTGGAGTAACTCAGCGGGACAGGCAACATGTTGGAGAGAAGGAATGGGTGACGTTTCGGGTCGAGACCCTTCTTCAATCTGAATGGTCTCGACCAAAAACATCACCCATTCCTTCTCTCCAGAGATGCTGCCTGTCCCTCTGAGTTACCCCAGCATTTTGTGTCTAATCTTCGATATAAAACATCATCTACAGGTTCTTCCTACACTGTAGAAAACGGGAGATTGTGGCCCCAGAATTTAATTAAAACCACAAATTAAAAATTAAAAAAAGTTTTCAATGTGCAACTGGCTTGTCCTTCATGCTTTAGTACGAGAAAAAGAAACAAAAAAACTAGGAATGATGTCTAATTAATAGGGAGCAAGATGATCAGGCACAGTAAGTCTCCAGTAGCTTCATGGTAATCTAGCAAAACTGAATACGCTAATTTCAGAGGACTCAAATTGGGGGTTAAATTGCGATGCTCACATTATTGAGCAGCCCAGCACTTTACATACTTTTAAAAATTGTTGCTTTGTTTTTAAATCTGATCAGGTAATGGCGTGGAAGAAAGTTGCGGCATAGTTAATAAAACTTCTGTCTCACAGATGCAGCAACATATTCCTCAACAACGAAATGCTTCTTACACCATCATGGACTTAAGAATCATACAGTACAGAACTGCCCCTTTGGCCATGTTAAGATCCACATCCAATTGTACTGGTTCATGGCTGTTACTGTTCACTGATCTGATTGAGCAAGCCAAAAGTATCTAAACAAAATATAGGACATGACAAATAATGCCTAAATTACCACAGGCAGACTGTGCGGAAGGCTGTCAGAAGATACAATGGGATATAGATCAGTTGCAGAAATGGGTGGAGTAACAGCAGATGGAGTTTAGTCCGCGCAAGTGAGGTGTTGCACTTATGGAGGTTGAATGTAAGGGGACAGTTAATGGTGAGACTTTTAAGAGCATTGATATGCAGCGGGATCTTGGAGTCCAAGTTCATAGCTCACTGAGGAAGTGACACAAGCAGACAGGGTGGTGAAGAAGACATATGGTATGTCTGCCGTTTGAGCATAAGAGTCAGGAGGTGGTAATGCAGCTATAAGTCCGTGGTTAAGCCGCATTTGGAGTATAGTGTGCAGTTCTGGTCGCCCCTTTACAGGAAGGATGTAAAGGCTTTGGAATAGGAGCAGAGGATGTTTACCAGAATTCTGCCTGGATTAGAGGGTTTCAGGTGGATAAACTTGCATTGTTTTCTCTGGAATGTCAGAGGTTGAGGGGAGACTTGATAGGGGTGTATAAAATCATGAAAGGTATAGATGGGGTAGACAGTCTGAACCTTACTCTCAGGGTAGGAATGTCCAACACTATAAGGTGAGAGGTGGGAACATTTAATGGAGATATGTGGGGCCAGTTTTTTTTACATGGAGAGTGGAGGGGGTGGCCAAGGGTGGTGGTGGAGGCAGATAGGGTAATGACTTTTAAGAGGCTCTTAGGTAGGCACGTGGCAGTGTAGGGAATAGTAGGATATGCATGACGTACAGGCAGATTAGATCAATTTAACTTGGCATCATGTTCGGCATAAACATCGTGGGCCTAAGGGCCCGTTCCTGTGCTGTACTGTTCTATGTTCTATGAAAAGCTGAAGAATTATGTTAACAACCTGAAAGTCTTGCGTCATCACAATGAAAAGTTAGAAAACATGCAGTGGATAAGAAGAATAACGTGATGGAGTGTAGTGACAATGCCTGAAGTGGGAGGTGGAAGAGTCATGGGAAATCTGAATTAAATGGTGGTGGAGTTGTGCAGTTGGTACAGCAGCCGCCTCACAGGGCCAGTGTCATAGGTTCGATCCTGACCTCCGGTACAGTCAGTGTGGCACATTGTATATGACCAAAAAAGGTATCCTCTCACATACCAAATGTGTGCGTATGTTGGTGGGTTAATTGGGCCCCATATAATAAGTGGTAGAAGCTGAGGGAATTGATTGGAATGTAGGGAGAATAGGATCCAGGGGAAATTATTGGCAGCGTGGGATTGCCTTGCAAGCTGGCACAGAGTGGATGGACAAGGAAATATTGAAATGTTAAGGAGGCCCAGCAGATCAGGTAGCAACTACCAAGTTAAAGGAACACGTCATCAATTATAATGTCAATGTTATAACTTAATGACCTTAACTTTTCCACACTCCACAAATGTGAGATAACATGCTGAGCTTTCCCCAATTCATTTCAAGATTGACAGCAACTATTCCTTCCTCCTCCCCCTTAAATTTACATCTTCAGACAGATTAGCTCTCATTTCTGTACCTTCCCAATCTGACAATCTAACATAGGCAACTCTTTCTCCTCCCCAGCTAATCTCTGCTGTGGGGTTCCACAAGGTTCCATCCTTGGCCCCATTCTCTTCTCCCTGTATATGCTCCCCTTAGGCCAAGTCATTGAAAGGCACAGCATTTCCTTCCATTGCTACGCAGACGATACACAACTCTATCTCCCCCTGAAGCCCAAAAAACAATCAAATCTGCTTAACCTTACCCACTGCCTCGAGGATATAAAGTGTTGGATGGTCCAGAACTTCCTCCAACTAAACGAGAGTAAGTCTGAGGTCATCCTTCTCGGCCCCTCGGACTCAATCAAAATGATAGCAGGCAGCCTTGGAAGCCTTACCCCACTACTCAAACCTCACGTCAAAAACCTTGACGTGATATTTGACTCGGCACTGAAATTTGACAAGTCAATGCCGTGGTAAAAAGCTAGCTTCTTTCAGCTTCGGACGATAGCTAAAATAAAACAATTCCTCCAGTTTGATGACCTCAAAAAGATCATCCACACATTCATCTCCTCCTGCCTAGATTACTGCAACTCCCTTTACATTGGCATCAGCCAATCTTCCCTATCCCGCCTGCAACTGGTCCAAAATGCCGCAGCGAGACTCCTGACGGGCACCCGAAAAAGGGACCACATCACCCCGATCCTGGCCTCTCTCCACTGGCTCCCTGTGCGGTTCCGTATAAACTTCAAGATCCTCCTCCATGTCTACAAAGCCCTCAATGGGCTTGCCCCCACCTACATAAAAAGTCTTCTCACACACCACTCCACCTCCAGGCCCCTCAGATCAGCCGACTTGGGGTTGCTGAATATCCCACGGTCTAGGCATAAGCTCAGGGGCGACCGCGCCTTTGCTGTTGCAGCCCCTAGACTATGGAACAGCATCCCCTTTCCCATCAGAACTGCCCCCTCCATCGACTCTTTTAAGTCAAGACTAAAAACGTATCTATACTCTCAAGCCTTTCCTGACGTCCTCTGAGTGAGGGCTACATGTACAGTGGCTTGCAAAAGTTTTCATACCCCTTGAACTTTTCCACATTTTGTCACGTTACAACCACAAACGTAAATGTATTTTATTGGGATTTTATGTGACAGACCAACACAAAGTGGTGCATAATTGTGAAGTGGAAGGAAAATGATACATGGTTTTCAAATTTTTTTACAAATAAAAAACGGAAAAGTGTCGCGTGCAAAAGTATTCAGCCCCCCGGAGTCAACACTTTGTAGAACCACCTTTCGCTGCAATTACAGCTGCAAGTCTTTTGGGGTATGTCTCTACCAGCTTTGCACAACTAGAGACTGAAATTTTTGCCCATTCTTCTTTGCAAAATAGCGCAAGCTCAGTCAGATTGGATGGAGAGCGTCTGTGAACAGCAATTTTCAAGTCTTGCCAGAGATTCTCAATTGGATTTAGGTCTGGACTTTGACTGGGCCATTCTAACACATGAATATGCTTTGATCTAACCCATTCCAATGTAGCCATGGCTGTATGTTTAGGGTCGTTGTCCTGCTGGAAGGTGAACCTCCGCCCCAGTCTCAAGTCTTTTGCAGACTCTAACAGGTTTTCTTCCAAGATTGCCCTGTATTTGGCTCCATCCATCTTCCCATCAACTCTGACCAGTTTCCCTGTCCCTGCTGAAGAAAAGCATCCCCACAGCATGATGCCGCCACCACCATGTTTCACAGTGGGGATGGTGTGTTCAGGGTGATGTGCAGTGTTAGGTTTCCGCCACACATAGTATTTTGCATTTAGGCCAAAAACTTCAATTTTGGTCTCATCTGACCAGAGCACCTTCCTCCACATGTTTGCTGTGTCCCCCACATGGCTTGTGGCAAACTGCAAACGGGACTTCTTATGGCTTTTTTTCAACAATGGCTTTCTTCTTGCCACTCTTCCATAAAGGCCCGATTTGTGGAGTGCACGACTAATAGTTGTCCTGTGGACAGATCTCCCACCTGAGCTGTGGATCTCTGCAGCTCCTCCAGTTACCATGGGCCTCTTGGCTGCTTCTCTGATCAATGCTCGCCTTGCCCGGCCTGTCAGTTTAGGTGGGATATTTTTTTATAACCTAACCCTGCTTTAAACTTCTCCACAACTTTATCCCTGACCTGTCTGGTGTGTTCCTTGGGCTTCATGAAGCTGTTTGTTCACTAATGTTCTCTAACAAACTTCGGAGGCCTTCACAAAACAGTTGTATTTATACTGAGATTAGATTACACACAAGTGGACTCTATTTACTAATTAGGTGACTTCTGAAGGCAATTGGTTGCACTGGATTTTATTTAGGGGTATCAGAGTAAAGGGGGCTGAATACTTTTGCATGCAACACTTTTCAGTTTTTTATTTGTAAAAAAAAGTGAAAACCATGTATCATTTTCCTTCCACTTCACAATTATGCACCACTTTGTGTTGGTCTATCACATAAAATCCCAATAAAATACATTTACGTTTGTGGTTGTAACGTGACAAAATGTGGAAAAGTTCAAGGGGTATGAATATTTTGCAAGCCACTGTATATATGTATGTAGTTTGTTTTGTTTATGCTATTCCAATAACAAATGTAAAGCACTTTGGCCAACGAGAGTTGTTTTTTAAATGTGCTATATAAATAAATGTGACTTGACAAATCTAAATGCAATAAAATTCAATGGCCTTTGACAATAGATGCAGGAGTAGGCCATTCGAGCCAGCACCGCCATTCGCTGTGATCATGGCTGATCATCCACAATCAGTACCCCGTTCCTGCCTCCTCCCCATATCCCTTGACTCTGCTATCTTTAAGAGCTCTATCTAACTCTCTTTTGAAAGCATCCAGAGAATTGACCTCCCCTGCCTTCTGAGGCAGAGAATTCCACAGGTTCACAACTCTGGGTGAATTTTTTTCCCTCATCTCTGTTCTAAATGGCCTACCCCTTATTCTTAAGCGGTGGCCCCTGGTTCTGGACTCCCAACATCAGAAACATGCTTCCTGTCTCCAGCATGTCCAATCCTTTAATAATCTTATGTTTCAATAAGATACCCTCTCATCCTTCTAAATTCCAGAATATACAAGCCCAGACGCTCCATTATCTCAGCATATGACAGTCTTGCCATCCCGGAAATTAACCTCGTGAACCTGTGCTGCACTCCCTCAATAGCAAGAATGTCGTTCCTCAAATTTGGAGACCAAAACTGCACACAATACTCCAGGTGTGGTCTCACTAGTGCTCTGTACAACTGCAGAAGGACCTCTTTGCTCCTATATTCGATTCCTCTTGTTATAAAGGACAAACATGCCATTCGCTTTCTTCACTGCCTGCTGTACCTGCATGCTTACTTTCATAGACTGATGTACAAGGACCCCCAGATCCCATTGTACTTCCCCTTTTCCCAACATGACGCCATTTAGAGAGTAATCTGCCTTCCTGTTTTTGCTACCAAAGTGGATAACCTCACATTTATCCGCATTAAACTTCATCTGCCATGCATCAGCCCACTCCCCCACCCTGTCCAAGTCACCCTGCATTCTCATAGCATCCTCCTCACAGTTCACACTGCCACCCAGCTTTGTGTCATCTGCTAATCTGCTAATGTTACTTCGAATCCCTTCATCCAAATCATTGATGTATATTGTACTTTGTATACTTTGAAATAGCACAGTAGCTATTTGACTGAACTGGTAATGCAAAGGTCTAAATTAATAACCCAGAGGAGCCAAGCTCAAATGACCAAGGAAGTAAATAGCTGTGGTCCCAGCACTGAGCCTTGCAGTACCCCACTAGTTACTGCCTGCCATTCTGAAAGGGACCCGTTAATCCCAACTCTTTGTTTCCTGTCTGCCATCCACTTCTCTATCCGTGTCAGCACTCTACCCCCAATACCATGTGCCCTAATTTTGCTCACTAATCTCCTATGTGGGACCTTATCAAATGCTTTCTGAAAGTCCAGGTACACTACATCCACTGGCTCTCCCTTGTCCATTTTCCTAGTCACATCTTCAAAAAATTCCAGAAGATTAGTCAAGCATGATTTCCCCTTCGTAAATCCATGCTGACTCGGACCGATCCTGTTACTGCTATCCAAATGTGCGGCTATCTCATCTTTTATAATTGACTCCAGCATCTTCCCCACCATCGATGTCAGGCTAACTGGTCTATAATTCTCTCTCCTGCCTTTCTTAAAAAGTGGGATAACATGAGCTACCCTCCAATCCACAGGAACTGATCCCGAGTCTATAGAACATTGGAAAAGTATCACCAATGCATCCACGATTTCTAGAGCCACTTCCTTAAGTGCCCTGGGATCTGACCATCAGGCCCTGGGGATTTATCAGCCTTCAGCCCCATCAGTCTATCCAACACCATTTCCTGCCTAATGTGGCTTTCCTTCAGTTCCTCTGTCACCCCAGATCCTCGGGCTAGTACATCAGGAAGATTGTTGGCTACAAGGAGAGGCTAGACAAAGATGGATTGTTTTGCTCTGCTGCAGAGGTTGATAGAAATAGAACCTCATGAGACTAGGGTAGATAGTCAGAAAACTGGTCAACTACCACACTTTAAATCTATAACTGCTCATTGCTAGTATTCTGAAAAATACAGATTTTAATTCAATAATAGTTAACAGGATGTTTAGCAAAACTAGATAGTTTCTAACAAAGAGGTGTTGAGAGAAAAACAAAATCAGCTGTTTCAAACAAATTCTAATGGTTATTTTATAAAAAGGAAGACAATAAAAGCGGATTTATATAGGCTTCTGTCATCCCATGTACATGTGAAATCTACTTTTATAAATTTAAAGCTAATCTGGATGCAAGTATTTTCTCTCCTAAAGCAAGTAGCCATAGGTGGAGAGTCTGTACGAATAATGGCACGATTGTTATCTATCCTAATCAATAAGCCATTTAGAAGTCTGGACCGAGGCAATCATGTATTAATGGGGATTATCATCTCAGTTTAAAATAGATATTTTGGTTAGAGACTTCCGAGATGCATATTTTTCATTTTAGAGGCATGTGTTCTGAAATGGTTTCATTAACTCTAGATTTTTTTTTAAATCTATAAACTTGAGCACTAAAGAGATTGAGGAATACGACAATGAGGAAATGGAATTTATGTAACAGTTTAATGAGCAGGTTCAGCTTCAAGTCTTCCTGATTGCAAATGTGGGTGTTTGTCCTTTCAAGAAGCAAGTTTCTTGTTGGGATTGAAGCATTTACAAGATGCTAAAATAAAAGCAATCATTTAACCTAAACAGTTGGTTTATGACCCAAAGGAGAACATTAAAAAAAACAAAGCACTTTATTATACTGGCCATGTCACTTTGTATTACTCCATCAAGCCTGAGCCATTTAGAAAGTCATCTTATACATTTCTCCCTCCCAAAAGTCAATTATAAACAGCATATCAATATTACATCAACAAATTATGTCAGTTCTTAATACATGAAGTATAAGAATGTGCAAATACATAAATTGGCCCTCCTAACTCTTCAAAAACTGGTGGTAAAATACTTTATTCAAATAGTTATACAGATATGGACAAACTTATGCAAATATCAGCATACATTCCAACACAGTTGCTGCCAAAAACCACAATTGCATATCTGCCCACAACTGAAATCATGGAACCATTTAAAGACAAAAATGCCCTAATTACTACAATACTGGTGAACAGAAAAGCCAATTGAAAGAACAAGTGCTGCAGATCAAAAGGGAGAATGCCATTGGTAGAATCTCTTCCACAATGTTTATGCTTGGGGGAAAAAAAATCAGTTTTATACTGCTTCATATCCTTCAGATTTCTTTCTTCTATCAACTGTATAGATAACAACCACAGTTAGGACCAATCCTGTCAAACCGATTCCCACTAACACTGGAAGTATTTTACTCTCCGCATCTGCTGCACATTTTCCTTCTAAAAGCAGAGTCAGAAATCAGCCATTAGTCAATTCATGTCAGGCGTATTCTGGAAATCATGAAAAAGAATGATGCAAGGATTGCTCAAGTCTCCGCTGCAATGTGGTCCAATTGACACTTGCAAAAATAACAAATTCACCAATGCCTCAACATGCTCCGGGTAGCAAAAGCAGGTTACAGAATAGAGGTAAAATAAAAAGAAGGTTACCTTTCAAGTAACTACTTTAAGATAAAATGTAAATCGCCATTTAATACAAAAACAGCTTGGAGTTCCAGACTGTCGGACCTAGTTTTAAATTGATTGTTCCTGTTTAGATGTTTAACATGCCATCAAACCCATTCTACCCAAGCCAACTTCCAGTTAAGCAATCATTGTCCCATTTCCCCTCTTATTCAACTGCAAAGAATTTTGATTCTTTTGTTGCTTTGTCCAATTTATTGTCAATTGTCAATTTATAGTAACGAATCAGAGATAGAGAGAGAAACTGGAGCACCCCAGCAAACCCCCATAAGCCCAGATCCCTGCTGCATCACAACCTTTAACATTTACAAACAGATCCAGTAATGTTGCTAAGCACCATGTTTGACTTGCTCCTGGCCACTGACTGACAGTAATTATGCAAGTTAAAGATGTATTCATGGGCATCTGTATAAAGCAGACATTCCACACAGCTATTTTACCCAGAAGTTAACTTGGCCAAAAACACTAGACTAGATAAACCTTAAATTTTGATAGGTTCATTCTTTATTAACATCACCTTGTTGGATGCAATTAAGTTCGAATTTTGATATTTAGTGTTGTGAAGTTTGGAAAAGTAATGGACAAATTTGGATTTCAGAAGTTAACTGTACATGTACCTCTGTTCAGACCACTGTCCAACTAGTGCAAATGAAGACAATTATACACTTTTTTTAAAAACACTTATAGAAAACAAGAGCTCAAATAGGTTCTGACCAGGCATGTAATTCTAACACTAAATGGCATCTGAATTTTTTCCTCCCCCAACTAAATAAAATGGGGGTACATTTAAATGTTCTTCCCCCCAATGCAAGCTTTGTTTGGCAAGAGGGATGTCCCCAAGTAGTAAACTCAGAGGAATTATCAGAGAAGTATTCGAGCAAGTACATTCTTATCTGCCCAAGGTCTTGGGTCAACTCAAGACACATTTGTCCCATTATGAAAATGAGCAGACCAGAACTTCTGCAATCCTTTGCACCAGACGTTGGTCCTTTTCACAAGCCCAGAAAAGTCAATTCAACATTGATGGAGCTCAATATTTTTTTTCAGGTTTTCAATTGCATTTACATTCAGTTTTATTGCAGTACAAGGACACTAATTAGACAGGTAATGTAGCAATTTGTGCAAGTATCAAAGGATCAGAAAGTGGTAGTAATCTTTTTTTTTTTAAATCAGTTACTCAAATTCTAAGCACTGTAAGCACTAACCTATTATCAGTAATTATAAATTAGTTCCTTATAAAAATATAAGGGATACATTTATGATAATACTGGATATATTTCATGTTTAGAAACATACAACTGAATGAATAGCAATTCAAGTATAATTTGCATTCAGACAATGGAGCATTGTGCTGGTCATAAACTCCAAGGATAGGAATATCTTTTTTTCTTACTAACCAAAAGTACTTCAGCCTTAATATATCCTTTCATGAAAGTAGTCAACAGAATGAAGTTGAACTAGTTTTTCCTGAACTAGTTTTTCTCAGTGTGAAAATATCTTCAAAGGAAAATTGAGGAGGGAGTAAAATTCATAATAACATTTCACAATTTCCTGCCTAAAAAGTTAGATTAGAATCTTACCTTTACCAAATGTTCCACCGGGGATGTTGAATGCCTGGAGCTGAGTATCAATCAACAAAACTTGCAAAGTATTAGTTGAAAATGCCACAACCTGCTTGCTTTTGCATTTGTACGATTGACCGAGTTTAGTATGAAACAGCTTCATATTCTTTATAATGCCTGTATAAGTATTCCCTGCAAAACAAGAATACCAAAACAATTATTGCCCAAAACGAGAAGTAATACATGTCGTAATTGCAGCACAGTCACTGCTTGAAGTCCAGAGATCAAATTTCAACAATCATGCACATCAAGTGTAGAACATTTTAGTAGCAATTCTGCTTGCACTACAAATAGAATTTAATTTGGGATTAATGTGTACACACTACAAATGTTTAGCACAAGAGAATTTCTACATCCAACACATTTCCCCCCTCAAGTGTTAAAGTAGAAGAATTTTAAATAATGTCCTGAATGGTGACTGGAAATTTAGTTTTAATAGTGAAGCTAGTCAGATACATGGTTGACTAATTTTAGGGTGTTTAGTTTAGTCTATTGTTCATGTGTACCGAGGTACAGTGAAAAGCTTTTGTTGTGTGCTATCCAGTCAGTAGAAAGACTATACATTACAATTGAGCCATTCCCAGTGGATAGATACAAGATAATAGAATAACATTTAGTGCAAGGTCAAGCCAGCAAAATCCAATCAAGGATAGTCCAAAGGTCACCAAAGGGGTATATAGTAGTTCAGCTCTCTGGCTGTGGTAGGATGAAGAAATTTTGCTGTAGGAATAGATATTTAAGAGTGTGGAGCAATTGTAATGAGTTGGTAGATCTGCTTCTGTGGCTAGCATGCAAATAGTCGCCTTGGTTGGGCGCCATCTTGGAAACCGATGAGCATAGTTGCTGCCTTACAGCTCAGGGACTCAGGTTAGATCCTGACTACGGGTGCTGCTTGTATGGAGTTTGTATGTTTTCTCACTGTGACTACATGGGGTTTCTCCCACATTCCAAAGACATGCAGCTTTGTGGGTTAATTGGCTTCTGTAAATTGTACTTGGCGTGTAGGAACGAACTAGTGCACGGGTGATCACTGGTTGATGTGGACTGTGGGCCGAAGGGCCCTTTCCACACAGTATATTGAGACCAATTTTCCAGTTATATTTAAATACTAAAAAGAGCACAGATGTGAACACATTTTACAACATAGTTAAATGATAGTCAAGCTCCAATGATATTAATAAGGGGACAGAAGTAAAATGAGAGAAGCATCATGCTCCAATGTTACTTTTACACCCAAAGCTGGAAAGATTAAAAATCTGGTTACACTGGTAATACTTTACATTAATCAACCATTTTCCAGTCCACCAAACAGGACTAACTTGTTCAGTTGGGATTATTGCTGAATCTGCAGTCTATCTTTATGTAGGTATGTTACAAAACTTACCTTCAGTCGCGCTGTAATTCTGCCACTGGCCGTGTGCGCGATTTTGGCGCCTTTAAGGGGGGGGCGGGGTTAAAACGCGGGTTTCTCCCTTGTCCTGGAAATATTTTGTTGGAGTACAAAACTTCGCTGACAAAATCGTTCCTACTGGCGATTTGTGAATTTTTTTTTAAAATTAAATCGTCAATGTCAGCGCTAGAGTCATTTTAAAAGCAGCTCCTGAAGCGTCAACGCCAATAACGGGGACGGATTTCACACAATGGACAGGTAAACAAAAGTGCTTTCTTTAAATGTATAAAAGTGCTTCTTAAGAAGCCTTTAATTCACATTTTGTCATGCGACACGGTGATTTTATTCCCCGAATTAACGGCAGTATTTTTCATGCCAATACGGGGTTAAATTCACCGCAAATCAACGTTCCAAAAGATCGCGTTCCAGTAATTCTCACTCGCAAGATGAATTAAATCCCCATTAATTTACAGGTATTAAACATTCAATTCCTTCCATTTGGCCTGTAAATTCATGAAAATTAGATTTAAAAATTATGTTATATTGTGAATTATTGTGTGAATGTTATTTGGACACTTAGGCTATTTAAAAATGTTAATCTATTCTTAAGAAATTGATAGATGTTTAGATCTAGTAATTGAATTTTGTAATTAGCTACAATTAGGTAACTAACTAATTATATGCTTTACTTTCATGTCTTCGAAGTAAGATTGTTTCATATTTGTTTCAGAATGCTTCAATCTATAATACCTGAAAATTTCTTTCAGTTACCATAATTTTTAAGAAAGTTATGGGCTTTTAACTGTCCTCGATCACAGCTTTTGTGTTAAGTCAATGGAAAAGCAATAGGGAACTAGATGCTAATTTCTGAGTATGATAATGGCCATAACTTTTTTAATACTGAAGATATGAAAGTGAATTAAGTGTCAAATTAAACTTCTTTTTATGCTTTATCTGATGGGATAAATTGCAGACTTTATTTTTTAAATCTCAAAATTTTGTAACATTGCTACTTTATGTAGGTCAATAACTTGGTTGGACCAGGAGGGTTTAATCAAGTTTGCAGGTGACAGAAAAACATTGGGATGAGATCACTACGAAAAATGTTCTCATTAGAATTGGCATTTAAGTGCTGTTGTACTTTGTGTACCTTTCAGCTACACCCCTGTCAGAAAATTTTTTGGAAATGAAAGCTCTGTGTTTGTATTTGAGAATAGGATAATCAATTTATACAGAGCATGGAATTAACTTCAAAGTAATTAAAACCAAAATCTTGTTTCAAATATTCAACTTTTAGTCATGTGAAAAAGTAGTCAATTTACCCAGGTTGTTCATGGAATGCAGGATAGTACTTATTTCACTGATGTAATAGTGGTTTCCATCCTGCAAGAAGAAAGTTATTGAAGTTACCTGAAAGTTTACAACAAAAGTTTACTACAAAACTTGTTGATCTTCCTAGTGGGTTTAGGCCTCACTCAATAACTGTATGGGTTTCTCATGTCAGTCTCTGTAGTTGGAGCATGGCATGGCATACAATGGAATGATAACGAGTAATGTACAATTCTATTGTCGCAAAAGAACTCTAGTTGAAGAGGTTGGTCTCCTAATTTGAGGAAGGACATTATTGCTATTGAGGGAGTGCAGAGTAGGTTCACCAGGTTAATTCCCGGGATGGTAGGACTGACATATGATGAAATAATGGGTGACTGGGCTTGTATTCACTGGAATTTAGAAGGATGAGAGGGCATCTTATAGAAACATAACATTCTTAAAGTATTGGACAGGCTAGTTGCAGGAAAAATGTTCCCGATGTTGGGAGAGCCCACAACCAAGGGTCACAGTTTAAGAATAAGCGGTAGGCCATTTAGGACTGAGATGATGAAAAACTTATTCACCCAGAGAGTTGTGAAATTCTCTGACACAGAAGGCAGTTGAGGCCAATTTACTGGATGTTTTCAAGAGAGTTAGATCTAGCTCTTAGGGCTAAAGGAATCAAGGTATATGGGGAAAAAAGCAGTTGATTCTGGATGATCAGCCATGATCATATTGATTGGCAGTGCTCGAAGGGCCAAATGGCCTACTCCTGCAAATATTTTTCTATGAACAATCTGTGTGAGCTCTTTGCTGGAACTGTTGAAGCCATGACCTGCACTACAAAGCCAGCCACCCAAGGTCAGTTGTTTACATTACACATACACAGGGGGCGTAACTGAAGCTTGCATCTTCAGTTTGTCTTTTCTAATGAAAACCTATTTATTTGCAATTTAAAAAGTAATTTACCCCTAATACCTCTTGCACAAAAATCCTAGATAACTGATAGAGATCAAACTAGTACCTGTCCCTGATGCATACTTGTTTGGATTAATTTTATCATTCAAGTTTCACGTCTACCTCTGCCAATAGGCACTCCCCAGCAGAATGTTTAAAAAATAAAAATCAATAATAATAATAATAACTTTATTTATAAAGCACTTTAAACAACCACAGTTGCCACAAAGTGCTGTACATGAGAAATCACGAACAAAAAGCTATTACAAACAATTAAAAACCATTAAAAACCGTAAAACGAAGGACTATAAAAAACACACTAAAAATTAAAAGACATTAAAAGCACTAAAAACAGGGGCAATGCCTCAGCCAGTGTCGAAAGCCAAAGAATAAAAATATGTTTTTAGGGAGGATTTGAAGATGGACAGTGAGGGGGCCTGTCTGATGTGCAGCGGCAAGGTGTTCCAGAGTGCCGGAGCAGCAACAGAAAAAGCTCTATCCCCTCTGAGCTTCTGCTTAGACCTTGGTACCTCAAGGAGCAGCTGATCAGCTGACCTGAGGCACCGGGCAGGAGCATATAGGTGGAGCAGCTCAGAGAGGTAAGGCGGGGCGAGCCCATTCAAGAATTTAAAAACAAATAAAAGAATTTTGAAATGAACTCGAAAGTGCACTGGGAGCCAGTGTAGGGAGGCCAAAATTGGCGTAATGTGCTCCCTCTTTCGAGTTCCAGTCAAAAGGCGAGCGGCAGCATTTTGAACAAGCTGGAGGCGAGCCAATGAAGCTCGTGCGACTCCAGAGACAAAATCAACAGACAAAAAGTTGGAGTAACTCAACAGGTTTGGCAGCATCTCTGGAGATAAGGAATAGGGGATGTTTCGGGTCAAGACCCTTCTTCAGACCAGAAACGTCACCTATTCCTTTTCTCCAGAGATGCTGCCTGACCCGCTGAGTTATTCCAGCTTCGTGTCCATCTTCAGTGTAAACCAGCATCTGCAGTTCCTTCCTACACAAAAACAACTGACAGTTAGGCTCTGCTAGGATGCTTTAATCATGGCGATATAGATGTTTTTCCAGCCCATCCTTTGCAATTGAGTCTGAAGAAGGGTCACCCATTCCTTCTCTCCAGAGATGCTGCCTGTCCCGCTGAGTTACTCCAGCATTTTGTGTCTATCTTCCTTTGTAATTGGCGTTGGGTTCTGTGCTGCTTATTATTAATTAGTGACCATTAAAATGAACTTGTCACAATGTGTCATTTCAAATCACTGACCAACGAGTGCACACATCAGTAATTTGATCTTTAGGAAGTGTGCAAGATGCCATAGAAACAAAAGTTATTTCTTCAAAGTGGATGCCAGTACAAAACAAGTTTAAAAAGTGTCAAAAACTAATCTAACCTGCATCAGCACACTAGCTAGTCTCCAAAGTTTAGTGTATTTAAAAATCAGATTTAAATTTTACTTCAAGGTATCAATTCACAGTTAATTAATCTGTCAGCAATTTTTTTAAATGGTAGAAAAAATATTTATTATTATTATTATTAAATCATTACTTCATGAAAGATAATAATCACCAAATGCATTAAAAATTAAAAGGATCTTTTCTCCCATAAATATGGACCAATGCTGCATCAAGTCAGCTAACCACTGTTCATTTGTATCCACTCACATTAGTGTGGATTAGACGACATGAACTCACCTGCCCAAAGGTAAAGTTTAAAAATCCAGCATTAAAATTTAAATTGATCCAGGGAGAAACATTTCCACATTTCCCCGAAGCCACAGTTTTCATAGGCAGAATATTGAAGTACATGTTCTGTGTAAAAGAAAACAAGATGATTGCAGTTCAACTGTTTCATTAGTATTTAAAAGAAATCCCGTTTAAAACAGCTTGAAAACTAAAAACTGTATAACAAATTCCAAAAGAAAAATTTGTTTTCAGATATTCAAGAACTCAGAGTCAAGGCAAATCAGTTCATTGTTACACCTCTAGTTACACCTCTAGTTACATGTAAGTTTTGGGTATGAATTGATATGAGATGGGCAGCCGTCACAGGTTTCTGTTAAAGTGCATGCCTATATGCTGATTACAGCCCTGGTTCTTTGACGAGAGTTTTTGGCCACAGAGCAAGTAGACAGGCCCAGGGTCCCTGCGCCTTGTGTTCGCCCCAGTGTGCCCCAGGTTCTCATTGTGCAACACTTGATATTCCACATGTATTCATAATGTATTTTTGTTTATTAGTTTAATCCATGACAGAGTCTCTGGCCACCACCTGACATAGAAAACAGGTGCAGCAGTAGGCCATTCAGCCTTAAGTCAGCACCGCCATGCAATAGGATCATGACTGGTCATCCAGAATCAGTACCCTGACCCTGCTTTCTCCCCATATCCCTCGTTTCCATTAGCCCCAAGAGCTACATCTCTCTTGAAAACATCCAGTGAATTGACCTCCACTGCCTTCTGTGGCAGAGAATTCCACATATTCACAACTCTCTGGGTGAAAGGGTTTTTCCTCATCTCAGACCTAAATGGCCTACCCCTTATTCTTAAACAGTGACCCCAGGTTCTGAACTCCAACATCGGGAACATTTTTCCTGCATCTAGCCTGTCCAGTCCCGTAAGAATTTTATATGTTTCTATAAGATCCCCTCTCATCATTCTAAATTAGACAGACAATAGACAATAGGTGCAGGAGTAGGCCATTCGGCCCTGCGAGCTAGCACCGCCATTCAATGTGATCATGGCTGATCATCTCCAATCAGTACCCCGTTCCTGCCTTCTCCCCATATCCCCTGACTCCGCTATTTTTAAGAGCCCCATCTAGCTCTCTCTTGAAAGCATCCAGAGAACCTGCCTCCACCGCCCTGTGAGGCAGAAAATTCCACAGACTCACCACTCTGTGAGGAAAAATGTTTCCTCGTCTCCGTTCTAAATGGCTTACTCCTTATTCTTAAACTGTGGCCCCTGGTTCTGGACTCCCCCAACATCGGGAACATGTTTCCTACCTCTAGCGTGTCCAAACCTTTAACAATCTTATATGTTTCAATGAGATTCCCTCTCATCCTTCTAAACTCCAGAGTGTACAAGCCCAGCTGCTCCATTCTCTCAGCATATGACAGTCCCGCCATCCCGGGAATTAACCTTGTAAACCTACGCTGCACTCCCTCAATAGCAAGAATGTCCTTCCTCAAATTAGGGGACCAAAACTGCACACAATACTCCAGGTGTGGTCTCACTAGGGCTCTGTACAACTGCAGAAGGACCTCTTTGCTCCTTTATTCGATTCCTCTTGTTATAAAGGCCAACATGCCAAAATTCCAGTGAATACAAGCACAGTCCATTCTTTCCAGTTGATACATTAAATGTGTTATTTCTACCCCTTTCTCAGCATCATCGTTCAGTTCACCTCCACTGACTCGTTAGTCTCAGTCAGTGTATGTGACTGGGAGTCTCACACTGCCAGCTCCACCAACACATAGTCCTACTGCTCTACACTTCCAACAAGGAACCTCCATAACGATACCATTGGGTACTGCTGCCCTTTCCCCTATTCTAACCATGCTACTCCTAACCCCTAATCTCACCCCCACCCTGCGGAATCCCCATCATCCCCATAGAACCTAGCCCAAGCTCCCCCCCTCCCCTCTTGCATTTTCACCATTTCCCCCACCCCTCCAAACTCCCTCTTTCCGATGCAGAACAGTCAGTCCCTCAGAGGCGTTAACTTTGTACCCCCACACATTCACCTCAATGAATTCCAGGCCCACCATGATGGAGAGGTCTTCTTCGGACACCTCGGCTCTTTCTCCATGGTAAAGAGTCCTTCTTGCCCAGCGGCATTGCCTTCTCCAGTCTCCAACATTCCTTCTTCTCATGCGCCTCATGTGCAGAGGCCAGGCGCCAGCTCTCAGACACCTCCAACCTACCCTTTGAACACCAGCCCATCATTTCCCAGACTGTTGCTGATTTCATCACCTCTGGCGATCTACCCTCCAAACCAATCGTTCCCCAGCATGCACTGCCCACGTCCATCTCCTCCCCACAAACAGGGCAATCCTGGCAGACCCATTGTTTGTCTGCTCCCACCCCAATGAACTCATCTCCACTCCCTTGATTCCATCCTGTCCCCTTGTCCAGTCCCTTCCGACCTACATCCAAGACACCTCACACACCCAGCAAGGCTTTAATGACTTCAAATTTCTAGGCCCCTCATTGCCTCCTCATCTTTACCATGGACATCCAGTCCCTCTACACCTCCACCTTCCCTGCCCCCACCTGAAAGGTCTTAAGGCTCCGTGGTTCTTCCTCATGGTAAAGGCCTTCCCTCTATCATTCGCCTCTGCCTGGCACAACTTTTCCTCACTCTCAACAATTGACGACTCTCACACTCCCCAAGCTCAAGGTGTAGCTATGGGCACTCACGTGGGCTCGAGCCGAGTCTGCCTTTTTGTCAGTGATGTCAAACAGTCCTTGTTCCAAGTGAACACTGGCACTGTCCCACAACTCTTTCTCCTCTTCATCAACGACTGCATTGGAGCTACCTCCTGCACCCATGCAGGGCTCGTTGATTTCAGTAACTTCACAACTAACTCCCACCCCGCCCTCAAATTCACCTGGACCATTTCTGACATCTCTCTCCCCTTTTTTGATCTCTGACCCAACACAGGGGACAATCAACTGCATGTTACCTGAACTACACCTCCTCCCACCCCGTTCACAATTCCTCCATCTGCTCTCAAGGCGAGGCTTTCCATTCAAGGACATCCAAGATGTCTTCTTTCTTTAGTAAATGTAGTTTCCCCCCCATAAAACCACACAAAGGCTTGTTGGATGGCTCATCAGTCGGCTGGACCTGTAACGAGGCTCGTCGGCACCCAGTCAAAGGCTTGGCAGATGGAGGGACCAGGAGGGAGCTGGATACGGCAGACATGAGGAGCGTGGGCCGGTAGGAGGGTGAACCGGGGCCCTTGTCTCCAGCGGCTTCAGGTAGGCTGCAGGAGCTCCTGGAGGGGCCAAAGACTTTGAAGATGGCACCAAAATGGCAGCGCCCACGTGTAATATGTGCAAACTTCATTGTGCAGTTGATAAATTAAGCACTATTGATCATAGATCATCCTTCACATGCATATCCTCTGTGTCCCCTGGCTCTGCCCTCACTCCCCCCAGATATAACAAAGAGTTCCCCTGGTCCTTATCTCTCACCTCACTAGCCTCTGCACCCAACACATCACCCTCTAACATTTCCAGCAACTCCAATGTAATCCCATCACCCTTCACATCTTCCCATCTTCACCTTCCGCACAGACCGCTCCCTGTACAACCCTTTGGTTCACTCGAAGGTAGACACAAAATGCTGGAGAAACTCAGCAGGTGAGGCAGCATCTCTGGAGAGAAGGAATGGGCGACGTTTCAGGCCGAGACCATTCTTCCACCAAAACCACCCCCCTCCCCAGGTAATTTCCCCTGCAACCACAGGAGATGCAACACTCATCCTATACTTCATCTCCACCCCAGGACCTCATCTCCATCCCAAGACCACAACAGTCCTTCCAAGTGCGATAGTGGTTCACATACACCTCCCCGAATCTCATTGACTGCATCTGGTTGTTCCCAATGTGGGCTTCTGTACATCGGTGAGGCCAAACGTAGACTCAGTCACCATTTCACCAAACACTTGCGCTTGGTCCGCCAAGGCCTGCAGGACCTCCTAGTTTAGTTTAGTTTAGAGATTAGGCGGAAACAGGCCTTTCGGCCCGAGTCCGCACCGACTAGTGATCCCAGCACATTCTACACACTATCCTACACACACTATGGACAATTTACACTTATCCCAAGCCAATTAACCTACAAACCTGCACGTCTTTGGAGTGTGGGAGGAAACCGAAGATCTCAGAGAAAACCCACGCGATCACGGAGAGAACATAGAAACTCCGTACAGACAGTACCCGTAGTCGGGATCGAACCTGGGTCTCTGGCGTTGCAAGGTAGTAACTCTACCCCTGCGCCACCGTGCATGCTAACTATTTTAACTCCCTCTCCCATGTGGACCACTGTCCTGGGCATCTTCCATTACCAGAGTGAGGCCACCTGTGAAGTGGAGGAACAGCACCTCGTGTTCCACTCAGGGAACATTGAATTCTCCCAATTTAGGTAACCTTTACAAAACACCAGCCTCCCTCTTCTCCCCCATAATTCACCCCAACTGATCTTGCACCCATCTTTCTTCTCCCCTTCACCTATATTACAACACAATTCGCACCTAATCAATCCTCTAGCTTCACATTTCAGCTCTCAAAAGACTTGTGTCACATCTTGCGCGTTCATCTCTCTCCTTTGTCCAACCATCTGCCTATCAACCCCCCCCCCCCCCTTGCCTGCGTT
The DNA here is from genome assembly GCA_038087875.1 of Malacoraja senta. Taxonomy (NCBI): domain Eukaryota; kingdom Metazoa; phylum Chordata; class Chondrichthyes; order Rajiformes; family Rajidae; genus Malacoraja; species Malacoraja senta. The sequence continues at coordinate 3,033,094 of CM075984.1, read as the reverse complement.
CACCAATAACCTGCCATACTTTGTCCTGCCCCTCTACTCTTCTAGCTTTCACCCCCCGGTAATCATTATGAAGGTCCCAACCTACAACATCACCGATCTATGTTCTACAAGGATGCTGCCTAATCCAATGAGTTGTACGAGCTAATTCGAGTTCTCCCGAATTTCCTCTGATTCGAACTCGGAGAATTACAGTAATAGCCGCTCGTAGGTACTCGGGGCTCTCGTGGACATTTTTCAACAAGCTCACCGCGTTTCCCCGAGTATCTGCCGTTAGCGTTACGAGCCGCTAAGAGACGTCCCGAGCTCCAACGTACCTGCTCCGTACATTCTACGTGCTTACCACAAGTTTGATTTTTTTTTTTTTTTTAACTCGGGAGAGCCCTTTCCTACGGCACTTTGTCTTTCCACACACACAGCCAGTCCTTGTTTAGGCACTATAACTTCATTTCTCAGGTACTAGGGTTTTAATAATTAATACAAGAACCATAGTAAACACCAAATCATACCTTTGGATAGGCTAAATACCACCATATCACAACTGACATGTTTTAGTTGAGATGGATCCACAGCCAGCTGACAAAATGGATAAACTGAATAATAGGTTTGATTAGAACAAAAACTATTTCAGTCAATGGAAATATAAATCTGGTGATAATATTCATACACATTTTCCACCCATTTTACATTCGTAGGAAGGCCATCTTTTCACTGGACTTTCATCACTATTGTTTTATGGTGTTATTAAATTCTAGCACTACAATTTAGAGTGAGTATCTGCAGCAATTTCCTGTTAATTGCCCTTGGTGATGTTATAATAAAGATTCCCTCCTTGTACACACTGTAGCGGAGAATACCAAGTAATTAACTACAACACAAAACATACTGTGGACAGAATTATCAGTACTCGCCAAATATCAGTTTTGCGCAACAATAGTTTAGTTTAGAGATTATCAGTGAAAACAGGCCCTTCGGCCCACCGAGTCGGCACCAACCAGTAATGCCTGCACATTAACACAAGCATACACACAGTAGGGACAATTTACACTTATACCAAGTATACAAACCCAAGCCAATTAACCTACAAACCTGCACAGCTTTGGTGTGTGGGAGGAAACCAAAGTTCTCGGAGAAAACCCACGCGGTCACGGGGAGAACGTACAAACTCCATACAGACAGCACCCGTAGTCGGGATTAAACCCCGGGCCTCTGGCGCTTCAAGCGCTGTAAGGCAGCAACTCTACCACTGCACCACCGTGCAAGTTCTCCCACATAAGACTCCAATCAAAACTACAGAATACTACATTAGATGAAGGATTGTGTTTATGGACAAAATCCTAAAATGAGAATAGCATTCTCAATATGGTGGAAAGCATCGGAACACAAAATTTGTCAACAAGGAAAGTTGCATGAACCAAAAATCCAGGACACATCCTGTGAAATTCTTATCGCAATTACAAAAATAATTGGAATCAAAGAAACCATATTCTTCTTTCTGGAATAAAGCTTGAACAAGCCTAAAATGCATAGATGTGAACAACAAGAATTAAAGTAAAGATTTTCCAATGAATCATTTAACTACAGATATTTAAAACACTGTTAAAGCATCAGAGTGATCCTGAACGTATAGAAACAACATGAAGCAGTTGTTTAAACAGGCCCAGCTAACCAATGCAAGGGGAACGTGGTTAGTTTTAAAAGCAGAGATTATTCTGATAACAAGAATTAAAGAACTGCAACAACAAAAAGAATTGCCTCGAATGCTGGAGTTAAATGCACACCTCTAAACAATCGAAGTTTGCAATATCACAACTAATCAATAAATTCAGTAAATAATTACTGGTAACATTTCTAAAAAGACGAGACTTTTTTCCCCTTTTTAAAAGGGGGCGACTACCCCATGCACCTAGAAATGCAGAGAAATTGCAATCTGATTTTCTGCTTCACCTGAAGCATTGCTGCAATCGGCATTGAAAAAATATATCACATTAAAAAAATTGGGATATTGTTGCCCACCCATAAAACTATAGTTAGCGTTTGTCATTCCAATTGGATTTTCAACCACCCAATTATGGGAAGCGTGCATTTTAACATGCATTGGTTAAACCTCAGGGACTCAAATTTAAAATACAATCACGTTTCTTATTGTCTGTATTACTTGAAAATAATCCCAATTAGCAGATACAAGGACATGTCTCAGTAAGGATTTCTTATTCCATTAGATTGAGGAAAGGCAGTGTTGCTTACCGCACACATAAATAAAACTTACTTTAGGCTTTGCGATGACAATAAGTTGTATTCCACTTGTCATCTTGATGCAAGTAGCATTCTTCGTTGTAACATTATATTGGCCAGTTATTGGGAGAGAGGAATTGGGCGATAATGTAGGCAGAACAGTTGTTAGTGGATGCATTGTTGTGGTATGGTTTGCAGCAGTGGTATTGGTAACATGCATTGTTGTGGTATGGTTTGCAGCAGTGGTGTTGGTAACATGCATTGTTGTGGTATGGTTTGCAGCAGTGGTGTTGGTAACATGCATTGTTGTGGTATGGTTTGCAGCAGTGGTGTTGGTAACATGCATTGTTGTGGTATGGGGCTTAGTTGTGCTGGTCACATGCGCAGTTGTGGTATTATGTGCAGTAGTCGTGTTGGCCACATGCGCAGGTGTGGTATGGTGCTTAGTTGTGTTGGCCACATGCGCGGGTGTGGTAAGAGAGGTCTTGTTAAGTACTGCAAGTGTATTTGGTGTATTTGTTGCTGCAGCATTTTCTGCCGACGTAACAGCGCAACTTATAAACAGTCCTGCAAAAAGAAAAATCAAAAAGTTAAGTTGCTGTACGTAGGAGTTATACTGCAAAATAAACTCCTGTTTGGCTGTTAAGGAAAGAAAGCTTGAAAGTATTTCCTGCTAGGCATTCACTCCTAGGGCAAGGACCTCGGCAGTTTAGAAATTCACAATTATCACCACAACTACAAACATGCAGACAAATGTTTCAATTCAGGATTGTTGCGACAACTACTGAAGACATTATATAAAAAATTTACAATTTGCTCTGTTTTAATGAAAGTATTAAAACTCTGAAAATTGAGCATTTAAAAGTGCTGATGCTTTCTGATTGAACGGAGAGTGAACAATTTGGAAGGTGGACACAAAATGCTGGAGTAGCTCAGCAGTAACTCCCGTGAATAATTTGGAACCCAATATATGGTACATAGAACAATGTGTAGGAAGCAACTACAAATGCTATTTACACTGAAGATAGACACAAAATATTGGAGTAACTCAGTGGGACAAACAGCATCTCTGGAGAGAAGGAATGGGTGACGTTTCAGGTCGAGACCCTTCTTCAGACAATGTCAGTCAACAATGTCAGTGTCAAACATGATACTAACTCTCGATACTCGATACTCGCTCCCATAGCTATTTAGACAAACTTCTTCCCACCCTGCTTCCTGTAAAGACTATCCCCTACTCCCAATTCCTCCGTCTACGCCGCATCTGCGCCCAGGATGTGGTGTTCCATACCAGGGCATTGGAGATGTCCTCATTCTTTAGGAAATGGGGGGGTCCCATCTTCCATTATAGATGAGGCTCTCAATAGGGTCTCCTCGATATCCCGCAGCTCCGCTCTTGCTCCCCCTCCCCCCATTCGTAACAAGTACAGAGTTCCCCTTGTCCTCACCTTCCACCCCATCAGCCGTCGCATACAGCATATAATCCTCCGACATTTTCGCCACCTCCAAAGGGATCCCACTGGCCACATCTTCCCATCTCCACCCCTTTCTGCTTTCCGCAGAGACCGTTCCCTCCGCAACTCACTGGTCAACTTATCCCTTCACACACAAACCACCCCTTCCCCATGTACTTTCCCCTGCAACCGCAGGAGATGTAACACCTGTCCCTTTACCTCCATCCAAGGACCTCGACAGTCTTTCCAGGTGAGGCAGATGTTCATTTGTACCTCCTCCAAACTCATCTACTCTTTTCTCTTTTCCAGGTATCAACTCCTGTCCATCGGCGAGACCAAGCGCAGGCTCGGCGATCGTTTCACTGAAAACCTCCGCTCAGTCCGCCTTACTCTACCTGATCTCCCAGTTGCTCAGCACTTCAACTCCCCATCCCATTCCCAATCTGACCTTTCTGTCCTGGGCCTCCTCTATTGTCAGAGTGAGGCCCAGCGCAAATTGGAGGAACAGCACCTCAAATTTCGCTTGGGTAGTCTAAACTTCAAATAACCTTTGTTTTTCCTCTCTCCACCACCCCCTACCCTCTTCCCAGTTCTCCCACCAGTCTTACTGTCTGACTACATTCTATCTGCCCCACCCACTCCCCTGACATCAGTCTCAAGGGTCACGACACAAAGCATCACCCATTCCTTCTCTCCAAGGATGCTGCCTGTCTCGCTGAGTTACTCCAGCATTTTGTGTCTACCTTCGATCAAAACCAGCATCTGCAGTTCTTTCCTACACATGATACTGACTCTCATCTGCATGCACAAAATCCATATGCCTATTGAAAACTCTTAAATGCTGTTGTATCTGCCTCCATCACCACCCCCAACATGTGCCAAGCACCCACCACCCTTTTAAAACTTGCTCTGCATATCACTTTTAAACTTTGCCCATCTCACCTTAAAGTTCTGCCATCTTGCTTTTGATGATTCCATCTTGGGAAATAGGTTCTGACCATCTACCATATCAATGCCCCAATTTTATACACCATTATACCCAATTTTATACACCTCCACACTCCAGCCAAAACAATCCAAGTCTGTCCAACCTCTCCTTGTAGCTAATTCTGCATAATCCAGATTTTACTCTGCTAATCCTCCCCTGTACCATTTCCAAAGCCTCCACATGTTGTAATGGGTCAGTTGGAACTGCACACAATATACTAAAGGCAGCCCTATTATAAAGCTTCATCATGACTTTGACTCACACTTGATGCCTCAACCAATGAACGCAAGCAGACATACGCGTTCTTTAACCACCATCTACTGGCATTATGGACTCCAAGATCCCTTTGTACATCAATGGACACATTAAACCACTAATGGAGGTGGTCATGGGTCCATTGTTGGCAAACCCAACAGGAAATTAATATCAAACCAAATATTGAGTTTCAAGCCAGATGTAATGTATGAGATTTAAATTGTCTGTGTTTCTTCACAACCTCAGACTACCAATAATCACCTATTCAACCAAACTACTGCATTCTGCAGTACAGAATATTATGGCAGAATGATTGCAAAGCTCAAAACCCAAAGGCTTTCAAAACAACCATAACGGATGCATTTCTGAACATAGATTTAATGTAACCAGTAGCATTTTTACCACGTCACAAGAAAAAGGCTCAGGTGGGTTGAGAAGAAGAATGAAATTTAAGAATCTTTCACTTGAATACAGCTCACTCAAAATTGAAAATTACAAAGGCAAGATCATTGTGGGGGTTCAAAAGGGGAAGCGGATAATTTCGAGAAATTGAGGGCAATAGTAAACTGGCACAGAAGATGCAAGTCCTGCAGCATATCATGATCATGTTGAACAGCAGGGTAGGACCGAAGGGCCCCGGTGGCTTGCTGCTAATTCCCAGTGTTCTCATTCAGTAATTGTTTAATTAAAAAATATATTATTGGATCATGTATTGTGATGTAATGCTACGAGAGGTTGGCTATGACACATCAACTCAAATCTCAGACTCACAATTTACCTACAGATCAACAGCGGAGGCAATCCGGCTGACTCCACTGGGCCAATTGGACAAGAACACGCACATTAGGTTGTTCAACAACTACAGCTCAGCTTCCAACACTAGAATCCCCTTTAAATGTATCCAACTCAGACCTGGGACTCTATTAGTCCCCATGCAATTGAATCCCTGACTTCCTCATCAGTAGTATCAATGAATATGAATTGACAATGCTTCCTTGATGACCATCAGTATAGGAACACCTCAAGTTACGTGCTCAGTCCTCTCTCTCGCTACGATGCACGACTGAGTAGCAGGGCAGCTCCTTTAAATTAGCAATCTTTAAATTCATCAACAATACCACTGATGTTGGATGAATGATGAGTCACGAGTCAGAGTACAGGTGGGAGATTGATAATCTGATTATGGGTGAAGAGCTCACTGGTGCACCTTGCAAGTCGGGAGTGGTGTCGGAAGCCAAGGGGGATGGTGGGAGCCAGGGATGAGTCAGCAGGTCCGTCTGCTATTTCCAAAAAACGTCATAAGGGGGTCGTTAAAACAAGGGTTTATTATGTTGGGGGGAGGGGGGGGGGAGAAATGGTGTGCAACCTGTATTACTGAAAATTTATTGATTGTATATTTACAGTTACTGCATTTATGAGCCTATAAAAAAAATCAGCAAGATAGAATGTAATTGTTCTGTTGCTAGTACAGTTGACAATTAAATTAGGGGGAAATACGTTTAAAAAAAAATCATTTTCAATGTTAGCAAAAGACAAACGTATTGTTTTGGAGGGAAATGAAAGCTGTAGATAAAGTTGTAAAATATTATTAACCAAGATTATAATTGTCAAATGTCTACAGAGTTGTTGAAATTCTTAAAATGACAAGGGAGCAAGGAAGTAGGGAAGCTATTTCAGTATTTACACAATGGAAATGTAGAAAGAGGTTGTGCAATATAAACACCATACTGACTAAACCATGGAAGAGAGAGGCTTGCTTGCACAAGTAGAGAATGACAGATCACGTGGTGCAGGGGAGCGGCAGGAAACCAGCAGAGCAGGATAGTGTGGTCACCAAGTGGCTGGGCAGCTATCAGCAACCATCACGGCACAGGCCAAGCTTATGAATGGCCAATTTGTGTACAGGTAGTACACAAGAACAAGTGTTTGGGAGACTGGCGGGAAGAATTGTGTGTGTGCTGCAGGGAACCGTTCTTGACCTTGCCAATCGGCCTCGGAACTCGGCTATAGGCTCCAGCCGGGCTGGAGTTCCAGAGCACCGGCCGCAGGGGCAAATTCCACCCGCAAATTGACGCGGTATTCCCGATGAGATCGAGATCGAGATCAAGCGCTTTACCCCGCCTAGGTGCCACATTTTCATGGGGACTTCAAGTGTGTTCGCATGATTTGGTCCAGATTAAAGGATGCACCAGACTACTGACTCTTCAGCTGGTCCGACAAAACTGATACAGCATGGGTCTTGAACCAGGGTTGCTGGAAAATATGTAGTGGGCCTGTAGCTACAAGGAGGTTGAACACACTTGGATTGCTTTCTCTGGAGCATCAGTGCCAAGGGGAGACCTGATAGAAGCATATACAATTGTGAGAGGCAGTCAGAATCTTTTCCTACATGGTGGAAATGTCAAAGATCAGAGGGCATAGCTTTGAGGTTAGACAGGAATAACTTTTATTTGCTGGCAAGATTTTTTTTAAGAAGTGGTGGAAGCAAGATACGATTGGGTTATTTAAGCAGGGAAGGTAGGCAGATATGCAGCAAGTAGGGATATAAATCACATGCTGGCAGAGGTGGTTTTGTTTTACTTAGTAGCATGTTTGGCAAACATTGTGAACCAAAGGGTTTGTTCGTGTGCTGCGTCTATGTTCAAATTGTTCTGGTTGTCAACAGTTCCCAGGAATGGAACCCTGAGGTGGTCCTTGTGTTTTGCCAAGTGGCTTTGCCAGCAAAGTGCAGGTGAAAATACCACATGGATGTTTATTTAACAATTATTCATCGATTCAAAAACTTCACATAACCAGATTACATTTTTGAAGACTTGAAGGTATAGCACCTTGGACTAAAGATAAAGTGGTGTTTTTACAGACATGTGCACAGAAAATTCATAACACGTTATTGGTCAAATTGAAAGAGGTAAAGTCGAAAATTAAAGATTTGTTGTATTTATATTCAAAGCATTTCCATTGGATTTAATTTATTCATAAGTGCAAGGATATACTACACAATGTTGGCTTGGATTGCTATAAACAAAATTAAACATTAAAAGTTCGAGGTCCCATTACCTTAACAAGACTGCAAACTTAATTCTGGTATTTATTATTTTAGTCAATTAGGAACAAGCTCACCGTTCCAAATGTACTAAGACATGTAGCAAGAGATAGGTCTTTGGCGCCCAAGTCCTGTTGCAGCGACCACATTTACAGGAATACAAATAATGTATTAATTCCACCTCAAATCCCACTCTCTCCTCAGACAGTGTTGTAATTATGTACATTAAAGAGTCTGGGGGTAGCTCAGAAAATGTCTTCTTAATCAAAAAATGTCCTTATTATGTGTAGGAAGGAACTGCAGATGTTGGTTTACAATGAAGATAGACAATATCCAGCATTTTGTGTCAATCTTCCCCTCTTATGTGGGAAGCAGCCCTTAGATAGTTTTACACTCGGTTCTTTCCGCATTCCTCACTCTCCCGACCCAAGCAAGTTGTCTCTAAAAGTGGAACTCGCCTCCAGCCGGTCCCGGGCAAGGTCCGCCACAAACCCTCGGCGGCTTTTACTTTGCGAAACGTAGTTTCAGCAACTTGTAGCCTGCAGCAGCGGGCGAGTGCCCGCAGGTCGCTGCCTCACACTCTTAGTCCCGCCCGGCGCAGCCCCAGCCCCCAGCCCCCAGCCTCCAGCCCCCAGCCCCCAGCCTCCAGCCTCCAGCCTCCAGCCCCCAGCCCCCAACCCCCAACCCCCAGCCCCCAGCCCCCAGCCCTCAGCCTCCAGCCTCCAGCCTCCAGCCTCCAGCCCCCAGCCTCCAGCCTCCAGCCTCCAGCCTCCAGCCTCCAGCCTCCAGCCTCCAGCCCCCAGCCCCCAGCCCCCAGCCCCCAGCCCCCAGCACCAAAAGTGCAAAACTTAAAATAAAAGCTGCACCCCACTCACCGGACAGACACAAAGCCGCGATCAAAACCAAATTCTGCATGGTATTCAGGTGGAAAATTCCTTGGATCAAGAACGAATCCGACACTTTCGATTCCCACTCACTCCTTTAAAAAGATATACTCGTATCTTTGCTTTTAACGACTTGCGCAGCAAAAAAACCCCACTCAAGTCACGAGGTGGTAAAAGGGTGGGGACAGGTAGGAAATGAGACCAAATACGAGGCAGGCAGTCTGTTCTCATTTGTTGTGGCTGCATGACTGAAATAAGCATGCACTCAGCTCATAGACAGCCAGATTAGACATTCAGCCCAGAGACATTAGGTTAGACGAACTGCGTATCAATGTCTGACTATGGGAGTGTGTAGGGGTCACCTGAAATAAACGGAATTGGATGTCTGCCTGGTACCACCCGCTGCATGTAGACCTCCCCTCCCCCCTCCCCCCCCTCCCCCCCCCTCCCCCCTCCCCCCCTCCCCCCCCTCCTCCCCTCCCCCCCCTCCTCCCCTCCTCCCCCTCCTCCCCTCCTCCCCTCCCCCCCTCCTCTCCTCCCCCCCTCCCCCCCTCCTCTCCTCCCCCCTCCCCCCTCCCCCCCTCCTCCCCCTCCCCCCCTCCTCCCCCTCTCCCCCTCCTCCCCCTCCCCCCTCCTCCCCCTCCCCCTCAAGGGGCCAAAACATGGGTGCTAAATAGATGAGGGAGGTACCACTTAAATCCACTACCATGGTGTGCTCACTGCCATGCCTAAATCACCAAGTTGGTGGGGGCGCTGCGAGACGGCTGCCCTGCCAGCAGTGTGTTAGTCATTTCTACTTTTTTTTTAGTATATCCAAATGTTTATTTTAGTGTCTATCAGTGTGTCTTGTGAAGGGGGGAACCGCTTTCGGTCGCCTCCTCCATGGAGAGGCGACTTTTTCCATGTTGCCTCACTCGCGGCCTAACACCAAGGATTGGTGCGGCCTTTCCCGGGGTCGGGCCCGGAGCTTCAGCAGCAGGCGCAGCGTGGACTTTTTCCGATCGCTGGCCCGCAGACTGTTTAGCCAGAAGCCGCGGTCTGCGGAGCTTCTAGCCGCGGGCGCGGCGTGGACTTACCATCCGGAGCGGGATCCCTCGCCGGGTTTCCCTGGAGAAGAGCTCCGACCGCTGACCTGCGGCCTACATCATCTTGAAGCCGCGGTCTCTGGTAGGGAAGCACCGATTCGGGACACCTTCCAGAAGAGAGGGTCTGTACATCGGGCTGCCTGCAGCGGCGACTGCGGAGGTTTATGGCCTCGACCACGGGGGAACAATGGAGGAGGACTGACTGTACTTTGTGCCTTCCACCATAGTGAAGAATGTTGTGGTGGATGTTTGTGTTAAATTGTTATTGTGTATTGTGTGTTCTTTTTTATTGTACCGCTGCTGGCAAATTCATTTCACAGCACCTTATTGTGTATGTGATGAATAAATCTGATTGATTGAATGAACACAAACGGCAGACATTTTTCCCGCTGCAAAAGGCCCGCCAGACCCCCCACAAAGGGCCTAAAAAAAGGGCTAGCATATAGATGAGCAAGGTAACACTCAAAAATAATACCAAATGAACAAGTTGAGTTCATAGAGTACAAAATGGGTTACGCCAGACAAATAGTCCGCTGCACTACAGGTATAAGGTAAGTAAATATTGCAAATGTTCCACTGTGATATATGGTAAGTAAATATTGCAAATGTTCCAAAATTCATACTTACAATTTTAAACACGAGACTGAATGTAATGAATGTAAAGTACAGAACAAGTATCTTCAAACTATTTGTTGATCATGCCACAGATAAAACATCCTATAATGGCACAAATTGAGCCTGACAATAAACAACAATATTTTAAGCATACACTCACTTCATCACTACTGATATTGCAATTATGTCCATACTATAGGATCTGATACGGCTTTCCGTAGTTTTTCCTTAAAGACGGGAGATGACTGTAAGCTTATCAAATTAAAGTCCATCCCTATTTAGGATAAATCACCATCAAATAACATAATATTCCAGCTTAAATTGTACTTAGGCCTATGTAGCATAGTTTATTGCACAAATTCCACAGGGCTTTTATATGCACTTGCTGATACTTGATCTGAACCACGTGTCAGTCATTGTACCTCTCTACAGGCCACGTGCTCTGGGCATGGTATTGCCCCATGGCATTGGTTTTACGTAAATTATCAACTGAATACTATAACTGAATCATGCATGATATCCCTGCATTATAATAGCAAACTAGAATGATGTAGCAAAGTAAAACAACTTACCTCAAACAGCTGTAAACAGTGATTCTTTGCTGCAATATCTTCCATCCAATCCGATGTTGATATATTGTTTGGCTGCAGCTATGGAGAGCTTGTCACCGCATTCAGCCAAATGGCCAAATATATAGAAAGCCAAATAGGACACTCCAACAGTTTATACCTACTATTAACCTCTTGTCCCTCTTTTCTGAAATGGGTTGTTGTGGAAATGGTGGATAAAGTGGTTAATTTGTTGACATGAGTCACTTTGCATTCACTAGCCGAAGGTTGTGGTTGATCATATAAAACTGGTTCAGCTCATATCTTTAATACCTAGACTAGCCTACTTGGGCCCAATGACTTATTGGGGAGGGGGGGGGGGGGGGTCTGGGAAGGCCAAGGCAATGGGTTATCATTCAGTCATGGGCTGTTTTGTATTTCCGAGGCTGTGATTGATCATCTAAACCTGGTTTTAGCTGGTACCTTTAATATCTAGGCTAGTCTAGATTGGCCCAAGGGCCCATTTAAGGGGGTCTGGTAGGCCCAATGCAGCAGATAATTGTTCTGTCATTGGTCAATTTATGTTCCCCAAGGTGTGATAGATCATTTAAACTTGGTTTTAGCTGGTACCCACAATATCTAAGCAAGCCTAGTTGGACAGCTGGGTCTAGGGTGTCCATTTTTGGGGTGTCTGGTACCTGTAGTGCAGCGGACTATTTGTCTGGCGTAACCCATTTTGTATTAGTGATTCTTGATTAGTACAGGTGTCTGAGGTTATGGTAAGAAGGCAGGAGAATGGGGTTAGGAGGGAGAGATAGATCAGCCATGAATGAATGGCAGTGTAGACTTGATGGGCCGAATGACCTAATTCTACTCCTATCACTTATGACCTTATTCCCAGGGACCTGAATCACCTCTCCTCAGTGCCTGAGGAGGCGTTTCCCAAATCACTGTGGATTCTGTCAAATGCTGGGAACTATATTCCGCACTCTGTGTCTTTCCCTTTGCTCTACCTATGGTACCATAACTAGGGTACTGTCTAATTTACCTCGACACCAATGCGGACATTGGACTTTGTGTCTGTAATTGTTATGCTATAATGCTGAGAACTATGTTCTGCACTCTATATTTGTCCCTTTGCTCTAATTATTGTACTTGAGTCTGTTTGTTTGTATTTATGTATAGTATTATCTGATTTGATTGGATAGCATGCAAAAGAAAGCTTTTCAATGTACCTCAGTACATGTGACAATCATAAGCCTAAACCATCTATAGGCAGAGTGGATGCGAACTTTGCCGTATAACATCTCAGAGAAATATGTAGGGAGCAACAGGAACCATTATACTTGGTCTTCATTGACGTCACATTCAGAAGGAACAAATGGAACACCTTCACCAAATTCAGATAGGTTCCATACAAGCTCATCCACATCTATCATTTGCCATGATACCAATCCATTGGCCTACAACAAAATCAATCTCATTGAAGACAAACAAGTTGTATCATCGTCTTCTCACCACATATCTCATCTCCAACAAATTTCCCATGGGTAGAAAAGGTGTCGACCCGAAACGTCACCCATTCCTTCTCTCCAGAGATGCTGCCTGTCCTGCTGAGTTACTCCAGCTTTTTGTGTCTAAATTTCCCAAGGGAACGGATCTAATTTCAGAACTAATGGGGAATGCTACACCCTGGAACCAGAGTCACCCAAATCCCAGTGGTTGAGTTACAAGATACATCTGTTGTGCTGTCATGTGGTTGATCACAGAGGCACAGCTCCATGGCTTCATTAATAACTTCACTGAGGTATATGGGAAGATAGGTATATGGGAAGATAGGTATTGCACTTGACATCTACTTGATCAAGGTTCTTTAATAATTTCTCTCTGCAGTACCCTTCTTCCCTCTGGTAATAAAGGTTCATGATGAATCCTGGAAAAACATGGACCATTTCCCAGATCTGGCGAGATAACCCTTGGGAAAAAGTTTATTGATGATAAACTGCACAATCACGTCCAATGTGCCAACATGGCCACCAACAAGAGAGGAAAAGGGCAACTAAAGTTGAAGTCCTGAAACCAAATTCTTCTGAGATCAGGACTACCAACAACAGGCAATTCAAAACACTGGAAAAATAATCTCAATCTTTCAAATTCACTGGAACACTTCCTCCTCGATAACCATCAACCTCAAGGCTGCGTGCTCAGCGTCCTGCTGCACTCTATATATATTCACGACTGTGTAGCCGAACATGGCAAACTCCATGTTCACATTTGCCAATGACACCATCGTTGTTGAACGAATTACAGATGACAATGAGTCAGAGTATAGAAGTGCGATTGATCGACTGACCAAATGGTGCAGAACAACAACCTTGCTCTCAACGTCAGAGATTCAAGATTCAAGATTCAAGAGAGTTTATTGTCATGTGTCCCTGATAGGACAATGAAATTCTTGCTTTGCTTCAGCACAAGAAAACATAGTAGGCATTGACTACAGAACAGATCAGTGTGTCCATATACCATTATATAAATATATACACACATGAATAAATAAACTGATAAAGTGCAAATAACAGATAACGGGTTATTAATGTTTAGTGTTTTGTCCGAGCCAAGTTTAATAACCTGATGGCTGTGGGGAAGTAGCTATTCCTGAACCTGGTCATTGCAGTCTTCGAGCTCCTGTACTTTCTACCTGAAGGTAGCGGGGTGATGAGTGTGTGGCCAGGATGATGTGGGTCCTTAATTATGCTGCCAGCCTTTTTGAGGCAGTGACTGATAGATCCCCTCGATGGAAGGGAGGATCAGAGCCGATGATGGACTGGGCAGTGTTTACTACTTTTTGTAGTCTTTTCCTCTCCAGGGCGCTCAAGTTGCCGAACCAAGCCACGATGCAACCGGTCAGCATGCTCTCTACTGTGCGCCTGTAGAAGTTAGAGAGAGTCCTCCTTGACAAACCAACTCTCCGTAATCTTCTCAGGAAGTAGTCAAGTCAAGTCAAGTCACATTTATTTCTATAGCACATTTAAAAAACAACTCTCGTTGGCCAAAGTGCTTTACATTTGTTATAAGAATAGCATAAACAAAACAAACTATATACATATATACATGTAGCCCTCACTCAGAGGACGTCAGGAAAGGCTTGGGAGTATAGATAAGTTTTTAGTCTTGACTTAAAAGAGTCGATGGAGGGGGCAGTTCTGATGGGAAGGGGGATGCTGTTCCACAGTCTAGGGGCTGGAACCGCAAAGGTGCAGTCGCCCCTGAGCTTATGCCTAGACCGTGGGATATTCAGCAACCCCAAGTCGGCCGATCTGAGGGGCCTGGAGGTGGAGTGGTGGGTGGGAAGACTTTTTATGTAGGTGGGGGCAAGCCCATTGAGGGCTTTGTAGACATGGAGGAGGATCTTGAAGTTTATACGGAACTGCACAGGGAGCCAGTGGAGAGAGGCCAGGATCGGGGTGATGTGGTCCCTTTTTTGGGTGCCCGTCAGGAGTCTCGCTGCGACGTTTTGGACCAGTTGCAGGCGGGAAAGGGAAGATGCCAGTGTAAAGGGGGTTGCAGTAATCTAGGCAGGAGGAGATGAATGTGTGGATGATCTTTTCGAGGTCATCAAACTGGAGGAATTGTTTTATTTTAGCTATCGTCCGAAGCTGAAAGAAGCTAGCTTTTACCACGGCATTGACTTGTTTGTCAAATTTCAGTGCTGGCTCAAATATCACGCCAAGGTTTTTGACGTGAGGTTTGAGTAGTGGGGTAAGGCTTCCAAGGCTGCCTGCTATCATTTTGATTGAGTCCGAGGGGCCGAGAAGGATGACCTCAGACTTACTCTCGTTTAGTTGGAGGAAGTTCTGGGCCATTCAACACTTTATATCCTTGAGGCAGCGGGTAAGGTTAAGCAGATTTGATTGGTTTTTGGGCTTCAGGGGGAGATAGAGTTGTGTATCATCTGCGTAGCAATGGAAGGAAATGCCGTGCCTTTCAATGATTTGGCCTAAGGGGAGCATATACAGGGAGAAGAGAATGGGGCCAAGGATGGAACCTTGTGGAACCCCACAGCAGAGATTAGCTGGGGAGGAGAAAGAGTTGCCTATGTTAGTCGAGAAACTCCTACCTTTGAGGTAGGATATGAACCAGCTCAGGGCAGTGCCATCAATACCAACCCCATACCGGAGACGGTCAATTAGGATGGTGTGGTCGACAGTATCAAATGCTGTGCTGAGGTCAAGAAGGAGCAGAATTGCACAGTCGCCGGAGTCAACGGTGAGCAGTAGGTCATTGTGTACCTTCAACAAGGCAGACTCTGTGCTATGGTGAGCCCTGAAACCTGATTGGAAAGTTTCCAAGATAGTGTTTTGGTGAAGGTAAGGTATAAGTTGACAAAATTACCTTTTCAAGGGCTTTTGAGAGGAAAGGCAGTTTAGAAATGGGTCTGTAGTTGCTTGGCAAGGTGGGGTCGAGGTTAGGTTTTTTCAGGAGTGGTTGGACCACCACATGCTTGAAGCAGGTAGGTACAGTGCCAGTGGCCAGAGAGCTGTTGAAGATGGCGAGGATGCTGGGACCAGCTGTTGTAATGACGTCCTTTAGGAGGGCAGAGGGGACAGTGTCGAGGGGGCAGGTAGTAGGTTTCATGGTGGTGATCAGTTTTACAAGGGAGGGTAGAGTAACGGGTTGGAAACAGTCTAATTTTGAAGAGCAGACCAATGAGACAGCCAGGTCACGGGTGGGAGGGGAAATATTCGTTCTTATATTCTTTACCTTGCTGGTGAAAAATGTAGTAAATTCCTTGCATTTAGCAGGGGACCCAGTTAAGCTGGTGCTGGGGTCAGGACAGATGATGGAGGTGATGGTGCTAAAAAGGACCTTGGAATTTTGCGCATTTTTGGAGATAAGGGTGGAAAAGTATTTAGTTCTTGCAGATTTTACTGCTTCCTGGTATTTGTGAAGATTATTTTTCAGGAGTTCAAAGGAAATTTGAAGCTTATCAGATTTGTACTTCCGTTCTGATTTTCTGCATTCTCTTCTTAGGGCTCTGGTGGTATCATTGAGCCACGGCTCGCCTTTAGGCTTAGGCTTTTTCATTTTAAGAGGAGCAACAGAATCCAGGACGGAAGAGCAGGTATTATTGAATAGAGAAATTAGGTCGTCGGTACTGAGATGGGTTAACGTAGCGGGAGTAGCGAGCAGGGAGATGGGATTTTGAGGGAGAGAAAGGCAGAGATATATCCAATATAATAGCACTACGATCAGACAGGCAGGCATCAATAATATCTGTGTTACAAGTTGGGAGACCAGACGAAAGCACTAGGTCTAGTGTATGGCCAAGCTTGTGCATGGGTCCAGTGGTGAGTAGAGACAGATTGAAGGACTCAACCAGGTTCATATATTCACTCACAAGAGGCTTTGTGGGACAGCAAACGTGAATGTTAAAGTAGAGGCGCTGATGTGCTTTCTTAATAATAGCATCAGTGTTCTCAGACCAGAAAAGATCTTCAGAGATGTGCACGCCCAGGAATTTGAAGCTCTTGACCCTTTCAACCATCGACCCGTTGATATAAACGGGACTGTGGGTCCCCATCCTACTCCTTCCAAAGACCACAATCAGTTCCTTAGTGTTGCTGGTGTTGAGGGCCAGGTTATTGTGCTGGCACCATATGGACAGTTGCTCGATCTCTCGTCTATACTCTGACTCATCCCCATCAGTAATACGTCCTTGCTCATGATACTTTTTCACCCAGAGAGTTGTGAATCTGTGGAATTCTCTGCCACAGAAGGCAGTGGAGGTCAATTCACTGGATGTTTTCAAGAGAGAGTTGGATACTGATTTTGGATGATCAGCCATGATCACAATGAATGGCGGTCCAGGCTCGAAGGGCCGAATGGCCTACTCCTGCACCTATTTTCTAAGTTTCTATGATACTACTGTCATTGAATTGGTTGGGGTGGGAGATTGCAACCTTCATGTGGTCCGCCCTGTTTCGACGAATGCAATCAAACCGGCGTGCACAATCAAATAAGATCAAATAGAACAAGTTGTCCTACAACTTTAGGCTGTGCACGCCATACGCAAGACGAAGAAGATTGAATTGGTACATGGTAATCTCATAAGGGTCAAGGTTTATATGGCACGTGCACAGATGCAGTACTCCCTTTCTAATGTAGGTGAGAGGTGATGTTAATGTTCAAGCCTAACTATTGTGCAAGAGATGAGCTATCAATTACAGAGCTTCTAGGCAACTTTCTATTTTGAAGAAATCGTTCACACCAGTGACTTATCATGGGGCTGCAGTAACATCAGAAAGGGTAGGACTTGAAAGATTGGTTACATAAATAAATGGAGGCGTTATTTCAGCACACTAAATATCTACCAAGTACAGCCATAAGCAATGAGAAGTTGTAAGGAAGCCTTTAGGTTTAAAATAAGCAATGTGTTACATCCAGTTTCTTTCAACTGCATTTTTAAAGTGGAAATTATAGCATTTTAGGCAATTTTACACACGGGGTCCACATTTCAGCTGTGGTTCTATTTGTTGTTACACGTTCAAGTTCAAGTTCAAGTGAGTTTATTGTCATGTGTCCCTGATAGGACAATGAAATTCTTGCTTTGCTTCAGCGCAACAGAACATAGAAGGCATTGACTACAAAACAGATCAGTGTGTCCATATATCATTATACCAAGAAGGGTTTCGGCCCGAAACGTTGCCTATTTCCTTCGCTCCATAGATGCTGCTGCACCCGCTGAGTTTCTCCAGCATTTTTGTGTACCTATCATTATATAAATATATACACACATGAATAAATAAACTGATAAAGTGCAAATAAACAGATAATGGGCTATTAATGTTCAGAGTTTTGTCCGAGCCAAGTTTAATAGCCTGATGGCTATGGGGAAGTAGCTATTCCTGAACCTGGTCGTTGCAGTCTTCAGGCTCCTGCACCTTCTACCTTTCAGACATTTAATGCAAAACAAAATAAAAATGGGACACTCACCATGGAAGCCATTAAATTATTTTTTAAGGAAAGCATAGCATTTTAAAAGATTAATTTGAAGGCATTAAGATCCATACATATAAACATAATTATTTGAGATCATGTTCCTCAATCAACAGGGCGGCACGGGGGTGTAGCAGTAGAGCTAATGCCTTACAGCGCGAGAGACCCGGGTTCCATCCCGACTAAGGGTGCTGTCTGTACGGAGTTTGTACCTTCTCCCCGTGTGTTTTCTCTGAGATCTTCACTTTCCTCTCACACTCCAAAGAGGTACAGGTTTGTAGGTTAATTGGCTTGGTATAAATGTAAAATTGTCCCTACTGTGCATAGGGTAGTGTTAATGTGCAGGGATCGCTGGTCGATGTGGACTCGGTGGGCCTAAGGGCCTGTTTCCGCGCTGTATCTCTAAACTACACTAAGCGGCTTAAAATGTTCTATATCCTGTCAGTGAGAAATGCGGAGTAGGCATGATGGTCCGAATAGCCTTTTTCTGCTTCTATGACATGAATAAAGCTTAAAGCCTGCGCTCATTGCAAATCACTGATTTTATGTTGTGAAAGGTTGCAACAGAGCCCCTGCAGAGGAGGAAATTTTCAACAATAGTAACATCTGGGTTTGTCTACAAATGCAGAAACCAAAAGTTACTGAAAGCACAGGCTGCTCCCTGGTAACAAGTGGGTTCTATTTGTACAGATGGCAATGATTCCATGTTATTAGTAAGTTGGAAAATACACAAAATTCACCTGATATGGTATCATTGTACAGAGTATTGTATTGAATGGTAACAAAAGTACATGAGAGTGATAGGAAAGAACAATTAATACAAGTAGAGAGAGTGAAGAAATTAGTTCTGCCTTTTGTTGGAATATGTACATCAGACTTTTGAATTTAATAATATAGGAGTTTAATCATATGTAGGGGTGTTTAGAAGTTGGGCATTCGTAATGTGGAAGCAGCTGTTCACAGTAATGATGATCATAGTTTTGGGCCATTGCATCAAAATTAACGATCACAATTTGACACAACCTTCAATGTTCTTAGGTTCACATGCAGCTGATTTTACTACATACTAGATGACCCGTCGACCCGTTGGGTCCCCGTCACACGGAAGTATTACATCAAAAAGGCGATCTGAAAATGGCGATCTCATGCCGTCAGCCGTGCCTGCGCAGTTGGGGGAGAGTTGCCGGACCCGGTATCCGCGCGTGCGCCGTTGGGGGAGGGTTGGCGGGCTCGGCACCATGTTCACTTGTGACGCGGCCGGCAGGCCCGGCAAGTGGTTAATTAAAGTCTATCCCCATTGTGACACCATAAAACATTTCAGGTTAAAATATTCACGACACATATAAAATTAAATCTGCCATCTTTGGTGCTTCTTTCCAACCAAAGCTAATGGTATAAATTAATATAAAAAATAATCTTTCTATGCTTATACAATTCTGGAATAGTCCCATTAAAACATTAGCAAATGAACATATACAGGTTGTGTCTTCAGCAAGTCATATTGGAATATGACCATTAGTAGATACCTTTATTCCTGGTTCAAACCTATACGACCCGTGGAGCCGTTGGGAGTTAGATAAAAATGGCGACCTGAAAATCGGCAAAGGCAACTCTCTCCCAACTGTGCAGACATGGCTGAGGACCCGTTGGGTGCCCTTTGTGATGCTAGTCAAGTAAACACGGAAGTATTCGATAAAAAATAATGTAACTTAAAGTTTATTAAGGGAATTACTTCGTGAAATCGAACGAAACGTGCTACTGCACACCCCAGGCCAATGGTGAGTAAGGTGCCCCTAAAATTGTTGCGCTATCGTGTATCATTTTGGCTGTATTTCTGGAACATACAAACAAATATATATACATACATACAAGATGCGAGTTTTAGTTATATACTAGACCATGTGAGATCCATTGGGTCCCTGTCACACGGGAGGCCTGGTCCCCCAACGCAACCCATTCCCCAAGACAATATTCCACCACACACCCATAGCCCCTATGGGAGGCCTGGTCCCCCAACGCAACCCGTTCCCCAACGCAATATTCAACCACACACCCCAACACAACCAGTTCCCCACAACATAATATTCCACCACTCACCCATAGCCCCCAACTGCGAAGTGATTAAAAAATGTGAAAAACTTGTAAAACATGACATCAATCTGAATGAACCACACCATACGGCCATGGTGAGTAAGGTGGTCCAAAAATTGTAGCGCTATTGTGTACCGTTTTGGCGTAATTCAGGTCATGAATCACAGACACACATGCACGCACACTCACAAACAAACAAGATGAGAGTTTTAGTAATATATAGATAGATGGTCCAACTTTCCAGGCAAGTATACAATGAAACTGAATGATTACTTTAATTTGGAACAAGTTATTGAAACATTTTAAGGTGATCACCAAAAGCACAGGCTCTGTGCTGGACAATGCATCAACCGAGACTCTGTGCACATATCAAGGCAGTGACCTAGGCTGTGTGCTGGATTCAGTGCACCAACCCAAGCTCTTACTGATTCAATGCAGTGATAAAGGAAAGAACACAAAGTGCTGGAGTAACTCAGCAGGTCAGGCAGTATCTTTGGTGATGTTTCGGGTCAGGACTCCATTTGCAACCAAAGTCAGGGCCCATGGAAGATCATTGTTGCTGAGGTTAGTGTTCAAGAGCCTGATGGTTGCTGGGAAGAGGCTTGTCTTGAATGTGGTTTTCAGGCTCCTCTAACTCCTTTTTCAGACTCACTTTTTCTCACAGAGAGTTGTGAGTGTGTGGAATTCTCTGTCTCGAAGGGCGGTGGAGACCAGTTCTCTGGATACTTTCAAGTGAGAGCTAGATAGGGCTCTTAAAGATAGCGGTCAGGGGATATGGGGAGAAGGCAGGAACGGGGTACTGATTGGCGATGATCAGCCATGATCACAGTGAAGGGCTGGCTCGAAGCGCCGAATGGCCTACTCCTACACCTATTGTCTATTGTCTATTGTCTAACCGTGAAATGATAGCGTTGGCTGGGTGCTGTGGGTCTTTGATGATAGTGGCTGCCTCTTTGTGGCAGCCAGCACCTCCTATATCCCTTCCATGTGCGGGAGATCAGTACCTGTAATAGAATGGGCAACCTCTACTACTCTCTGTAATCCCCTCCCTTCTTGGGTGTTTGAGTTTCTGAACCAGGCCATGATGCTACCAGCCAGTGTACTCTCTGCTGTACACCTGCAGAAGTTGGATACAGTATTCATCGACATACTGAATATCCTCAATCTTCCAAAGAAGTAGAGGCATTGATGAACTTACTTTGTGAATGCATCAATGTGCTGGGCCCAGGACAGATCATCCCTTGAAATATCACTCCCTGGGACTTGTCGCTGTTGACCCCCTCCACTGCCGTCCCGTCAAGCAAGGCAGGTATGTGGATCCCATGGCTTTTCCCTGCTGAAGTCAGCTTGCTAACCTGATCAACACTGTTGTTCTGGCACCATTCAATCTGCTTTTCAATACCCCTCCTGTAGCCTTAATCATCAGGACCTGTTATTCGTCCTATTAAATCTTTCCTCTCTCACCTTAAACCTATGCCGTCTGGTTTGTGATTTCCCTACCCTGGGAGAACGACTTTGTGTATTTGCCCTATCTATTGCCCTCGTGATTTTATACACCATTCTAAAATCACTACTCATCCTCCTGTGTTCCAAGGAATAATGTCCCAGCTTGCCCAATCTTTGCCTCCAGCTTAACCAAATCTTTCCTATAGCAGGGTGACTAAAGCTGAACACACTACAAAAGATACTATAGTGGATACTACAAATGTGGCCTCGCAAACATCTTGTACAACTGTACCATAACTTCCTACTTCTATATTCATTATCCTGACTAATGAAGGCCAATGTACCGAAGGCTTTCTTGACCACCCTATCTTCCGGTGACACACCACATTCAGAGAACTGCTTACCTGCACTCCTAGATGCCTCTGCTCCATAACACTCACCACCACCCTGCCATTCACTGTGCAGGTCTTTACCCTTAACAACTTCTCCTTCAACTCCTCCCACTTCTTCCAAATCCAAGGTGTAGCTATAGGCACTCGCATGGGCTCCAGCTATTCCTGCCTCTTTGTAGGGTACGTCGAATAATCACTGTTCCAGGTGTACACTGGCCCTATCCCCAAACTCTACCTCCGCTACATTGACAACTGCATTGGTGCTGCCTCTTGCACCCATGCAGAACTCACTGACTTCATCAACTTCACAACAAATTTCCATCCTGCACTCAAATTCACTTGGACCATCTCCGACATTTCCCTACCGTTTCTAGATCTCACCGTCTCCATCACAGGAGACAGACTATCGACTGACATCTATTATAAACCCACTGACTCCCATAACTATTGAGATTACACTTCTTCCCACCCTGCTTCCTGTAAAGACTCTATCTCCAACTCCCAATTCCTCCGTCTATGCTGCATCTGCGCCCAGGATGAGGTGTTCCACACCAGGGCATTGGAGATGTCCTCATTCATTAGGGAACGGGGGTTCCCCTCTTCCATTATAGATGAAGCCATCACTAGGGTCTCTTCGATATCCCACAGCTCCACTCTTACTCCCCCTCCCCCCATTCGTAACAAGGACAGTCCCCCTTGTCCTCACCTTCCACCCCATCAGCTGTCGCATACAGCATATAATCCTCCAACATTTTCGCCACCTCCAACGGGATCCCACTACTAACTCCATCTTTTCATCTCCACACCCTGCTTTTCACAACTCCCTGGTTAACTCATCCCTTCCCACCCAAACCATCCACTCCCAGGGTACCTTCCCCTGCAACCGCAGGAGATGCAACACATGTCCCTTTACCTCCCCCCTCGACTCTGTCCAAGGACCCCAACAGTCTTTTCAGGTGAGGCAGAGGTTCCCTTGCACCTCCTCCAAACTCATCTACTGTATCCACTGTTTCAGGTATGGACTCCTGTATATCGGCGAGACCAAGCGCAGGCTTGGCGATCATTTCGCTGAACACCTCCGCTTAATCCGCCTAAACCTACCTAATCTCCCGGTTGCTAAACACTTTAACTCCCCCTCCCATTCCCACACTAACCTTTCTATCCTGGGCTTCCTCCACTGTCAGAGTGAGGCCAGCGCAAATTGGAGGTACAGCACCTCATATTTCACGGGCAGCTTACACCTCAGTGGTATGAACATTGACTTCTCTAACTTCAAATAGCCCTTGATTTCCCTCTTTCTCCATCCCCTCCCCCTTCCCTGTTCTCCCATCAGTTACCGTCTCCGACTACATTTTATTTCTGTTACCGCCCACTCCCCTGACATCATTCTGAAGAAGAGTCTCGAACCAAAACATCACTCATTCTTCTCTCCAGAGATGCTGCATGTCCCGCTAAGTTACTCCAGCATTTTGTGTCTATCTTTGATTTAAACCAGCATCCGCATTTCTTTCCTACACTATTTCAAAGTTTATAGATCAGTGGTCACTGGTCCCAAAAGGCCTAGCCATGGACACTTCAGTCACTTGTCCTCCCAATTTCCTAAGAATAGGTCAAGCATTGCCCTCTCCCTTGTACGGCCCTACATACTGCCTGAAGAAACTTCCCTGAACACAACTGACAAATTCCAGCTCGTCTAAGCCTATGACGGTCCCAGTTGAAATTGTGAAAGTTAAAATCCCCTACTACAACAATCTTATTCGTTTTGCAGCTGCCTGCAATCTGATGGCACATTTACTCTTCTAATTCACTTGGACTATTTAAATTCACCTGTTTTACCTATCAGGCCTCTCACATTAAAATAAATGCAATTTGAACCAACAGTCCTTTATCACACCCCACCATTCTCCGGTCACCTCATGTACAGGCCACCTCATGTACAGGCCACCTCATGTACAGGTCACCTCATGTACAGGTCACCTCATGTACAGGCCACCTCAAGTACAGGTCACCTCATGTACAGGCCACCTCATGTACAGGCCACCTCAAGTACAGGTCACCTCAAGTACAGGTCACCTCATGTACAGGTCACCTCATGTACAGGTCACCGCTGCCCCAGAAGAGATGCCAATGGTCCAACAATCTGAATCCCTGCCCCCTGCACCATTTCCTCAGCTACACATTCATCTCCCCTACCTTCCTGTTCCCACCCTCTTGAGCACATGGTACCCGGAGTAATCTAGAGATGACTACCCTAGAGGTCCTATTTTTTGTTGAGAGGTGGCCTTTAATTTAGTTTAGTTTAGAGAAACAGCACAGAAACAGGCCCTTTCGGCCCACCGGGTC
Source organism: Malacoraja senta (assembly GCA_038087875.1). Classification (NCBI taxonomy): domain Eukaryota; kingdom Metazoa; phylum Chordata; class Chondrichthyes; order Rajiformes; family Rajidae; genus Malacoraja; species Malacoraja senta. The sequence goes on along the minus strand of CM075984.1, from coordinate 3,008,722 downwards.
CGCGCCGACCAGCGATCCCCGCACATTAACACTATCCTATACCCACTAGGGACAATTTTTACATTTACCAAGCCAATTAACCTATAAACCTGTACGTCTTTGGAGAGTGGGAGGAAACCGAAGATCTCGGAGAAAACCCAAGCAGGTCACGGGGAGAATGTACAAACTCCGTACAGACAGTACCCGTAGTCGGGTTCGAACCCGGGGACTCCAGCGCTGCATTCGCTGTAAGTCAGCAACTCTACCGCTGCGCCATCGTGCCGCCTTATAAAGATATGTAAAATGATAAGGGATGTAGATAAGGCAGATGGTCACATTCTTTTTCCCAGGTTATGGACTCTAAAAGTAGAGGGCATGGATTTTACAGTGAGATGGAACATGTTTAAAAGGGATAACCGTCTTACACGGAGGATAGTGGGTGTAAATAAGACATATACACGGCACGTAATCTAAGACCATCTTTAATCCACATACAGACTTAACAGTACAGTAGCATGTTAGTAGTCACTGCATCCTGTCTGCTACCCGAACTGCGTAGCACAGGAAGTGGGTGTTAATATAAATGATACAGTAAGGCGGGGTTAGTGATGCTAACCTATATATGATTGTTGCATGCATAAACCGATCTACATCCTTCCCCCTTAAAGAGTGAGTATAGTGAGCATCCATACCATTAAAGTTAAACATATTCGCCTTATCTATCAGGCGGTCTACTGATGCGGCCCGAACGCATATGGACCAAACCCTCTCCTCCTTCACCGGAAAGGTTAGAGGGAGGGGGTGAACCCGGAAGCGAGAAAGCCATGGGAGAGACTTGTGGTGGCCGACAGGGGAAGTGTGCAGGAGGGGCAATCCCGTGGTTAGTCAAGGCCGCTGCTCGTGGAGGTGTATGGGACATGCGAGGAGTATGGGGCATGCGGGGATCGGTAGAAAGTTTGGCAGCGAACGGCTGGAACTGAAGAGGTGGAGCATAGGGTCCGGCTGGTGGCGGACGGGGTTCTCGTACAGCAAGCAGATGTTGACGACTTCTGCGGTAGACTGTTCCCTCATAGTCCACAAGGTAAGACCGAGGTTTGTCAGCTGGGTCGACAACAGTAGCCAGACGGTAATGTCCCTTGGTAGTTTGTAAACGAACAACCTGGCCTGGCTGTAGAGGCAGGAGGGGTTTGCATGATTTGTCGACAGACCGTTTCTGAATATCGTGTTTCTCCTGAATACGCTTTTGGATTGAAGCAGGCTTCAGCACTTGAGGTATCAGCTTCTGCTGAGCAATCGGAATCGGAGATCTTGTGTCCTGGACATCAGTCGCTGGGCTGGTGAACCCAGGGTCCCGTCTCTGGCAATGTTTCTGAGGTTCAGGAGATCAAGGTAAAAATCTGAATTGGCCAGGCGCGCTCGTTCCATCAGTTGTTTAGCGCTTCTGACAGCCCGTTCAGCGAGTCCGTTACTCGGTGTGTACTCAGGGCTGCTCGTGACATGGTGGATATCCCATCGGTTAGCAAAGAGCTTGAACTCGTGGCTGGTAAACTGTCTTCCGTTGTCGGTCTGCAAACGGACGGGTGAGCCGAATGTGGAGAAGTGTTTCTTTAATTTTCGGATGACCATCTCAGATGTGATTGAGGTCAGGAGGTCGAGTTCAAACTAGTTTGAAAAGGAGTCGACGAGGACGAGGTAGTGATCACAGCGCCATTCGAAAATGTCTGGCGTCCAGGCCAGGGCTGGTGGAGGTTGTTGCAGTAGGGGCTGCCTCTGCTGGTGCGGTGCAAGACTGTTGCAGACTGGTGAGGTGCAAGACTGGGGCAAGAAGATATACGGTCCCGTATGTATTTGGCCATCCCAGGCCAGTAGAACTGGTTTTGTGCGTGGGTCAGTATGGCATCGACTCCTGGGTGACCGCTGTGTGCCTCTCTGTAGTATTCTTCGCGTAGTGATGAGGGGACCACGACTTTATGGCCCTTAACTATGACACCATCCTGTATGACCAGTTCATCGCGGACTAAGAAGAACGTATTCAAGCTCTTTGCCAACCAATGGAATTTCCACCACGTCACGTGGTCTCCGATTGGAGGCGTGGGTTTGTATCCCACTTCTGACACCATGTAAATAAGACATATACACGGCATGTAATCTAAGACCATCTTTAATCCACATACAGACTTAACCGTACAGTAGCATGTTAGTTGTCACTGCATCCTGACTGCTACCCGAACTCCGTAGCATAGGAAGTGGGTGTTAATATAAATGATACAGTAAGGCGGGGTTAGTGATGCTAACCTATATATGATTGGTTGTCATGCATAAACCGATCTACAGTGGGTATATGGAATAACTTGCCAGAGAACACTGCAGAAACATTTTTCAATGTTTAAAAGACATTTGGGTTGATACAATAGTAGGCCATTCAGCCCTTCGAGCCAGCACCTTCATTCACTGTGATCGTGGCTGATCATCCACAATCAGTACCCCGTCCCTGCCTTCTCCTCATATCCCATGACCCCGCAATCTTTAAGAGCTCTTTCTAACTCTGTCTTGAAAGCATCCAGAGAATTGGCCTTCTCTGCCTTCTGAGGCAAAGAATTCCACAGATTCACAACTCTCTGGGTGAAAAGGTTTTTCCTCATCTCTGTTCTAAATGGCCTACCCCTTATTCTTAAACTGTGGCCCCTGGTTCTGGACTCGCCTAACATCAGGAACATGTTTCCTGCCTCTCGCATGTTCAATCCCTTAATAATCTTACATGTTTCAATAAGATATCCTCTCATCCTTCTGTTCCAGTGTACACAAGCCCAGTCGCACCATTCTTTCAACATATGACCATCCTGCCATCCTGGGAATTAACCTCGTGAACCTACGCTGCACTCCCTCAATAGCAAGCATGTTCTTCCACAAATTTGGAGACCAAAACTGCACACAATACCCCAGGTGTGGTCTCACTAGGGCCCTGTGCAACAGCAGAAAGATCTCTTTGCTCCTATACTCAACTCCTCTTGTTATGAAAGCCAACGTGCCATTAGCTTTCTTCACTGCCTGCTGTACCTGCATGTTTACTTTCAGTGACTGATGAAAAAGGACACCCAGGTCTCGTTGTACTTCCCCTTTTCCTAACTTGACACCATTCAGATAATAATCTGCCTTCCTGTTCTTACCACCAAAGTGGATAACCTCACATTTATCCACATTAAACTGCATGCCATGCATCTGCCCACTCACCCAACCTGTCCAAGTCACTCGGCATCCTCATAGCATCCTCCTCACAGTTCACACTGCCACCCAGCTTTGTGTCATCTGCAAACTTTTCATCCCTTCATTTAAATCATTAATATATATTGTAAATAGCTGCGGTCCCAGCACCGAGCCTTGCGGCACCCCACTAGTCACTGCCTGCCATTCTGAAAGGGACTCGTTAATCCCTACTCTTTGTTTCCTGTCTGCCAACCAATTTTCTATCCATGTCAGCACTCTACCCCCAATACCATGTGCCCTAATTTTGCCCACTAATCTCCTATGTGGGACCTTATCAAATGCTTTCTGAAAGTCCAGGTACACTACATCCACTGGCTCTCCCTTGTCCATTTTCCTAGTTACATCCTCAAACAATTTCAGAAAATTAGTCAAGCATGATTTCCCCTTCGTAAATCCATGCTGACTCGGACCTATCCTGTTACTACTATCCAAATGTGCCGCTAATTCATCTTTTATAATTGACTCCAGCATCTTCCCCACCACTGATGTCAGGCTAACTGGTCCATAATTCCCTGTTTTCTCTCTCCCTCCTTTCTTAAAATTGGATGACATTAGCTACCCTCCAATCCACAGGACTGATCCCGAATCAAAAGAACATTCGAAAATGATCACTAATGCATCCACAATTTCAAGAGGCACTTCCTTAAGTACCCCGAGGATGCAGACCATCAGGCCCTGGGGATTTATAAGCCTTCAGTCCCATCAGTCTACCCAACACCATTACCTGCCTAATGTGGATTTCCTTCAGTTACTCCATCACCCTAGGTCCTCTGGCCACTTGTACATGTGGGAGATTGTTTGTGTCCTCCTTAGTGAAGACAGATCCAAAGTACCTGTTCTGCTCGTCTGCCATTTCCTTGTTCCCCAATACAGCTAATAGGACTTGATGTTTTAATCCCTGTAGTAAGTCGGCACTTTTGATATTGGCAGTGGGGTTGGAGTAGTGAAAGGTAGGGTAGGTACATCATCGGGGTCTTCAGGTGGGCACCCTCCTTCTTTGACGTTTCATTGATAAGCCCACAACATCTCCAGAGGGCTCAACAATGATACCTGGAGTCCCAGGTACACCCCCCTCAATTCCATCACCTCCTGTCTTCATCTTGCAGCCCAATTGTTGTCTTTCTTTTTAATCCAAAGCCAATTGCTGCTTTTTTCTGCAGAATTTGATAATGACTTGATTGCTTGTTGGAGGGAGCGACCCCTCACCCCGATTTTCTTTAATAGCCTGGTCATAGATGTAGCAACAAATCCCCTGCATCCCACTTCGACAGGGAAAATCTTGGTCTTCCAGCCATTCTGGGCAGCTTCAGTTGCCAGTTCAGAGTACTTGGTCTTTTTCCTCTCATAAGCTTCTTCAACACCATCTTCCCATGGAACTGTCAATTCCACAACGTATGCCAACCTGGCTGTTGTGGACCACAGGACCATGTCTGGCCGGAGTGTTGTAGCCACAATGTCTGGGGAAAACACAAGCTTTTTTCCACTTCCATTTTCGAATCTCGAGCAGGCTGCAGAATGCTTGCATCCTTTGATGTTATCTGGTGCTCTGGAGGTTGGCCTGCTGGTACAAATGTTGTGAAGTGAACATTTCTTGCGGATGTTTGTGGGGAAGCATTTGTGATCGTTCGCCTCTGTTCAAGGATTGATGCCAGCTGTCTGAGAACTTGGTTATGCCGCCAAGTGTAACGCCCTTGGCCGAGGCTCATAGTGCATCCTGTTAAAATGTGCCTTAGTGATGCAGGTGCTTGGCAAAGGGAGCAAGCAGGGTCTTCACCGAACCACTGCTTCAGGTTCTGGGTTGATGGTAGAACATCATAAGTGGCTCTGATGACAAAACTTAGCCGAGATCCTTCCATTTGCCAGATGTCACGCCAGCTGAGTTTCCTCTTTTCCAGGCTCTCCCAGTTAGTCCATTGGCCCTGCTTGGCCATTGAGACGGCCTTGGTGTGTCGCTCTGCCTCCTCCCGTCTTCTCACCTCCTCCACCACGAGCCGTCTCTTCTGCACTGATGTTGCCTTGTGCCAATGAGGAGCTTTTGGGACGAGCCCGAGCCCGGCTCTCCCGTGTTGGACTTGGCCAACCACATCCCGGAAATGAAGAGCACTCTGAACGGATTCAGATAGGGCCCACTTCCTCCCCGTTGCCACACGGGGGGCCGCTGTTCGAATAACAGTATCTTCAGATTCAGTGAGGTTCATGACCAACCTTGCTTTAGTGCATTTGAACTCTTGCACAAGTCCTGCAATGGGTAATTCCAATTTGCCACTCCCGTACAGTCCGGCAGCACTTAAGCATCGTGGATGTTTACTGTTTCACATTTGTGCTGATCATTCTTTCCAGCGTTTCCACTTTGTTGATGGGGATTTCATACACAGTTGTTGTTGTTGTTCGTCCTTCGTAGTCGAAGAAGAGCATGACTTCAGTGTTTTTGTTTGTGGGTCCGGAGGTAACTGTTGAGACCGATCCGGGCCCGGATGTCACGCCAGCTGAGTTTTCCCTTTTCCAGGATCTCCCAGTCTCGCCCGCATATGGGACACAGCTGGGTGGGTGCTGCAGCAGAAGCTGAAGTGGCTCGAGCCTTGCGCGCGGCGCGCTTCCTCTGAGCTTCTGCGGTGCGCTTCTTCTCAGCTGCACGCGCTCCCGTGGTCTTGCTTCGCCCAGTTGGGCGGTGCGGGTCCTGAAGTCATGACTTGCACGTGACTTGGATTAAAGTGAGGGAGAGTTGCGCAAATCGTCAGCCTCACTCTCTCGTCCCGGCCTATCAGGATTCAAGATTCAAGAGAGTTTATTGTCATGTGACCTTGATAGGACAATGAAATTCTTGCTTTGCTTCAGCACAACAGAACATAGTAGGCATGAATACAGAACAGATCAGTGTGTCCATATACCATTATATAAATATATATACACATGAATAAATAAACTGATAAAGTGCAAATAACAGATAATGGGCTCTTAATGTTCAGGGTTTTGTCCAAGTTTAATTGCCTGATGGCTGTGGGGAAGTAGCTATTCCTGAACCTGGTCGTTGCAGTCTTCAGGTTCCTGTACCTTCTACCTGAAGGTAGCGGGGAGATGAGTGTGTGGCCAGGATGGTGTGGGTCCTTCATGATACTGCCAGCCTTTTTGAGACAGCGACTGTGATAGATCCCCTCGATGGAAGGGAGGTCAGAGCCGATGATGGACTGGGCAGTGTTTACTACTTTTTGTAGTCTTTTCCTCTCCAGGGCGCTCAAGTTGCCAAACCAAGCCACGATGCAACCCGTCAGCATGCTCTCTACTGTGCACCTGTAGAAGTTAGAGAGAGTCCTCTTTGACAAACCGACTCTCCGTAATCTTCTCAGGAAGTAGAGGCGCTGATGAGCTTTCTTAATAATTGCATCAGTGTTCTCGGACCAGGAAAGATCTTCAGAGATGTGCACCCCCAGGAATTTGAAGCTCTTTGAAGGAATTTGAACCTTTCAACCATCGACCCGTTGATATAAACAGGACTGTGGGTCCCCATCCTACTCCTTCCAAAGTCCATAATTAGTTCCTTGGTTTTGCTGGTGTTGAGGGCCAGGTTATTGTGCTGGCACCATATGGACAGTCGCTCGATCTCTCTTCTATACTCTGACATCCCCATCAGTGATACGTCCCACAACAGTGGTGTTGTCAGCGAACTTGATGATGGAGTTTGAACTGTGACCGGCTACGCAGTCATGAGTATAGAGTGAGTACAGCAGGGGGCTGAGCACGCAGCCTTGTGGTGCTCCCGTGCTGATTGTTATCGAGTCTGACACATTTCCACCAATACGAACAGACTGTGGTCTGTGAATGAGGAAGTCGAGGATCCAATTGCAGAAGGATGCGCAGAGACCCAGTTCTGCGAGTTTGGTAACCAGCTTGGAGGGGATGATTGTACTAATGCCGAGCTGTAATCGATGAATAACAACCTGACATATGAGTTTGTGGCAAGTGGCAAGACATAGTCAAGACGGCTGGCGATAGGTCAGGATGCAGTGGATAGCCACCAGTGTTCCACGTGAACATTGTGCCCTAATTGTGCTCCACGACGCTTTGCTGGGTCCACCTTCCTACCCGTTGGACCGCCAAATGGTGGTCTCCTCCGCGTATGCAGTCTTCACCTTTCCTGAATAAGGTAATAGCCACAAGGCAGTGGAGGTTTGCATTTGGTGTTTTCCTTCACCCCTCCCGGGTACTATATGGAGGATTCCTGTGCGTGACTTTGTTTAACGTGGGGAGACTGGTGCACAGACAGCCACCCCACGGTCCTTGACAGATCTGGGTCAGGTTCCAGTGGCATGGAGTCCAAGATGACCCTTTTCTGCTGCAGCCTTCATCCGCATTCCCAGCCGTTGTTACGCTCCACTAAGGTCAGCCATCGTCCTCCGCCTGTTCCACCGTTGAGGTCTTGGTTGGATTGCTCTTTGCTAGAGACCTCCGCCTCGACCTTACCTCCATGGATGGCCCTACCAGGAGCATAGCTCCAGACAGCATCGCCCTCAGGATCACAGGTCCACACAAGCTTCTCCACCACGACAAGGTGACAATCCACGGAGGCCACATGAGTCTTGGTAGTATGCCAATTTGGAAGCACCACAGCTTGAGTTTTCCTGGTAGCAAGGTCTTGTTGATGCGAGCTATGTGTGTGATGGGATTTCATTTTCAGTTGTTCAAACTGCTCAGTGTCCTTGAGCTCTGCATCATACTATCGGCCCAAACTCTTCAATGGCATTTCTGAAACCGTTGGAACAGGTATTCCGTCAATATGAAATCTTTGATCCTTGACTTGACCTTTGACAATGGAAATGCTTCTGCACTTGCTGGGTTTAATCTTCATCCTTGCCCATGTGATGTTTTCAAGTCAAGTCAAGTCAATTTTATTTCTATAGCACATTTAAAAACAACTCTCGTTGACCAAAATGCTTTACATCAGTGCAGGTACTAATGTGCTACATACAATGGTACATAGATCTAACAATACAAACAGAAATACATACATACAGCGCTCCCTCAGAGGACCGCAAGGAACGCTTGTGAGTAGAAATAAGTTTTAAGTCTAGACTTAAAGGAGTCGATGGAGGGGGCAGTACTGATGGGAAGAGGGATGCTGTTCCACAGTCTAGGTGCTGCAACCGCAAAGGCGCGGTCGCCCCTGAGCTTATACCTAGACCACGGGATGGTCAGTAACCCCAAGTCGGCTGATCTGAGGGACCTGGAGGTGGTGTGGTGGGTAAGCAGACTTTTGATGTAGGTGGGGGCAAGCCCGTTAAGGGCTTTGTAAACATAAAGGAGGAGCTTGAAATTTATTCCGAACCGCACAGGGAGCCAGTGGAGAGAGGCCAGAATCGGGGTGATGTGGTCCCTTTTTCGGGTGCCCGTCAGGAGTCTCGCTGCGGCGTTTTGGACCAATTGCAGGCGGGACAGGGATGATTGGCTGATGCCAGTGTAAAGGGAGTTGCAGTAATCGAGGCGGGAGGAGATAAATGAGTGGATGATCTTTACAAGGTCGTCAAATTGGAGGAATGATTTTATTTTAGCTATCATGCGAAGCTGGAAGCTTTTACCACGGCAATGACATGTTTGGAAAATTTCAACGCGGAGTCAAATATCACTCCAAGGTTTTTGACGTGAGGTTTGAGTAGTGGGGTAAGGCTTCCAAGGCTGCCTGCTATTGTTTTGATGGAGTCCGAGGGGCCGAGTAGGATGACCTCAGACTTACTCTCGTTTAGTTGGAGGAAGTTCTGGGCCATCCAACACTTTATATCCTCGAGGCAGTGGATAAGGTAGAGTAGATTAGATCAGTTGTTGGGCTTCAGGGGGAGATAGAGTTGTGTATCGTCTGCGTAGCAGTGGAAGGAAATTCCGTGCCTTTGAATGACTTGGCCTAAGGGGAGCATATACAGGGAGAAGAGAATGGGGCCTAGGATGGAGCCTTGTGAAACCCCGCCACAAAGGCTAGCTGGGGAGGAGAAAGAGTTGCCTATGTTAGTGGAGAAACCCCTATCTTTGAGTTAGGAGACGAACCAGCTCAGGGCAGTGCCATCAATTGATGACGTTTTGATGAAGTTTTTCCAGAAGTCTCTTGGTGCAGGGGACAGTTGTCGTTGGTGTTGTTATATCGTCCATATAGGCTTGTATAGGTGGTACTATAGGTGACCATACTGAAGCCGTTTTCCTCCCACAACCCATATTGATGCTCTGATAATGAGCTCCATTGCCATAGTGAAGGTCAATGGGGAGATGGTGCACCCCGCCATGATGCCTACTTCCAGTGGTTGCCACGCTGTGGTAAAGTCTGATGTTGTGAGACAAAATTGCAGATCCAGGAAGTAGTTTTTTACCAGATTTGTTATTGTTGCAGGCACCTGAAATAATTCAAAAGCAGTCCACAGTAGCGAATGAGGAACTGATCCATAGGCGTTGGCCAGATCGAGGAACAAGATATGCAGATTCTTAGCAGTCTGGATTTAATGCCATATGATGCTGGTATGTTCAAGGCATCCCGAGAAGCCTGCTATGCCAGCCTTTTGGATTGACGTATCAATTAAATGGTTTTGTTTCAGATACTTTGTAAGTCTTTTCACCAACACACTGAAAAAGATCTTGCCTTCGATGTTAAGAAGGTTTATTTGCCGAAACTGTTCAATGGTGGACGAATACTTTTCTTTTGGGACCAGCATTGCCCCCGCTCTTCGCCAGGCTTTGGGGACAACTTGCTTTTCCCACGCAACCCTCAAGGGTCAAGAGTCAAGAGAGTTTATTGTCATGTTCCTCCAAAGGAATTTCAGAACATCTGGGGCATTCTTGTAGACACAATACGGAACAGCATTAGGGCCTGGTGCAGAGGCCATTCTTGCCTTCCTCGCTACCTCTTTCACCTCACTCAGCTTGGGAGGGTTGATGTCAAATTGATGCTGTGGGGGTGAGATTGGTGGGATGTCAGTGGGGACAAGTATCGGTTCATCTTTTAACTCAGTGTGGATGGTTCTGATGTGTCCTTCAACCTCCTTTTTTGACGCTTTCAGGGATCCGCTTTTCTCTTTTGTGAAACTTAGTGATCTTTGTAGAAGTCTGTTCTTGCTTTTTCCTTTTTGCGTTGTTTCTTTAAATTCTCCGCTCTGTGCAGCTTCGAGTCTCTGTTTTAGATCCTCTTGAAGGAGATTGATTCCCTCCCTTTCTTCTGTTGCTTTTTTCCACAACTTCCTCAGGCCTCTTCTTTCTTTAACAAGTCGTTGGATTTGCTGGAGATGACGGGACTTGGGGGGAGGAGGCCTATCTTTCCTGCTGAGTTGTTCCTTCAAATTTCTCCTTTCCATAACTGTAGACTAGATCACCCATCTTCTCCAACTTCTTTTCTGCTGATCCCTTGATTCCACTTAAGATTAGGCTCACATCTGCATTGATGATTTCCCACTCCTTGCTGTTAGACTTTGGCCAATTCACCAACGGCTTACGTCCTTGCATGTTCTCCACTTTACGATGTGCCTGGTTGTGTCTTGGACTATTGCCTGAAACTTCTGACACATCCCGTAGGGTGCTGATGCTCTGCGGACTGGGGATTTCTTCCTGCCGCTGAGTTTCATCCGACTGATTTGCCCTTCCTCTTGACAGAATCTGGTCAATGCGGGGCCCCAGGTTGGGGATTTTCAAGCATTTCTTCCGTCCCTGGTGAATTTTGAGACCACGAGTTGATGTTACTTTAGTCCGGCTACAAATACAGGTCAGAAGAACATGTCCAGCTGCTCGTTTTTCAGGAGTTTTGCCACTTACCTGATTCAATGTCATGTCCGTTCTAAGGTTTGTTACCGGGTGGTCAGTCGATGAGTCATCTTGCGCCCCCGCTCTCGCAGACTCTGGGGGTATTCTTCACTTTGAACTTTTTGAGGCCAAGTGAGGGTGGCTCTTGTGCCCTAACAAGGTGTCAGAGCCAGCGGTTATGGGTAGCTAGCCCATAACAGCCCCGTTGGGGTCTATTTCCTCCTGTCAGCTGTCTCTCCGAGCTGTCACACGGTCTTTCCCTTGTCGTCAGATGCACTTTCTCAGCAGTCACTGTTTTTTCCTCCAGAAGATCAGTAGAGACAATAGGACTTGATGTTTCAATCCCTGTAGTAAGTCGGCACTCTTGCTATTTGCAGTGGGATTGGAGTGGTGAAGGGTAGGGTATGTACGTCATTGGGGTCATCAAGTGGGCACCCTCCTTCTTTGACGTTTCATTGATAAACCCACAACGTCTCCAGAGGGCTCAACGGTGATACCTGGTGTCCCAGTTACACCCCCCTCAATTCCATACCCTCCTGTCTTCATCTTGCAGCCCAATTGTTATCTTTCCTTTTAATCCAAAACTGTCTTCTAGGGACCCACATTTGTCTTAACAAATGTTTTCCTCTTCACATACCTAAAGAAGCTTTTACTATCCTCCTTTATATTCTTGGCTAGCTTACCTTCGTACCTCATCTTTTCCCCCCGTAGTGCCTTTTTAGTTATCTTCTGTTGCTCTTTAAAAGTTTCCCAATCCTCTGGCTTCCCGCTCATCTTCACTATGTTATACTACTTCTCTTTTATTTTTATACTGTCCCTGACTTCCCTTGTCAGCCACGGTCGCCTCTTACTCCCCTTGGAATCTTTCTTCCTCTTTGGTATGAACTGATCCTGCACCTTCTGTATTATTTCTAGAAATACCTGCCATTGTTGTTCCACTGTCATCCCTGCTAGGGTCTCTTTCCAGTCAACTCATGGCTCCATAGTCCCCTTTGTTCAACTGTAACACCGACACCTCCAATTTTCCCTTCTTCCTCTCAAATTGTATTAAGGTCACTGCCTCCTAATGGCTCCTTTACCTCAAGTTCCCTTATCAAATCCGGTTCATTAGACAACACTAAATCTAGAATTGCCTTCTCCCTGGTAGGCTCCAGTACAAGCTGCTCTAAGATTCCATCACGGAGGCACTCCACAAACTCCCTTTCTTGGGGTCTGGTACCAACCTGATTTTCCCAGTCTACCTGCATGTGAAATCTCCCATAACCACCGTAGCATTACCTAGATAGAAAAGGTTTAGAAGAATAATGGGTAAACACGGGCAAATGGGACTAGCTCACATAGACATCTTGGTCAGCAGGGCCGAGTTGGGGCAAAGGCCTGTTTCTATGCTGCATAACTCCATGACTCATTGATCCAGATACACTATAAACATTGATTGCACGGTATCCTGTGTGTGGAGCTCTGTACTGATTCAAAATGGACCACAGCTCATAGCCTCAGAATAAAAGGATGTACTGTTGAAAAGGAGATGAGGAGGAATTTCTTTAGTCAGAGTGGTGAATCTGTGGAATTCATTGCCACAGACGGTTGTGGAAGCCGTCAATGGATATTTTTAAGGTGGTGATTGATAGATTCTTGATTAGTACGGGTGTCAGAGGTTATGGGAAGAAGGCAGGAGAATGGGGTTGAGAGGGAGAAATAGATCAGCCATGATTGAATGGCTGGGTAGACTTGATGGGGCGAATGGCCTAATTCTGCTCCTACAACTTATGAACTTATGAAAACCCTGGACTGGGGTTGTTGTACTGTTCCAAATTCTGCTCCAGATTTACCTGTCGGGCTGTGTAATGGGTTGAGTGTACAGATTCAGATTCTGTACTGGATTCATTAGCCTGGATCCAAACACTTCACTGGATACATTGCAAAGATCCCAGCTTTGCAGCGGATACACTGCGCTGAGTAGCTTCTTCACTAGAGCCAGGCAACATGGAATCTGTACTGTACTGAACTGTCCTGTCCTGGACTGTACTATACTGTACTGAACTGAGCTCAGCATGATATCTTGTGTGTGGAGCAAAAGGCGCAGCAGGATGCATTGCAGCAGCACGTTAATTTTCAGTTTAGTTTAGAGATACAATGCGGAAACAGACCATTCAGCCCACCGAGTCCGTGCCGACCAGCGATCCACGCACACTAACACTATCCTACACACACATTAAGGACAATTTACACATGCACCAAGCCAATTATCCTACAAAAATGTACGTCTTTGGAGCGTGGGAGGAAACCGGAGATCCCGGAGAAAACCCACGCAGGTCATGGGGAGAAGGTACAAACTAGGTACAGACAGCACCCGTGGTCAGTGTCAAACCCGGGTCTCTGGCGCTGTAAGGCAGCAGCTCTACCGCTGCGCCACCGTGAAGCCACGTGCTTTTGACCGGATTTCCTGGATCCTTACATCAGGCGAGACGTGGCGCCATATTGATTTGTTGCTCCCGATGTACTGAGGTGCATTCATTCATTGTGCCAAGCACACCACAGGTTAATTGACGAGGGGAACCTCTTATTTTCAGCCCAAAGGCTTGTACCTTGCTATTACGAAGAGGGTGCGAGCAAAGATCTCACTAGGCAGCTTTCAGCGGCCTTTGCAAGTCCGTGGCCCCTGGTTCACCCATTCCTATCTGCTCTGCTCAGAGACACCATCCACCCTCTGTCATTTTGTTTTCCCTCCTGGCTCGGGTGATTAAAAATGGACCAAGTACCGTTAGGCCGTAAGCTGTCTTCAATAGATTTGGATGGGCCATTTATCATCGATCTCCGTTTGCAGCACATTATCTCCAGTTAATACTTGACGCCTGGCTGTCAGGCAAGCAATGTGCAAGCCTGTTAACGATATGAGGCCACACACACACAGCCGGGACTGCAGTGGATGCTAATCTATATCACACAGATGTGGAATGAGTCAATATCTTGGAAATGACACTTTACTTAAAAAGTGTACTGTTATTTGACAGGGGCAAATCTATGGTTAAGGATATACACAACTTGCAAGGAACAGAATTAAACGTAGACAAAAATGCTGGAGAAACTCAGCGGGGAAGGCAGCATCTATGGAGAGAAGGAATAGGTGACGTTTTGGTCGAGACCCTTCTTCAGACTGATGACGGGGGGGGGGAGCGGGAAAAAGAAAGGAAGAGGCGAAGACAGTGGGAGAGCTGGGAATGGGAGGGGAAGGAGGAGAAAGCAAGGACTATCTGAAATTGGAGAAGTCAATGTTCATATCACTGGGGTGTAAACTACCCAAGCAAAATATGAGGAGCTGTTCCTCCAATTTATGGTGGGCCTCACTCTGGCCATGGAGGAGACCCTGGACATAAAGGTCGGATTCGGAATGGGAGGGGGAGTTGAAGTGCTGAGCTACCGGGAGATCAGGTTGGTTATTGCGAACTGAGCGGAGGTGTTCGGCAAAGCGATCGCCAAGCCTGCGCTTGGTCTCACCGATGTAGAGTTGACACCTGGAACAGCGGATGCATTAGATGAGGTTGGAGGAGGTGCAGGTGAACCTCTGCCTCACCTGGAAAGACTGCTTGGGTCCTTGGATGGAGTCGAGAGGGGTGGTAAAGCGACAAGTGTAGCATTTCCTGCGGTTGCAAGGGAAAGTGCCCGTGGAGGGGGTGGTTTGGGTGGGAAGGGACGAATTGACCAGGGAGTTACGGAGGGAACTCCCTGGTCTCTGTGGAAAGCAGAAAGGGGAGGAGTTGGGAAGATGTGACCAGTGGTGGGATCCCGTTGGAGGTGGCGAAAATGTCGGAGGATTATATATTGTATGCGACGGCTGATAGGGTGGAAGGTGAGGACAAGCGGGACTCTGTCCTTGTTAAGAATAGGGGGGTGGGGTGTGAGAGTGGAGGTACGGGATATAGAGGAGACTCTGGTGAGTCTCATCTATAATACTGACTCCCATGGCTATCTGGATTACACTTCTTCCCACCCTGCTTCCTGTAAGGACTCTATCCCCTACTCCCAATTCCTCCGTCTATGCCGCATCTGCACCCAGGATGAGGTGTTCCAAACCAGGGCATCAGAGATGTCCTCAATCTTCAGGGAACGGGGGTTCCCCTCTTCTATTATATATCTATTATATATCTTCACCCGTGTGTCCTCTATATCCCGCAGCTCCGCTCTCACTCCCCATCCCCCTACTCGAAACAGGGACAGAGGCCCCTTTGTCCCACTGAGTTACTCTAGCTTGTTGTGTCTATCCCTTTACAATGTTGCCATGCCACCACCAACAACATGGGTGCAACAGTGCATTACCACCTGTTCCATTGTCTGCCCCATTTAAGGGGGACTATTCAGTGGTGGTGGTCTATCTACCTCACTACTATTGCAGACTGCACTCAGAGAACTCAACTCCTCAAATAGCTGCAATGGAAAGGACTAATCGTCACTTGAATGGGGATCTGGGAGATTAGTTTCATTTCTCACATGAAGCGACTTTCTTGATCATCAATGCTCCTGGTTGCTTGATTCTGAGATCCTCGACTCCAGTTCTCCATCTAATGACCTGGCAGCAAGTGGCTGCAAACTTTCCATATCGCTGACAACTCTCCGCTGCTGCAAGCCCCTTGCTCCACACTGAGCCCCCAATGAATGAAAAGTCCTGAAGTTGACAATGGCAGAGCAGCAAGAAATGGAAGCCATGGAAGTCACTCAGCGCTGAGCCATGAAAGGTGGATGATATCTTCTTCTTCTTTCATGTGGCGTGCACAGCCTAAAGTTGTTGGACACCTTGTTCTATTTGATCTTCCGTTTGTGCACGTCGAGTTGATTGCATTAGTCGAAACAGGGCGGACCACGTGAAGGTTGCAATCTTTTACATGATATGAAAAGCACTAAGAACTGCAATGATTTAGACAGAAGAGCAAGAAAGAAGGTAAGTCATTTAGACATATACCATACAATACGATACGACAGAATTTTATTTATCCCAGGAAGGAAATTGATCTGCCAACAGTCATAAAAGCACAAAATATACAAAACACAAAATACATGAAACATGAATTTAAACTGCCGAGTGGAAAAGCTTGGGGGATGTGCTCAGATTGGGGACGGGGTTGGGGGGGGAGGAGGGGAGTCAGTCTCAGTCTCAGTCTCAGTCTACCCCATGACAGAAGGGAGAGGAGTTGTAAAGTTTGATAGCCACTTGGAAGAAGGATCTCCTGTGGCGTTCTGTGCTGCATCTTGGTGGAACCAGTCTGTTGCTGAAGGTGCTCCTCAGGTTGGCCAGTGTTTTCACGGAGGGGGTGAGCTGTATTGTCCAGGAGGCACCGCAGTTTGTGGAGCATCCTCCCCTTGTCTGAAGAAGGGTCTCGACCCAAAACGTCACCCATTCCTTCTCTCAGGAGATCCTGCTTGTCCCGCTGAGTTACTCCAGCATTCTGTGTCTATTTTCTAACTCATCTGGACAGGTGGGTGGGGTGGGGTGGGGTAGCTCTGTTGGTTCGGAATGAAATCCAAACGTCAGCAAGAAATGACATAGGATCAGAAGATGTAGAATCCTTGTGGGTAGCGACTGCATGGGTAAAAAGACCCAAATAGGAGTTCTATGCAGGCCTCCAAATAATAGCCAGGATGTATGGCACAAATTAGCAGATAGAAAAGGCATGTAAGAAAAGCAATGTTATAGTGGTGATGGGGATTTCAATATGCTGGTGGACTGGGAAAATTAGGTTGGCACTGGATCCTAAAGGGAGGAATTGGTAGAATGCTGAAGAGATTCTCAAGCCCACGAATGAAAAGGCAATTCTGGATTTTGTGTTGTAAAGATGAACCTGATTTGATTAGGTGAAGAAACCTCTAGGGGGCAGATAGAATTTAAACTGCAGTTTGAGAGGCAGAAGCTGAAATCAGATGTGTGGGTGTTACTGTTGAGTAAAGGTAACTACAGAGGCCTGAGGGAGGTGCTGGCCAACGTTGATTGGAAGAAGAAACATACTAAGAGGGGAATGAGGCTACAAAGGAAGTCAAAGACCACATATGGCAAAGATAAGCAGGAAGCCAGAGGATTGGGAAGCTTTTAAAAATCCAACATAAGGCAACTAAAAAAGCAATAAGGGGAGAAAAGATGAAATATGGAAGGTAAGCTAGTCAATAATATAACAGAAGACACCAAAACTATTTCAGAGTAAAAGAGTAATGAACACCTCCCAGGAGACTGTGGAGAAGCTAGGCAGCAAAGCCTGCCTGGGTTAGTGGATCCTCCGAGTGGCGGTGGAACTTCGGCGGTGGCGGTGGGGCCTCTCAGCCGACGGAGACTCGCAGAGATGACGCAGACGCCTCCCAGGAGGCCGCGGAGGAGCCGGGGACGGGAGATCGAGGTCAGAGTCAGCCGGCCCCTGGGTCGACAGAATCCGTGGCTTAGGCCTGGGATGGCGCTACGGAGGCGTCAGGAGGGGACCCGGTTGCGATAGCGGAGAGGTGGGTGCAGCGGTTGATGAGGACGTGAGGACGCTGCTGCCGGGGGGGTGGGGAGGAATAAAGGAGGACCCAGTGTGGGTGGTCCGCTGTGAGGGAGGATGATGGGGGAGTGGAGGGGGAGAACAAAGGAGCACCTGGCGCAGGATGTTTTGTAACCTTGCCTGCGCCCTTTGTGTGACGACTATTTGCATACCTTGGGTATGCAGGCAAGGAACCTCACTGTGACTTGTCACATGTGGCAATAAAGTATTCATTCATTCATTCATTTAAAAGAGGGGCAAGAGTGGACATTGGTCTGTAAAATTACACTGGAGAGGTAGTAATGGGAACAAAGAAATGCATTAGTCTTCACGGTGAAAGTCACCAAGAACATGCTAGAAATTCTAAGGAGGCAGGGGCAGAAGTGAGTGCAGTCAGTATTACTCAGGAGAAGGTGCTTGGGAAGCTGAAAGATCTGAAGGTGAATAAGTCCCATGGACTACACCCCAAAGTTCTGAAAGAGATAGCTGCAGAGATTGTGGAGGCATTAGTAGTGACCTTTCAAGCATCACTAGAGTCAGGAATGGTTCCAGAGGACTGGGAAATCTTAGATGTAACTGCACTGTTTAAGAAGGGAGTGAGACAAAATAAAGGAAATTATAGGCTGGTTAGACTGACTTCAGTGGTTGGTAAGATTATAGAGTCCATTATTAAAGATGAGGTTTCAGGGTACTTGGAAGCACATGATAAAATAGGTGAAGTCAGCGTGGTTTAGTTAATCTGTTTCAGGAGGTAACAAATAGGACAGACAAAGGAGAGTTGTGGATGTTATTTACTTGGATTTTCAGAAGACTTGAGGCTGCTGAACAAGATAGGAACCAATGCTGTTAGGGGCAAGATATTGGCATGGATAGAAGATAGACTGGCAGCAGGCAATGAGTTGGAATAAAGGGATGTTGCTCGTTGGAGGCTGATGACAAGTGACGTCCTATAGGGGTCAGTGTTAGTTCTGCTACTTTTCATGTTATATGTTAATGATGATGTAACTGATGGCTTTGTGGCCAGGTTTGGGAATGATACGATGTTAGGCGGAGGGGCAGGCAGTGTAGAGAAAGCAGGGACACTGTAGAAGGACTTGGACAGGTTGGGAGAGTGGGCAGAGAAGTGGCAGATGGAATACAGTGTAGCAAAGTGTGGAGTCGTGCATTTTGGTAGTAGAAATAAAGGTGTAGACTATTTTCTACATGGGGAGAGGATTCAGAAATTGGAGGACCAAAGGGACTTGGGAGTGCTGGTGTAGGATTCCCAAAAAAGTTAATGTGCAGGTTGAGTCAGCGGTAAGGAGGTCATAAACAACGTTAGCATTCATTTTGTGAGGTTTAGAATGTATAGGCAAGGATGTAATCTTCTTAGGCCCCCTTCGGTCATAGCTGACCATGGGTGTCTCCAGGGTTGGAGGACGCCAGTGCGTGACTTTGTTTAATGTGGGGAGACTGGTGCACAGACAGCCACCCCACGGTCCTTGACGGATCTGGGTCAGGATCCAGTGGCATGGAGTCCAAGACGACCGGAGACCCTTTTCTGCTGCAGCCTTCATCCGCCTTCCCAGCCGTTGTGATGCTCCACTAAGGTCAGCCATCATCCTCCGCCTGTTCCACCGTTGAGGTCTTGGTTGGATTGCTCTTTGTCAGAGACCTCCCCCTCGACCTTACTGCTATGGATGGCCCTACCAGGAGCATAGCTCCAGACGGTTCTCAGGATCTCAGGTCCACACAAGCTTCTCCACCACGACAAGGTGACAATCCACAGAGACGAAGGATGTAATACTGGGGATCTATAAGGTGCTGGTCAGTCCACATGTGGGATATTGTGAGCAGTTTTAGCCCCCATATCTGAGGGAGGATGTGCTGGTGTTGAGAAGGGTCAGAGGAGGTCTACGAGAATGATCCCAGGTTGACGTATGAAGAGCGTTTGATGGCTCTGGGCCCTGTACTCACTGGAGTTTGCATGGATGAGGGGGATGTCAGTGAAACCGACCGAATAATGAAAAGTCTAATAGAGCGGATGTGGAGAGGATGTTTTCAGTAGTGGGAGAGACTAGGACCAAAGAGCACAGCCTCAGAATAAAAGTATGTACCTTTAGGATGGAAATGAGGAGGAATTTCTTTAGTTGCATGGTGCTGAATCTGTGAAACTCATAGCCAGAGACCTGGAGGGGAAGGGGAAGTCATTGGGTGATTAGTAGGTTCTTGAGTACTAATGGTGCCAAAGTAAGGGAGAAGGCAGGAGAATGTGGTTGAGAGGGAAAACTAGATCAGCCATGATGGACTGGTGGAGCCGATGTAATGAGCGTCATGGCCCGATTCTACCCCTATGTCTCATGGACTAATGAACCTTCATACAGAACTAATTGTGTTCTTCCCTTATTCATTTCAATGCGATGCAATAGCAGAAGAAACTCAGATCCATTTGTATGCAAAACGTATAAATATTACTTCTGGATTTCATGGTACACTTGCGAGTGGGTTCCATTTTAACAGTCTGTAGATCAATTTTTCCCACGTTGGGAAATGAACAAAAATCCTTTGATCTGTTAACCATACCTCCACAGTATTTTAAAAAATGGCCTCAAAAGTCCATAAGACTGACAAGATAGATCAAATGCAAAAAGTGACAAGAGAAAGAAAACTAGTTCTGCCAGTCGTAGGAATAATGATGTATTACTTCAGACTATTAAATTAAAAATGAATATCATGGATATTATATCATCCATTGAAAATTATGGCAGATCTGTTAACCATACCTCCACAGTATTTAAAAAAATGGCCTCAAAAGTCCATAAGACTGACAAGATAGATCAAATGCAAAAAGTGACAAGAGAAAGAAAACTAGTTCTGCCAGTCGTAGGAATAATGATGTATTACTTCAGACTATTGAATTAAAAATGAATATCATGGATATTATATCATCCATTGAAAATTATGGCAGATCATTCATAGGTAGGCCTGTCTGTGAGTTGGGCAGTTGCACTCTGGGAAGTGGCCAATATTACTATAAGGCCTCTTTGTATTTTGTTTTGTCAACCTAGAAGCAAGGTCCTTGCTGAGGCAGGAGGCCATGGTGCAAATTAACTCACACCTCACCTATGACTTGGATCCCCTCCTCTACTCTCTTTACACCCATGACTGTGTGGCTGAGCAGAACTCCAATGCCATCTATAAATTTGCCAACGACACCACTGTGGTTGGCTGAATAACAGTTTCATCTTTTTAGTTTTGTTCAGAGATACAGTGTGGAAACAGGTTGTTCTGCCCATCGAGTCTACACCGACCATAGATCACCCATAGTTCTATGTTATTCCAGTTTCACATCCCACACACCAGGGGCAATTTTACAGGAGCCAATTAACCTACAGACCTGCAAGTCTTTGGAATGGCAGTGATCGCAGGTCATGATGAGTCAGTGTGCAGGACAGACACCGAGATTGCTGGAGTCATGGACTGTGAGGAAGCTTGTTTAGTTTAGTTTAGTTTAGACGTACAGCGCAGAAACAGGCCCTTCGGCCCACCGAGTCTGTGCCGACCAGCGACCCCTGCACATTAACACTATCCTACACTAGATACAAATATTTAAAACACTTATACCCAGCCAATTAACCAACAAACCTGTAAGTCTTTGAAGTGTGGGAGAAAACCAAAGTTCTCGGAGAAAACCCACGCAGGTCACGGGGAGAACGTACGAACTCCGTACAGACAAGCATCCGTACCCAGGATCAAACCCGGGTCTCTGGCGCTGTATGAGCTGTAAGGCAGCAACTCTACCGCTGCACCACCATGCCACTCCTAAATATGCAGTGGGGTATACGTCAGCAACAGAAACGGCGGATACATTTTAATCCGAAAAAGTGTGAGGTGTTGCACTTTGGAGGATAAGGGGAAAATATACAATTAATGGCATGACCCTAAACAGCAAACTGTACAGAGGGAGGTTGGGGTCCAATTTTATATCTCCCTAAAAGTGGCAACATAAGTAGATTGATTGGTAAAGAAAGCATTTGGTATCTCTAAGAGTCAGGAAGACATGAGCAACTTAATAGGATGTTAGTTCGGCACACTTGGAGTATTGTGTGCAGATCTGATCATCTTATTATAGGAAGGATGTGGAGGCTTTGGAAAGGGTGCAGAGGTT
>CM075984.1:2882000-2974500 GCA_038087875.1 Malacoraja senta | reverse complement strand
CTTCGTACCTCATCTTTTCTCCCCGTAATGTCTTTTTGGTTATCTTCTGTTGTTCTTTAAACATTACCCAATCCTCTTGCTTCCCGCTCATCTTTGCAACGTTGTACTTCTTCGCTTTAATTTTTATACTGTCCCTGACGTCCCTTGTCAGCCATGGTTGTCCCTTTCTCCCCTTGGAATCTTTCTTTCTCCTAGGAATGAACTGATCCTGCACCTTCTGTATTATTCCTAGAAACACCTGCCATTTTTGTTCCACTGTCATCCCTGCTAGTGTATCTTTCCAGTCAACTTTGGCCTGCTCCTCCCTCATGGCCACATAGTCCCATTTATTCAACTGCAACACTGAGACCCCCGATCTACCCTTCTCCCTCTCCAATTGTAGATTAAACCTGACCATGTTATGATCACTACCTCCTAATGGCTCATTGACCTCGAGGTCCTTTATCAAATCCAGTTCATTACATAACACTAAATCCAGAATTGCCTTCTCCCTGGTAGGCTCCAATACAAGCTGTTCTAAGAATCCATCACGAAGGCACTCTACAAAGTCCCTTTCTTGGGGTCCAGTACCAACCTGATTTTCCCAGTCTACCTGCATGTTGAAATCTCCCATAACAACCACAGCAATGCTTTTGCTACATGCCAATTTTAACTCCTGATTCAACTAGCGCCCTATCTCCAGGCTACTGTTTGGGGCCTGTAGATTAGTCCCATTAGGGTCTTTTTACCCTTACAATTCCTTAGTTCTATCCATACTGACTCCACATCTCCTGTTTCAATGTCACCCCTTGCAAGGGACTGAATTTCATTCCTCAGCAACAGGGCAACCCCACCCCCTTTGTCTGTCTTTTCGATAGAAGGTATACCCTTGACTATTCAGTTCCCAGCCCTGGCCCTCTTGCAGCCATGTCTCAGTAATTCCCACAACATCATAGTTGCCAGTTTCTAACTGAGCCTTAAGCTCGTCCACTTTATTCCTTATACTTCGCGCATTCATATTCAACACTTTGACCTCTGTATTCACTTCCCCGCTCACAATTGGCCCTGACCGTACTCTTTTATCCCTTCTCGAACTTTCCTTCCATTAATTCGAGAATCTTTTGTAATTTTTCCTGTACTCACTTCCCCTTCAACTCCATCTTTATACGTCCAATTTGTCAATCCCTCCCCCCCACTATTTAGTTTAAACCCGCATGTGTAGCCTTAGCAAACCTGTCTGCCAGAATGTCGGTCCTCCTCCAGTTAAGGTGTAACCGTCCCTTTTGTACAGGTCACCCCTACCCCAGAATAGATCCCAGTGGTCTATAAATCTAAATCCTTGCTCCCTGCACCAGCCCCTCAGCCACACATTCAGATCCCTATCTCCCTGTTCCTGTCACACTAGCACGAGGTACTGGAAACAATCCAGAGATAACCACCCTAGAAGTCCGGCATTTCAGTCTTCTTCCCAACTCTCTGAACTCACGTTGGAGAACCTCCTTCCTCTTCTTCCCGATGTCGTTTGTGCCTACATGCACAACTACTGCCGGCTGTTCACCTTCTCTCTTGAGGATGTTCTGAATTTGGCTCGTGACATCCTGAACCCTGGCACCAGGGAGGCAACAGACCATCCTCGCGTCTCGTCTGCCGCCACAGAATCTCCTGTCCACTCCTCGGACAATGGAGTCACCCACCACTAGGGCTCTGCCCGACGTCGGTCTCGCCGGTCGAGTCCCATCTCTAGGTTTGGAGCCACCGATGTGTCCGCCGCTCGGACTGGAAACATCGTCTCCCCGGACAGATCCCAAGAGGGCGTACCTGTTTTCATTAGGCACAGCCACCTGAGTCTCCTGCACTCCACGATTTCCACCCTTTCTCTCCGTCACACACCTTGGTTCTTCCCGTATCCTCGGCGTGACTATCTCACTGTAGGTCCTGTCCAGGAAACTCTTGTTTTCCCGGATGACCCTGAGGTCATCCAGCTGCTCCTCCAGTGCCCCAACACGGTCCTTTAGGAGCTGAAGCTGGACGCACTTGCCACAGTTGTAGCAACCAGAGTGTCCGTGGGCTCCCACAATCTGTGTCCCTGGGCTCCCACATTCTGCAAGCCTCACACTGCCTCATCTGCCCCAACATGTGTTCCCCGCGTTCCGTCCTCTCGAGCTTTATGCGTAGCCTCCTCTCCTCAGCCTCCTCGCCGAAGACTCTCGAGCCAAAGACTCACACTTTACTCACAAGGCTGCTCCCTCACTGCCGCTCCCTAAGAGCCGTCTTGCTTATATTGACTAATAAATCGCTAAATTTACCAATTTACCAATTTTCAAACCAAATTCCTTCTAACTCTCCTCAGGCTACAGCCAATCAGTGCTTTCTCCTGCTTCTCTTTGCTGCTGTCTCTTCAAAATCCACGGAAGCTCTGAGTTAAGTCTGTCTGCTTTGCCTCTCTTTTTAAACTTTTTCCCCCTCTGACTCACTTCTAACTCTCCTCCCACTCGGGCTACAGCCAATCACTGCTTTTTCCTGCTTCTCTTTGCTACTGTCTCTTCAAAATCCAAGGAAGCTCTGAGTTCTTCCCTCTTCTCTCATCCTACTCCTCTCCAGTGACTAGCGGACTTCCGCAGGGGTCGGTGCTGGGGCCGCTACTCTTCACGTTGTATATTAATGATTTGGACGTGGGGATTGAAAGCTTTGTTTAAAATAAAACTGATACCCAAAGCAGAATGGATTATCTTCGGAACAACGGAAGATAGTCCAGAACTAAATGTGTTCCAAAAGAAATTAATAGACTATGGGTTAATAACTGGAAAAAAGTTAATCCTAAAATTCTGGAAAAATGCTCCAATACCAACTATAAACATGTGGATTTCAAATATGTTCGAAACATTACACATAGAAGAGATAAGACTCCTCCTGGCAGGTAAACCAGATCACTTCCACCTGACGTGGTCTGCATTTATAGAATTATTACAAGTATAGGGTGCAAAAGTACTTTAAAAAAAAAAAACTGAGGTCAGGTAAAGGGGGGGATGAAAGCTGAGAGTTGGTATGTCCCATTTGCGTGATGGTTACAACAAAGTATTTGTTTTTCTCTTTTCCCTCTCTTTTTTCTTCTTTTTAGGGTCTATTTCTTAACTCTTTTTTTTAAATTTCTTCTTTGTTTTTTGTTGTTGTCACGTTTTTTACACTTTCACTTTTTTCCTTCACTTTCTCCTTTCTCTCAATCTCATCCTTTCCCTTTATTAGTGTAAAAAATGACGGAGTACATTAATTGTAATAAGATATACGTGACGAGTACTAATGTAATTGGTTGTAATGTAATGTACTTCTAATAAATAAAAAAGAATAAATAAAAAGCTTTGTGGCCAAGTTTGCGGATGATACGAAAATAGGTGGAGGGGCAAGTAGAGCAGAGAAAGCAAGGACTCTGCAGAAGGACTTGGACAGGTTGGGAGAGTGGGCAGAGAAGTGGCAGATGGAATACAGTGCAGCAAAGTGCGGAGTCATGCATTTTGGTAGTAGGAATAAAGGCGTAGACTATTTTCTAAATGGGGAGAGGAATCCAGAAATCGGAGGTGCAAAGGGACTTGCAAGTTGAATCAGTGTTAAAGAAGGCAAACGCAATGCCAGCATTTATTTCAAGAGGGCTAGAATACAGGGATGTAATGTTGAGGCTCTATAAGGTGCTGTTCAGGCCACATTTGGAGTATTGTGAGCAATTATGTGCCCCATATCTGAGGAAGGATGTGCTGGGGAGGGGGGGGGGGGGGCAGGGTGAGGGAAGAACAAATGAGGATCCAATGTGGGGGAACTACCGTGAGGGGAGGCAAAGCCGGCCTTAAGCCGATTGGACCGATTTCTCCCAATTGGGCCCCTCGCCTAAGAGGGGGCCCCGCGTTAATTTTCCATATTTCATACGGAAATACAAATGCGCTTTGTTAAATAAAGATTTTTTTTAAAACATTCGCCATAAGGATTTTTTTACAAAACGAACATGGATAACAACCGCTGCACGGCCAACAGACATAAACGATGTGTTAACTACTACTGTCGCACTTGTTAACAGCCAGTAGTAACACGTAGTTATACAATGTGTCATCAATGCATCGATCCACATTCCTCAGTAAATGTAATTGTGTTTTGAACAAGTATTAATGACGCTGCATTCCTTTGAATAAAATTCATGCGGCGTCATTGATACTTGATCAAAACACAATTACATTTACTGAGGAATGTAGATAGATTTACTGAGGAATGTAGAAACTCAAATATTAATGCAGAAATCAGACCACCAAAAGGAAGAACACAACGTTAAGTTGTATGTGTCCTTGCTAAATGACCACAAAACAGCTCTTACAGCTTCATGTGGACAGGGTAAACGCAGACACCAGATTTTATTCTGAAATGTTTATTCTGCCACTTATTTTACAATCTTTACTCTTCTTTGAGGAGAGTGAAATTGGTAGGGGTTGAAAATGTATCTATTCCCATCCACCTAGTTAGGCTAATAGCCCTGTCCCACGGTGCGAGTTCATTCCAAGAGCTCTCCCGAGTTTAAAAAAAATCAAACTCGTGGTAAGCATGGAGAATGAACGTAGCGGGTACGTCGGAGCTCGGGATATTTCTTAGCGCTAACGGCAGGTACTCGGGAAGACACGCTAATGGCAGGTAAGCACGGGAAGACTCGTGAAGATTTATCAACATGATGAATAATGTCCACGAGAGCCCTGAGTACCGACGAGTGTCCATTACCGTAAATCTCCGAGTTCGAATCAGGGCAAACTCGGGAGAGCTCTTGGAATGAACTCGTACCATGGGACAGGGGTTTAAGTTTTCCAAAATTCATTGTGTAGAGTCTTTTTAATGTTTATGTGGGTGGTATGTTCAGGATCAAGGAACACTTTATCATCAGTGAATCATTATGAAAAAGGAGCATTGGAAGATTTCATCATCTCATGCTAACAACAACAATGTATGCTGCCAAGCTGAAAAGTTGACCACTTTTAATACAGAAATACGATGTAATGATCTGAAAGGTTTCCCACATAGCATAATTACCGTAGTGTTCCAAGAGATAGATTAAGGTGTGAATCAACTCCTACTTCAGAAATGACCTGGACCTGTTTCAATTTGCCTATCACCACAACGGCGGCACGGTGGTGCAGCGGTAGAATGGCTAAAGGCCTGGGTTCGATCCTGACTACGGGTGCTGTCTGTACGGAGTGTGTACTTTTTCCCTGTGGGTTTTCTCTGGGTGCTCCAGTTTCCTCTCACATTCAAGACATGCATGTTTGTCTGAAGAATCATCTCAACCTGAAACGTCACCCATTCCTTTTCTCCAGAGATGATGCCTGTCCTGCTTTTTGTGTCTATCTCAGGTTTAAACCAGCATCTGCAGTTCCTTCCCACACAATTAATTCAGGACTCTGGTCGCTACTAATCTGCTAACCTGATATCATGCCCTGACCTGTATCTTGTAAAGTCAGTGTTTCAAGATACAGATAAAATGTTGAACTCACTGAAATGCAGTTTAGAATGCCACATTGACAGTTTTCTATTTCCTGATCCTAGCTGGTTTATCTTCATCACGGATGTACAATCCTTCAGCATTAGTGTTGCCAACTGTCCCGTATTAGCCGGGACATCTCGTATATTGGGATAAATTGATTTGTCCCTCACGGGACCGCCCATGTCCCGTATTTGACTGCCACTACTCTGTAATCACCAGAGGGCACGCTTACAGACAGATCCTGGATCTGATACAACAGTGTGCGTGCGTGTTGCATGTGCTGTTGCCCCCACGCACGAGTGAATCACCTGTCATCCTTGTCAGCGTAGGCCAGCTGGCTGCTGCCACTCTCCCTGCTGCTGTCAGTGTTGGTCCGAGCGTTCTCGGTGCCCACCGTAAGCGAGGCTAACGGCAGCGTGTACGATGTGGACGAGTGGTACTACCTGGACTGGGACCACTGCACGCAGTGTGAGTGCCCCGCCGGTGGACCCGTGTGTGACCGCACCAACTGCCCGGCCCTGCCGTCGCCACCTTGTATCCATTTCAGCTACTAGATTCAAGTTCAAGTGAGTTTATTGTCATGTGTCCCTGATAGGACAATGAAATTCTTGCTTTGCTTCAGCACAACAGAACATAGCAGGCATTGACTACAAAACAGATCAGTGTGTCCATATACCATTATATAAATATATACACACATGAATAAATAAACTGATAAATTGCAAATAAACAGATAATGGGTTATTAATGTTCAGAGTTTTGTCCGAGCCAAGTTTAATAGCCTGATGGCTGTGGGGAAGTAGCTATTCCTGAACCTGGTCGTTGCAGTCTTCAGGCTCCTGTACCTTCTACCTGAAGGTAGAGGGGAGATGAGTGTGTGGCCAGGATGGTGTGGGTCCTTGATGATATTGCCAGCCTTTTTGAGGCAGCGACTGTGATGGATCCCCTCGATGGAAGGGAAGTCAGAGCCGATGATGGACTGGGCAGTGTTTACTACTTTTTGTGGTCTTTTCCTCTCCAGGGCGCTTAAGTTGCCGAACCAAGCCACGATGCAACCGGTCAGCATGCTCTCTACTGTGCACCTGTAGAAGTTAGAGAGAGTCCTCCTTGACAAACCGACTCTCCGTAATCTTCTCAGGAAGTAGAGGCGCTGATGTGCTTTCTTAATAATGGCATCAGTGTTCTCGGACCAGGAAAGATCTTCAGAGATGTGCACACCCAGGAATTTGAAGCTCTTGACCCTTTCAACCATCGACCCGTTGATATAAATGGGACTGTGGGTCCCCTTTCTACTCCTTCCAAAGTCCACAATCAGTTCCTTGGTTTTGCTGGTGTTGAGGGCCAGGTTATTGTGCTGGCACCATATGGACAGTTGCTCGATCTCTCTTCTATACTCTGACTCATCCCCATCAGTGATACGTCCCACAACAGTGGTGTCATCAGTGAACTTGATGATGGAGTTTGCACTATGACCGGCTACGCAGTCATGAGTATAGAGTGAGTACAGCAGGGGGCTGAGCACGCAGCCTTGAGGTGCTCCCGTGCTAATTGTTATCGAGTCTGACACATTTCCACCAATACGAACAGACTGTGGTCTGTGAATGAGGAAGTTGAGGATCCAATTGCAGAAGGTCCAATCCAACCCCGAACGATTGCTGCCCCCACTGTGAGAAGATCGGCTGCAAACACCGGGGCCAGGTCTATGAGCTCGGGCAGCAGTTCCAGGTAAAGGCACTAAGTCGGGAGGGAGCACTGGTAGTGGAGAGTGGTCGGTGTGATGGGGTAATGTGTATTGGACGTGTGTGACGTGTGTTGAGGTTTTTGTCTTGAGTATGTTGGGCGGTTGGAGTGTGATTGGTGTTGGAGTGGCTGTGATGTGTTGGGGTTGTACTGTGTGTGTGTGCGTGTGTGTGTGTGTGTGTGTGTGTGTGTGTGTGTGTGTGTGTGTGTGTGTGTGTGCGTGCGTGTGTGTGTGTGTGTGTGTGTGTGTGTGTGTGTGTGTGTGTGTGTGTGTGTGCGTGCGTGTGTGTGTGTGTGTGTGTGTGTGTGTGTGTGTGTGTGTGTGTGTGTGCGTGTGTGTGTGTATGTGTAATCGGGATTGGAGTGTGTGCTTGCAATGAGGCTTGGAGTTGGTGTGATAGGGGTTGGAGTACGTGGGTGATGAGGCTGTGTGTGTGTGTGTGTGAATGAGATGGGAATTGAGTGCCAATGTGATGGTATTTGGAGTGTGTGTGTCCGATAGGGGGTTGGAGTGTGTACGTGATGGGGGTTAGAGTATGTGTGATTTAGTTTAGAGTGTTTGATTTGAGTTTAGTGTGTGTGATGGAGGTTGGATCGTCTGTAATGGTGGTTGAAGTGTATGTGTCTGTGTGTGATGTAGGTTGGAGTGTGTGTGTCTGTGTGTGATGTAGGTTGGAGTGTGTGTGTCTGTGTGTGATGTAGGTTGGAGTGTGTGTGTGTGTGATGTAGGTTGGAGTGTGTATGTGTGTGAGAGATAGAGGTTGGAGTGTGTGTGTGTGTGTGTGTGTGAGATGGAGGTTGGAGTGTGTGTGTGTGATGGAGGTTGGAGTGTGTATGTGTGTGTGTGATGGAGGTTGGAGTGTGTGTGTGATGTAGGTTGGAGTGTGTGTGTGTGTGTGTGTGTGTGTGTGTGTGTGTGTGAGATGGATGTTGGAATTAGTGTTGCCAACTGTCCCGTATTAGCTGGAACATCCCGTATATTGGGCTAAGTTGGTTTGTCCCATACGGGACCGCCCATGTCCCGTATTTGACTGCTACTACTGTGGAATCACCAGAGGACACGCTTACAGACAGATCCTAGATCTGATACAACAGCGTGCGTGCGTGTTGCATGTGCTGTTGACGCCACGCACGAGTGATTCACTTGTCATCCAATCACAGGCCCCTTTATGCGCATCAGTTGTACACTATATTCTGCCAATTCCCGCCAAAACAAAAAGTTTCAGTCTGGTGTCATTCGGTCGGTTTGGCATATGCAAAAATGGTTATGCAATTAAGCAAATTATGCAAAAAAGAAAAGACTATGCAGCTATAACAAGCAATGGGAAGCAAAAAAGAGGTGGGTTAAGCCCGTCGCGATGACTCGACGAAGGCCTTATGTACTTTATGCCGTGGGGAATTCTCAATTGGCCATGGAGGTGCGAATGACCTAACTCAGCATGCTTCCACAGATAGAAGTGCACAAGAAGGCCACACTAGCTAAAGGTACAAGCAATATTGGTGCATTCTTCATGAAATCTACTGTGGAAAATGACAAAGTCGTGAAGCCTGGTATATGTGACCATACGGATAAACATGGACTCAGCTCCAACAGCACCGACTGTCTTGCTGAGCTCAACCGTGCTTTGTTTAATGACTCCAATGTTGTGAAGAAGTTGCACTTGGGAAGAATGAAAGCTGAGATGAATACAATGAATATTTCAGGACCAAAGACTGTGCGGGATATTATGGATGATCTGTCCCCGACCGAAGAAGGTGAGCCCGCGTATTTCTCAGTTGCCACCGATGCCTCAAACAAGGGAGAAAGAAAACTGTTTCCAATGTGCGCGAGATATTTCTCTGTGTCTGATGGAGTGCAGTGTAAGTTACTTGACTTTTATGAAGACAGTGATGAAAATCAGGCTCTGATGAGCTGTGTGGAAAAGTATGAACTGGATATTAGACATGTCACAGCCTATGCAGCAGATAATGCCAATGTCAACTTTGGAAAACACCACTCATTTTACCAGTTATTGAGCAGTGCCAACAATCACATTCTGAAAGCTCACTCACATAGCTCATACCGCCTGCAAGCACGCCTGTAATCAGCTGTCAGTGGATATTGAGACAATTGTTCTAAAGGTCTACAGCCATTTCTCAATATCTGCTTCCCGAAGAGAGGAACTGTGTTCATTTTTTGCCTTTGTTGGCATTGAGTGGCGTGAAATTCTGCATCATGTTTGCACACAATGGCTCTCTCTTCATCCAGCTGCCGAACGTCTCCTGCAAAGCTGGCCAGCTCTTACATCATACTTCAGGTCCCTTGAGACCTGTCCTGTGGCACTGAAGAGGGTTTTTGAGGATGAAGAAAAAACTGGAGCTACTGAAATTTATCTGTGCTTTTCCCACAATGTGGGGTGTGTTTTTGACCAACTCATAAAAAAGCTGGAAGAAACAAAGCTCTGCATCACAGAGGTTTACGAGGAAGTCCAAAAGTTCAAAGTGAAGATGCTTCAGCGGAAACATGACAGCTTTTTTTGGATACCAGATGATGGACAAACAAGTGCCAGCACAAAGGTCCAAGCAGCAACAGGACTTTGTGAAGTTCTATGACTGTCATTATATACATTGACAAGTGGTTTGATTGCTCACCAGAAAATGTAATGATGAAACTGAAACCGATCGGCCTCTGTGAGGAGCTCTCCTTCACTGACCTGAAGCAGGTCGTGGCTGCCCTCAAAATGACAGAGACAGTCAATATGCACCAAGTCTATGAAGAGTTTTGTGCTAGCCAGGAGGAAATACAGAAAGCCAGACAGGATACCACAAAATCCACCAGTGAGAAGTGGGTGGCAGTTTTCCCAAACATAGGGAAAGACAACTTGATCAACATGTTCAGGATTGTCTCATTTGTCCTCAGTGTGCCAGGCTCAAGTGCCTTTGTAGAGAGGAGCTTCTCTCTGTTGACCATTAAATGGTCAGACTCAAGAAACGGATGCAGCACAGAGCTGATCAAAAATGAACTTCAAATATCTGTGAACTGTGACTTGTCATGTAAAACCCTGTCCCACGGTACGAGTTCATTCCAAGAGCTCTCCCGAGTTTGCCCTGATTCGAACTCGGAGATTTACGGTAATGGCCACTCGTCGTTACTCGGGGCTCTCGTGGGCATTTTTCAACATGTTTAAAAATCTTCACGAGTCTTCCCGTGCTTACCTGCCGTTAGCGAGTCTTCCCGAGGACCTGCCGTTAGCGGTACGAGCCGGTAAGAGACGTCTCCGAGCTCCGACGTACCCGCTACGTTCATTCTCCATGCTTACCACGAGTGATTTTTTTAAAACTCGGGAGAGCTCTTGGAATATATACCATATAACCATATAACAATTACAGCACGGAAACAGGCCCTCTCGGCCCTTCTAGTCCATGCCGAACACTTACTCTCACCTAGTCCCATCTACCTGCACTCAGACCATAACCCTCCATTCCTTTCCTGTCCATATACCTATCCAATTTATTTTTAAATGATAAAATCTAACCTGCCTCCACCACTTCCACTGGAAGCTCATTCCACACAGCTACCACTCTCTGAGTAAAGAAGTTCCCCCTCATGTTACCCCTAAACTTTTGTCCCTGAATTTTCAAATCATGTCCTCTTGTTTGAATCTTCCCTACTCTCAATGGGAAAAGCTTATCCACGTCAACTCTGTCTACCCCTCTCATAATTTTAAAGACCTCTATCAAGTCCCCCCTTAACCTTCTGTGCTCCAAAGAATAAAGACCTATCTTGTTCAACCTTTCTCTGTAACTTAGGTGCTGAAACCCAGGCAACATTCTAGTAAATCTCCTCTGTACTCTCTCTATTTTATTGACATCGTTCCTATAATTTGGCGACCAAAACTGTACACCATACTCCAGAATTGGCCTCACCAATGCCTTGTACAATTTTAACATTACATCCCAACTTCTATACTCAATGTTCTGATTTATAAAGGCCAGCACACCAAAAGCTTTCTTTACCACCCTATCTACATGAGATTCCACCTTCAGGGAACTATGCACAGTTATTTCTAGATCCCTCTGTTCAACTGCATTTCTCAATTCGCTACCATTTACCATGTACCTCCTATTTTGATTTGTCCTGCCAAGATGTAGCACCTCACACTTATCAGCATTAAACTCCATCTGCCATCTTTCAGCCCACTCTTCCAAATGGCCTAAATCTCTCTGTAAACTTTGAAAATCTACTTCATTATCCACAACACCACCTATCTTAGTATCATCTGCATACTTACTAATCCAATTTACCACACCATCATCCAGATCATTGATGTATATGACAAACAACAGTGGACCCAACACAGATCCCTGAGGCACCCCACTAGTCACCGGCCTCCAACCTGACAGTTATCCACCATTACTCTCTGGTATCTCCCATTCAGCCACTGTTGAATCCATCTTGCTACTCCACTATTAATACCCAACAATTGAACCTTCTTAACCAACCTTCCATGTGGAACCTTGTCAAAGGCCTTACTGAAGTCCATATAGACAACATCCACTCTTGAATGAACTCGTACCGTGTGACAGGGCTTTAAGGACTTCTCTCTGGCTGTGCAAAAGGGACAAAAGACTGCTTGAATCAGTCAAGAGTAGCAAGAAATATCCACGGAAAAAGTAGACTTGGTGTGTCCCCCCCTCTTTTCCTCTTTTGCAGAGATTATATGTCTACTCTATAGGCAAATACAGATAGGATTATTTGGTGTTATTTGGTTGTCAGATTACACTCTGTATTATGCTTTGTTCTAATTTGGCTACATTTCATATATAACACTGAAGATATGTACAGATGGTTCATATATTGGATTTGTTTACCTATTCAGGGATATTGTTTTTTCCTCGCTCTCTCTTTTGGGAAAAGGTCACTGTTACCATCTGCTAGCCGCCAGCCCCCTCCGCCACTTCATCCCGGGCCTACACCATACCCACACCGTTGCAGCACGCCACCTTTCGTACCTGATTTGGGAGTGAGAAAGTCATTAACACTATACTGTCCCTCCATACAGCACTGGGATGGTGTGAGGGCCTTCCATTATGCCCTTGAGCTGAGATCCAACTACCAGTAGTTTCTCTCCACCAACACACTCATTCACTGCTCTGGGATATTCCCTTTCTCTTATTCCCATTCCTCCCTCATCTTCACTCTCTCTGACTTGAAATGAACTTATCTTCTCTCATTCCCCGTTCTGATGAAAGGACTTCAATCTGAATGTTAACTTCATTTCTCTTTCCACATACTAAGTATTTCTAGCATTTTGTTTCCGTTTAAGAATTCCAACATCGAGTTTTGATTTTCATGGTTTTTCACAGGTTATTGCTTTAAAAAAACAAAAAAAACGTAGTAATATTGCTTCAAAGAAGCTTTTTTTTGTGTATGCTATTGATATGGTTATTGAAATATCGAGAACAAATTGCAGAGTATGACTATAAACTGACCAATCCAACAAATTGAAGGAGATGCTGTGTATTTATTCAAAATGTATGTTGAATCTTGATATTTCTGTAATCAAACTGTAGTTCATAATGTTTTAATAAAAGCTAAATTAAAATGACAACCATTTTGGCCACTGTAACACTGATTGCAGTATGTTCTGCTCTGATTTCTGGGGAAGGTGAATATTCACCATACTCACAAGATCATGAAACACGCTCGTTATATTTCTCATCGTCTGTCTAAACTTTATACCAAAACATTACCTGCTGTTTTTTTTAAATTCACCATAAGACATGAATTATCCAATAACCAAATCTCAATAACACCTCTTGCATAAATTGACATCTATTCCTGTTAAAGATACATAAAACATTTCACATTAACCAATCTTTAAAGGTCTTTACTTTAGAAGACTCAATATACCTATCAAGATTGTTGAATCATTTTTTTTTGAAGGATCATTTTGAAATGTTCAATAAAATACAATCACAACATGCAAGCTGAACCATCATACAGCCTTCATACAGTACTTTACACTGAAGTTCCAGCAACAGTTTGTACATCTTTAACCGGTCACATTTTTTCTCATTTTCCATGCAAATCTTTACATGTTCTTTGTCCCCACAGTGGTTGTCCCAAGGGTGCAGTTAAAGATCATTGTTAGTTGAGCAGAAGTCGATTAAATAGATCATAGCCACCCACAATATATAAATTGACCACATTTCCTCTGCAGATCTAAAATCATTTCTTGAGAAAATTCTTTTCACATGGCATTAGCAATATCAATGCACCCACAATGAGGCGTAGTTCATTTTCTTGGTATCTTTCCATTTGGTTGTTTTTCTTGACCAGAAACACCACAGGAGTCAGGTGAGTCAAGTTGCCTGTGTGCTTGGGAAACATGAAATGCTGGCATGGTTCATCTCGACATGTGAAAACTTGACTTCCCTTTCAACTGTATTTACTTTGCTCCATCAAACAAAATAGATAAGTGGGAAGCCAAAACTTTAACTGCAAAAACAGAACTGGATATGTCGTCAGGACACTAACACCTGTTATACGACCGAGGAGCATTTGTCATGAAGAAATGAATCCATTACAAACAAACCCAGTTCTTTACATACAGCTGCACAGTTTTCCACCAGTAACATGTACTCTCTCACTTCATGTGCCCAGCTACTGGCGTTCACCAAGAACCTTGGTTGTTGTAGGCCCGACTGAAGCCTGACGTCTGAGAGATGAAGATGGACACAACATGATCAGCTTTCAGTCCTGGTCCCTGAAGTATAGCTTTCCAAGTGTGCACTCTCCTTGTCTTCACAATCAGCAAACGCTGCAGTACACGCATCACTGTAAAAATCTGAAATATGGGAAAGGTCATTTATCATTTCATTGGAAGTGCTTTTTCTTGTCAATTACATTGCATATCCTGTATAAAGGAGATAGTCCGCTGTAGGTGGGCCACAGTTGCAGCTACTAAACTAGGGTTAGAAACTGTCCCGTATTAGCCGGGACATCCCGTATATTGGGCTAAATTGGTTTGTCCCATACGGGACCGAACTTGTCCCGTATTTGACTGCTGCTACTCGGGCCAAGGCGACTGTCGGGTTGGAGCGCCGCGTCAAGCCCCGCCTCACCCGTCCCGATGTAGTGCAACCCATGGAGTGCAGCAGCATCGCCTCCCCCTTGGCCCCATCGGTCGGCAGCCCGGCCAGCCGTCCGACCTTCGGACCTTCGCTTACCGCCGACACCACCACCACCCCTCCTTCTCATGGCCGATCATCGGTTCATGAGTTGGATGGGGTGCCGGACTTTGCGTGCAGCAGAAGACAAAGCCCAGCCGGCGGGCCAGCTGAGGCAATTTGGCCTGGGCCGCGCGACCTAGCTGGCCCGCCGGCTGGGCTTTGTGTGCAGTCCAGCACCCAGGCCAGCTCATCATTCACCCAGCCATGGCTGAGTCGGTCAACGAATTGCCGTCGGGAATTTGTCCTGTATTTTGACCTTTTGTCCCTTATTTAACATAGAAACATAGAAACATAGAAAATAGGTGCAGGAGGAGGCCATTCGGCCCTTTGAGCCAGCACTGCCATTCAATGTGATCATGGCTGATCGTCCCCACTCAATAACCCGTGACTGCCTTCTCCCCATATCCCTTGATTCCACGAGCCCCTAGAGCTCTGTACAAATAATAGCTGCCAAATCTCGTCGAAAGCACCTCCCAAATCAGCAAGAGCAATGTCGCCAGACCATAAAAACGTCATTCTTTACAGGTTTCAAGTCACTCAAGACGCAGACTTTGATTCCTCCAATATCCAGTTTAAATCCCTGTCTTCTCTACCCTAAAGCATTTGGGAGTATTTTCACCAGGACCAACAGTGAAAGAAAATGGTGTACAACATTTTTTGTGCTGGAATTGGCGATGAGAAATTAACATTGACTCTGTCAGTGACATCTCTAAAAAATGTGTGCTTTAAAAATCATCACAAGCATTAAGCTTGGGAGTGAGATTGAACTTTATTACCTTCCATCACAGTGAGGAATGTGGATTCCGCTGTGGTAGATGTTTATGTTAAATTTTATTTTATGTGGCTATGAGTCGTTGCTGTTTACTTAGTATGGCTGTATGGTCACTCATATTTCACTGTACCATAATTGGTACATGTGACAATTAAATTGAATCTTGAACGTTGGCAACCCTAGGTGGACCACAGTTGCAGCAAGCAAACACAGGAAGGATGTGGTAGCAGTGAGGATGTGGTGGAGATTTCCCAAAATTATAGCTGTTAGGAAAAGCCTTCTGAACTATACCAGTTTTGTTTTAATCAGAGTAAAAAAAAGAGAGATTTAATTGAGACCAGACTAAGTAGGACCCGTTGGGTCCCAGTCACATGGGAGGCCTGGTCCCCCAACGCATCCCATTCCCCAATGCAATATTCCACCACTCACCCATAGCCCCTAAAAGCGGAACGCGGCTGACGGGTTCTCGTTGTGATGCTCCTGATCCCCCCTCCTTCCCCAACTCTGCCCCTTGTCCTTCCCGCCACACACTCACTCCATCCCCCCCTCAACCCCCTCCCCCCCCATCCACTCTTAGCAGTTCTCCGGCGGCGCAGTGGAAAAGGGATTTATTAAAGCTTCAAATGTGAATAACTCTTAAAATATAACAACAATTTAACGTTAAAGATGAGATTTATTCAGTCCATTCTTTCTTGTTGCATCTCTTGTTGCATTTTGCAGCCGGGGGAGGGGTACGGCCAGGCGGGGGCTACCGTGGCCTATCACTGTCGTGGCCTACCACTGCTGCTGCTGACCGC
The DNA here is from genome assembly GCA_038087875.1 of Malacoraja senta. Lineage (NCBI taxonomy): Eukaryota > Metazoa > Chordata > Chondrichthyes > Rajiformes > Rajidae > Malacoraja > Malacoraja senta. The sequence goes on along the minus strand of CM075984.1, from coordinate 2,958,491 downwards.
TGCTGCTGCCATGGCCAATCGCTGTCGTGGCCTACCGCTGCTGTGGCCTGTTGCTCTTAGCGGCTCTCCGGTGGCACAGCCATTCCCGCCCATTGGGTTCCCATAGCGACGTAGAGCATACAGGTATTACTGCACAAGAGCAGCTGACGGGCGTCTCTTGTTGTATTCTGCAGCCGGGGGAGGGGCACGGCTTCAAGAGGGGGCTGTCAGGGACTGGGGAGGGAAGCGTCCTACTGCCGGGGGAGGGGGACGGCTTCAGGCACGGCCTGTCGGGGGCCATTGGGAGCGCTGCCATGGCCTACCGCTGTGTGGCGGGGGTGTCTGTGGCGGGGTGTGTGTCGGGGAAGGGTTGTGTGTCTGGGAAGGGGGGGTGTGGGGGAGGGGGGGTGTGTTGGCTCGATGTGTATGGGGGGGAGGGGCGGCGAGCGTTGTGGAGCCGGAGAGGGGGTGTGTGGGCGAGAGGGGGGGGTTGTGTGGGTATAACGGGGGAGGGGGGGCAGGAGCCAGCGATGGGAACTAGAGAGGAATGGGGCTGTAAGCGACAGTGCGATGGTGACTCACAGCGATGTTCTCCTCCGCCGGGATCAGATTTTCCGCTTTCCGTTTGGCGACATCTCCCGCCGATCCCTCAGAAAATTGTGTCCGGTTGGAAACCTCCGCCGGCCATCCTCAGCTCCAGTAAAGACACGATGGCGCAGGAAGGGACAGACCATCCCGCAGAGTGACAGGAGAAAAGACCAATCCTCGCGGCGCTGACTGGCAGGAGAAGAGATCGATCGATCTGCGCACGCGCGTTTTTAAAGATTTTTAAACCTCGCTACCTTTTACATTAGACCACTGATCGGAACGAAACTTGGTGCAATCGCAGCACAGGAGAACGGTGAGTAAGCTGGCGGAAAATCGTAGCGCTATCGCGTACTGTTTTTGCCCAAATATAACGACCGCGCAAACCGGAAGATAACAAGATCAGAGCTTTAGTTATGTATAGATGTATAAATTATGATTTAATTAGGAATGGCCTATTTTCCATTTGCAGAGTGGTCAGTAACCAGAGATGACAGATTTAGTTGCTGTAAGTAATATACTCTGTAGTGAGTTAAGCAAACAGCATGGGTCTAAACGCATTACCTGATAGGATGGTGCGGGCAGGGACCACTACCATATTTAAAAGCATGTGGATGGGATGTGAAGCCTCAGAACCAACAGGACAATGGAGTAGGAGCTGGGAAGTGGGATTAACCTTGTGTTCATTATGGTTATGATGATCATGCGGGGTCACAGTGTACAATTCTTCTGCACTGTCAAATTTCAATGACTCCATGACACTGAAATGACTGTGTAAAACTAGATGCGGTATACATCCCTTTCAGTCCCGGGATTTATTCCCCTTTTGTCCTCCTATAATGGGGGATATTTTCATGAACACAGCTGAGCCCAATGATACTCTCTCACCTTACATCAGCAGCATGAGTCACTTTAGAGCCGTCAATGATTTCCCTCCATTGTATTACCAGCTACAGCATCTCACCAGGAGTGCTGATGGTGACTAACCAATAGTGACTAAGCTGGTTTGCTTAACTGATAGGATGGTGCCTTTCTTTACTCAGTATAACACTGGAAGAGAAGTTACTAAGGCCTTTTAGGAACATGCAATTTGTTGTAAACTGGAGAAAATTGGTTCTGTTTCTATCCCATAGAATTTCCAAGGTCATTTAAACAATGCTAGTGGGTTTGCTGATTTTCATCTGGGAGACGATCTTGAAGCAGACACTCAGCGTGGCCTTTGAATTGGTTATGCAATATATTAATTAGGCAGCTACTAATTAAATAGAAGATAGACACTAATAGCTGGAGTATCTCAGCGGGACAGGCAGCATCTCTGGTGAGAAGGAATGGGCGATGTTTCAGGATGAGACCCTTCTTCAGACTTCAGAGTCCGAAGAAGGGTCTCGACCTGAAACATCACCCATTCCTTCTCTCCAGAGATGCTGTCTATCCCCCTGAGTTACTCCAGCTTTTTGTGTCTATCTTCGGTTTAAACCGGCATCTGCAGTTCCTTTCTACCAATTAAATAGTCTTCCTGGACCATATCGGGATGGGAAAACATGAGTACACCAGCATTCCTTCAGCGTAGAACATAGAACAGTACAGCACATGAACAGGACCTTCGGCACACAATGTCTGCATGATTCTAAGATAAACTAATCTCCTCTAGCCTGCACATGATCCATATCCCTCCATCCCTTGCACACCCATGTGCCTACCTAAAAGCAATTTAATTGCCTCTATCGTATCTGCCTCCACCACCACCTTAGTCGGCATGTTCCAAGTACCCACCATTCTCTGTGTTAAAAAACTCTCCCCACATATCACCTTTAAACGTTGCTCCTCTCACGTTAAAGCTATGCCCTCTTTTCTTTGACATTTCCACCCTGGGAGAAAGGCTCTGTCCACCCTAACAAATCCACATACTGCAGCAAAGATGCAATAGCGAGAAAAGCAAAGGCTGCATGCAAGAACTCTGCACCTTGACAACAAGGAGCTGGTTGGGCAAGTTAGAGATGTGGTAAGTGACTAAAATCGATTTGAAGCACACAATTCACATGCAGCTATAAATTCACTCTCGGTACTTTTCTGCTGAATTTTACCCAGCTTTTATTGGGAGTAACTGGCGTAGTTTTTTTGTTCCACTGCTCTTGACATAAACTCTTATTCTGAAATGATTTAAACTTTCTTTGCATTTAATAAATGCTATGTCATAGGGTTTAGCCTATCTTCAGCCCAATGATTGTAGATTTGTGATATACCTCAGTCATGTGTCAGATTATAATACTCAAGCTGTATTATATGTCTGAGGTCACTGTCCGGGGGGGATCTGGCAACTGATAACAGAACTCTGAAAGTACTGTATTTCCAGATGTAGCCCATTTATGGACTAACCAGTGCAATCACAATACTCAATCAGTAAACAAAGCTTTAAGAATTTCCTTGGAGTTTGTCCTGTGTTTGGGCCAACTTCAGAGCATTTCTCAATGAAGTTTCCAGCCTAGATATTTTTTTATCAATTTTTAGTGTAGAAGCGTTAAAATAATCCAAAACACAAAGACAAAGTCAGCATAGTGTAACATGGTTGGTCACAATAATGCTAAATTATATTAAAATAATTATTTTCACACTAAATTTGGTTATGAATTAAATTAAATTGTCAACTCCCTAAAAATGTACTGCATTGTGAAAACATGATCTCGCTAATAAGGTATACAAGAACTCTGGTTCTGACCTGAATTGTTATCAGTCTCATCCGGGTTTAGTTCTGAGCCAACTGGTTGGAGAAGGGTGGAAGGAATCCATCCTGCTTGATAGGTTACCAGGCTTCTTACTTGACTGAAACACACAAAACACAGAGATATGTAGGAAGAACTGCAGATGCTGGTTTACATCGAAGATAGACACAAAATGCAGGAGTAACTCAGCGGGACAGGCAGCATCTCTGGAGAGAAGGAGTGGGTGATGTTTCGGGTCGAGACCCTTCTTCAGACATCAAACACAGAGATAGTTGCTACAATATATGTGGAAATATGTAGACCCAGATATTGTATGCAAGGTTTGAGACAAAGTATATAGTTCTGGAGAAAAAATATACTTCTGGAGAAACTCAATGGGTCAGCCGGCATCTGTGGACGGAATGGGCAGATGATGTTTTGGGTCAGACCCTTCTTCAGACTGATCGAAGATACCCGCCCTGCGTTTAGAGCCAATGTTTCTAGAGGCGATCCAGTCACTGGTGTACCGCAGGATGCTGACACTGAGAGGGAATTAGTGATTGTAATACCAAACGTAGAGTCGAGGGTTCTAAAACTAGAGGGCATAAGTTTGAGCATGTGAGATTTAAGAGGGACCTCAGGGGCAACCTTTTCACCCAGAGGGTATTTGGAATGAGCTGGCAGAGGAAGCTATAGAAGCAAATGCAAATACTACTTTCAATAGACATTTGAACAGGTTTATGGACAAACAGGGCTGAGAGGGATATGGGCCAAATATGGGCAACAAGGACCAGCCCCGAATGCCAACTTGGTCAGCATGGACAAGGTGGGCTAAGGGACCTGTTTCCATGCTGTCAAACTCTCTGACCATGGGTTTGTGGAGGAGGTACAATCACTGGAGTCACCTGCAGCATGCGGGATTTGCAGTTCCAGTGTTACGCACTTGACATAACTAGTGAATCATTTAATTTGGCATTACTCCAATGTTCTGGATGTGTCACTTGGTGAGGATAGGTCAGTGACAATCTTCTACTGGCTGCTCCTCAATGCGATGCTGAGAAGCCTCTCTGACCTCTTCTCACCTCTCCACCATTAAGATCTCCGGCTCGTTGTCCAAGACTGCTTGGGTAGAGAGGGTACAATTGCCACACCCACTCCATCCCCACCCTTCATGCTATTGCTCTCCGTCTGTTTACTATTTGCAAAATACATCAAGACACAATGCCTGGAGCAGTGTCGTGGCTTAGTATAGGAGGGATTTTAAGGACTAGAGCCCTAGTATGATTTAATGCAGGAAAGTGCCAGGTGCTACACCAAATTTGATTTTTAATTGTGCTAACTTGTGCTGCTGTACATATACTGTAGCATTAGCCAGTACGATCTACTTCTACACTATGTCTGCATAAATCTGTACATGGCAACTGTGGAGTGTTAGATGATTGCAATTTCTGAGAATATAAGTCCGTAAGAAATAGAAGCAGGGAAAATACATTCAGCCCCTTGTGTCTGTTCAGCCATTCATTAAATCTTTTACCTTAGTGCCATGTTTCTGCACTAATTACATATTCCTCGTTTCACCTCAACATATACAGTCTCTGCCTTGACCATATTCAGCAACTGAGCCTCCATGTGGAGGAAGGAACTACAGATGCTGGTTTGCATTGAAGATAGACGCAACATGCTGGAGTAACTCAGCGGGACAGGCAGCATCTCTGGATAGAAGGAATGGGTGACGTTTCGGGTCGAGACCCTTCTGAAGGTCTGAAGAAGGGTCTCGACCCGAAACGTCACCCAGTCCTTCTATCCCGAGATGCTGCCTGTCCCGCTGAGTCACGGAGCTTCCATGCTTCTCTCGGGTGGGGAATTCCAATGATCCACCCTCTGTGGGAAGGTATTAATTTTAATTTCTGTCATGACTGACTGAACCCTTACTCTCAGACTATGATCCCTGGTTCCAAATAGCCCCGCTGGGGGAAATATTAGCAGTACATCCAGCCTGCAAAACCCTGAAAATGATTTTGTGGGGTTCAATGAGACCAAACCTTCATCATCTAAACTCAAGAGACTAGAGGCCCAGTATGCATAACCCATCCGCAGGCACCACAACATCTCCAGGCACTGGAATTTTCTGGTGCCAGCTATATTTTCCACCCCTTACTTATGATTGAACTCACCACTGTCCCTCTTCTCCCTCTTGCAGCATCTCAACCACTTCGCCATTCTGTACTGCCAGCTCCTCAATGGAATTAGATTCACAAATGCCCTCTACACGGAACAGACTTGGAGTCTGAAACAAACAAACAAACGTGCGAAGCGTAAACAGCCAAGTCGAATCTGGACTGTTGGGTTCAAAAGTTAACGTGGTGCGAGTTAATACACAATGAAGATAGATTGTGATTTTATAAACAAACTATTCAGGGTAATGACAGAAATAAACAGTTGGCTTTATTTTACAATCAGGTTTCTTGGACGACGCAGAAACAACAATATGTGGATAGCCTTAAAATATGCAAACAGAACAAGCCATTTCATGGAGTGCAGTTTATCACGTATGGTCTATAATACTTTGTGGCTCTGAATCAAAAGACTTTGAAACAATTAGGTCACAAATCACCTATTAGGACATTTCAGTTGTAGAAATATGTAGCCTACATTTACATTTGCCTCATAACATTTGGAAGCTTGTGCTACGCCGACTGGCTGCTATTAATCTTTTAGATTCAGTGCTTTCAGAAACCTTCACAATAAACACCATCCTCACTTCCATTGTTTCTCTCCCCGAAACATCGTAACTAATCAGTAGCACAGATATTTTAAAGGAGCATAATGAATACAGAATAGTACAGCACAAGAACATGAACGTCTTGACCTGAAACGTCACCCATTCTTTCTCTCCAGAGATGCTGTCTGTCCCGCTGAGTTAATCCAGCTTTTTGCGTCTATCTTCGGTTTAACCCAGCATCTGCAGTTCCTTCCTACACAACATGTCCTTTGAGCGTTTGATGGCACTGGGCCTGTACTCGCTGGAGTTTAGAAGAATGATGAGGGGTGGAACCTCATTGAAATGTACAGAATAGAGAAAGGCTTGGATAGAGTGGATGTGGAGAGGATGTTTCCACTAGTGGGAGAGTCTAGGACTAGAGGTCATAGCCTCAGAATTAAAGGATGTTCCTTTAGGAAGGAGATGAGGAGGAATTTCTTTAGTCAGAGGGTGGTGAATCTGTGGAATTCTTTGCCACGGAAGGCTGTGGAGGCCGTCAATGGATATTTTTAAGGCAGAGATGGATAGATTCTTGATTAGTATGGGTGTCAAGGGTTATGGGGAGAAGGTAGGAGAATGAGGTTTGGAGGGAGAGATAGATCAGCCATGATTGAATGGTGGGGTAGACTTGATGGGCCGAATTGTGACCCTATCTCTTATGACCTTATATCCCACAATGTACGTGCCAAACATGGTACCGTGTTCAACTAATCCCCTCTGCACGCATATGATCCATATCTCTCCATTCCCTATCCATCTGCATATTTAAAAGCACATGTCCTGGATGTTCACTACGGGTGAACATCAAGGAACATCGAGGAGGAGGTTGACTGAACTTTGGTGCCTTCCCTCACAGTGGTGATGTTTATGTTGTAGACTATTGTGTTCTGTGTTCTTATTTGTTTTATTCGTATGGCTGTATGGTGAAAAAACATTTTGTTGTCTCTGTACTTGTACTCTGCACAATGACAATAAATTGAATCAAATCAAAATCAAATCAAATAAATGTTGAAACTTTCACCTTAAAGCCATATGCTCTATTCTTTGACATTTCCATCGTGAGAAAAAGGTTTTAATGGTCTACCATTTCAATGCCTCTCATAAAGTTATAGACTTCCATCAGGTTTCCCCCTCAGCATCCTATGCTCCAGAGAAACCAATTTAAGTTAATCCAACCTCAGCTTGTACCTAATGTCCTCTGATCCAAGCAGCATTCTGGTGAAGCTGTTGAGCACTCTCACCAAATCCTCCACATCTATCCTGTAATGGGATGACCAAAAATCCATACAATACTCCAAATGTGGACTGACCAAAGTCCTAAAAAACGGAACGTGGCATCCTGACCATTATACTCGAAGCCCCAACCAATGAAGGCAAGTTACCATACGCATTCTTTACGACTCTATCTACTTGTTTTGCCATTTTACGGACCTATGGATTTGAACCCCAAGATCCCTCTGCACATCAATGCTGTTAACGATCTTGCCATTAACTGCATACTTTCCCCTGACATTCAACCTCCCAAAGGGTAACACCTCACACTTGCTAGGATTAAACTCCATGTGCCTTATCTCCACCAATTTCTGTTGCTTATCTTTATCCCACTGTATTCTTTGACAGCTTTCCTCACTGTCTGCAACGTCACCAATTTTGGTGTCATCTACAAACTTACTAAAAACCCACCTACATTTACGTTCAGGCACAAGGAACAGCAAATGCTGGAATCCTGAGCATAACACAAAGATGAGGCTTTCCACTCTCGGACATCCGAGATGTTCTATTGCATCTGGTTTCCCCCCTGCTGTTGTGGGTGGATCCCTCACCCATGTCTCCTCTGTGTACTGCAGTTCTGCTCTTGCTCCCCATCCCCTCAGATGTATAGAAGGATAGTCCCTTTGGTCCCCCCTGGTCCTCACTTTTCACCCCACCAACTTCCCCAGTCAACACATCATTCTCCGACATTTCTGCCACCTTCAATGTGATCCCACTAGTCACCCTCGCGCTTTTCTGCTTTCCATAGAAACAACTCCCTTCGCAACTCCTTGATTCACTCATCTCTTCCCAGGTTCTCTCCCCTGCAAGTGCAGAAGATGTAACACCAGTTTCTATACTTCTTCCCTCACCTCCATCCAGGGATCCCAGCAGCCCATCAAGGCTAGTCAGAGATTCGCATGCATCTCTGGAAAACACATCTACTGCATTCAGTGCTGCCGATGTTGCCTCCTATACATCAGCGAGACCATGCATAGACCGTTTCGACAAACATTTTTCCGCCAAGACCTGCTGAATATCTCTGTTGCTAAACATTTTAACCCCTCTTCCCATTACTATGCCGACCTCTCTGTCCTTGGCCTATTCCATTGCCAGAGAGAGGCCACACACAATGTGGAGGAACTTGGTATCCTGTTTGGGTCTCTTACAGACCAATGGTACTAATATTGAATACACCATTTGTTGGGAGGTCGTGGTGCAGTAGTACAAGGCATTAGTGGGAATACTGACATTATTGTGTCAGCTTTGATCACCCTGTTATAGGTATGTTATTAAGCTGGAGCAGGTACAGAAAAGATTTACAAGGATGTTGCCAGTACTCAAGGGCCTGAGCTATAGGGAGAGGTTGAGCAGACTAGGACCTTATTCCTTGGAGGATGAAGGGTGATTTTCGAGGTGTACAAGTTCCTGCGAGCAATAGATAGGATAAATGCAGTCTTTTACCCAGATTAGGGGAAATTGAGAACCAGAGGACTAAGGTTTAAGGCAGGAGTCGGTAACCTTGTTCTGCATAGGGGCCAGGAGTCTGCGAGGGGATGGCGGGCCACATTTATCACCATAGTGTGACACTTGGTGTTGTTTTTCGCATTAGTTTTCACGTGTTTTTCCAATTAGTTTTCTGCAGTTCCCAGGTCCCTCGTGTGCCCCGGGACTGGCTGCAGTTCCCAGATCAGCTCGCGTCCCCGAGAGTGGCTGCAGTTCCCGTCGGCTCGCCTGCCCCGGGACTGGCTGTAGTGCCCAGGTCGGCTCGCCTGTCCCGAGACTAGCGCCCAGGTGGCCTGCGTGCCCCGGGACTAGCTGCAGTTCCCAGATCAGCTCGCGTCCCCGGGACTGGCTGCAGGATTGAAAAAAAATACGCCTGCGGGCCGTGATGATTTTGGGTTACAGGCTGGATCCGACCCCGGGTTTAAGGTGAGGGGGGGGGGGGAAGATTTAATAGGAACCTGAAGGACATCTTTTATTTATTTTACACAAAGTGTGGTAGGTGGATGGAACGAGCTGCCAGAGGAGGTAAACAAGGCAGGTACTATCATGTTTAAGAAACATTTAGACAGGTACATGGATAGGATATGTTCGGAGAGATACGGGCCAAAACCAGGCAGGTGGGGCTAGTGTAGATGGGGCGTGTTGGTCAGCATGTTGGAAAGCAGTGACAGGATCGGTCAAAGTCAGCATGGATTTATGAAGGGGAAATCAGCTTGACTAATCTTCTGGAATTCTTTGAGGATGTAACAAGTAGAATAGATAAGGGAGAGCCAGTGGATGTGGTGTATCTGGACTTTCAGAAAGGTCCCACACAAGAGATTAGTGTGCAAAATTAGAGCACATAGTATTGGGGGTAGTGTATTGACATGGATAGAGAACTGGTTATAGATAGACAATAGGTGCAGGAGTAGGCCATTCAGCCCTTTAAACTAGCACCGCCATTCAATGTGATCATGGCTGATCATCCACAATCAGTACCCCACTCCTGCCTTCTCCCCATATCCCCTGACTCCACTATCTTTAAGAGCCCTATCTAGCTCTCTTGAAAATATCCAGAGAACCGGCCTCCACCTCCCTCTGAGGCAGAGAATTCAACAGACTCACAACTCTCTATGTGAAAAAGTGTTTCCTCATCTCTGTTCTAAATGGCTTACCCCTTATTCTTAAACTGGGGCCCCTGGTTCTGTACTCCCCCAACATCGGTTGGCAGACAGGAAGCAAAGAGTAGGAATTAACGGGTCCTTTTCAGAATGGCAGGCAGTGACTCGTGGGGTGCCGCAAGGCTCAGTGCTGGGACCCCAGTTATTTACAATGTATGTCAACTATTTAGACAAAGAAATTAAATTGTAACATCTCCAAGTTTGCGGATGACACAAAGCTGGGTGGCAGTGTGAGCTGCGATGAGGATGCTATGAGGCTGCAGGATGACTTGGATAGGTTGAGTGAGTTGGCAGAAGCAGTATAATGTGGATAAATGTGAGGATATCCACTTTGGTGGCAAGAACAGGAAGGCAGAATATTATCTGAATGGTGTCAGATTAGGAGAAGGGGAGGTGCAACGAGACCTGGGTGTGCTTGTACATCAGTCACTGAATGTAAGCATGCAGGCACAGCAGGCAGTGAAGAAAGCTAATGGCATGATGGCCTTTATGGCGAGAGGATTTGAGCTTAGGAGCAAGGAGATCCTACTGCAGTTGTACAGGGCCCTGGTGGACAACACCTGGAGTATTGTGTGCAATTTTGCTCTCCTAATTTGAGGAAGGATATTATTGCTATTGAAGGAGTGCAGCGTAGGTTCACCAGGTTAGTTCCCGGGATGGCAGGACATACATATGATGAAAGAATGCGTTGACTGGGTTTGTATTCGCTGGAATTTAGAAGGATGAGAGGGAATCTGAAAAAGCATATAAAATTCTTAGAGGATTGGACAGGGTAGATGCAGGAAAAATGTTCCCGATGTTAGGGGAGTCCAATGTTCCCGATGTTGGGGAGGTCACAGTTTAAGAATAAGGGGTAGGCCATTTTGGACTCAGCTAGAGAGTTGTGAATTTGTGGAATTCTCAGCCACAGAAGGCAGTGGAGGCCAATTCACTGGATGTTTTCAAGAGAGTTAGATTTAGCTCTTAGGGCTGAGGGAATCAAGGGATATGGGGGAAAAAGCAGGAATGGGGTACTGATTTTGGACGATCAGCCATGATCATAATTAATGGTGGTGCTGGCTCGAAGGGCTGAATGGCCTACCGCTACATCTATTTTCAATGTTTCTATGTTTCTATGTGTGGCGAAGTTGGGCCGAAGGGTCTGCTCTCATACTGTATGACTCTATCAATCAACCCCCCCCCCCCGACCTGTATACATATATCAATTGGCAGGCTTTGTTCCACCCCCCACCTCTCTTTCTCCCTTTATTACAATCAGCCTGAAGAAGTGTCTGGATCATAAATGCTGCCTGTCCATCCCCTCCACAGATGCTGCCTGTCCATCCCCTCCACAGATGCTGCCTGACGCACAGAGTTCCGCCAACACTTTGTGTTTTAAACACAAAGTGTGATAGATCGATAGATAATAAAGTGTGATAGATCGATAGATAATAAAAAGTTCCAAACACAGATCCTTTCAGAACTGCACTCTTCACGGACCTCCAGCCAGAATAATTCTATGAGTAAGCTATTCTGAATCCATGCAACCAAGTCACTATGTATTCCATGCATTATCTTCTCAAGGGACTATTTCAAATGCCTTATAAAAATCTACGTGGACAAAATCCACTCTCCTACCCTCCTCCATCACCTTCATCATCTTCTCAAAAATCTTAATCAAGTTCGTAAGACATGACCTGCTGCGGACCGAGCCATGCTGTCTGTGCCAAATCACCCCACTCTCTTTCCGATGCTAGTAAATCCTATCCTGCAGAATGCTCTCCAATACTTTCCCTACCACTCACGTGAGGATTACTGGCCTAGAATTTGTTTGGATTACCTCTGGTCAGGTCGGGTAGGTCAGCGGGATCGGGAACCCTCCTGCAGGCTCGCTGGTCGGCGTAACTGGAAGGGAGCTGGAGAAGTCGAACGAGAGGAACAAGGACCGATAGGTGGGTGACCCGGGGTAATGCCTCCAGCACCTTTAGGTATGTAGCAGGAGGTACCTCCGTGATACAAAGATGGCCAGGAGAGGAGAGGAGAGGGATGTTGGTTTGCGGGATCTGCTCCAGTACATAGAGCACGTGGGCTGACTGGACTTTGAATAATGGCGTCAATAATGGCGGCGCCCGGATTTGTAATGTATACAAAATGAATGATACTGTGCAGTTGTATATGTGATAAATAAAGCACTATTGAACTATTCCCTTAAACAGAGGAAAAATGTTAGCTACTCTCCAATGCTCCGTGACTTCACCTGTTGCTAGAGAAGATACCAAGTTCTTCAAGGGCCCTGTTCTTGGTTCTTGGTTTCTTGGTCCTCCAAAATATTCCAAATGGAATTTAAACTGGAGGTGGTGGAGGGTGTGATTTCCTCTCGATAAACTGGAATAGATTCCTTCAAGTCCTGGGGGTTCATCACTTCAACGACACCAACACCACTTCCTTCTCCTGCCTTAGCATAATATAATTCCCCACACTGATCTCACTATCACCATGACCTTCTCCTTAGTGAACACAGATGCAAAGTACTTGTTTAACACCGCACCTACATCCTCTGACTCCAACCATTAATTCCCTCCTACTGTATATTCCTAGGAGTCCCTATGCTGCAATGTTCTCTACTTTATGTCCAGAGTCTGGAAATAAGGAAATGCACGGATAACCTTTTCAACAGCAGGTTGTTTGATTTATAAATAGTGTTGGCAATCTAGTTCAGCCGCAGGTTCTTGCCAAAATTACCGCACAACTAGAAAACTCTGTGGAGTTCCAGGACCTGATTGTTGAATGAACTCCATTGTTATTGTGCATATGTTCCATTAGGCATTGCGCTCAGATTGGATCTCAGGTTGACCTTGACCTTGTGCATTGTCCTATTCAATTAAGTGGATTACTTCACTGGTAACAAGTGTCATTCAAGAACAAGTCACAAAAAATGACATTTTCTGTAAAATGTCACAATAGGGAGATTATTCAATCTTGCCGCCTGCTGAAATAGAAATATTCTTACTGTTTTATTAGATATTTCTTCATCCATGTCTGAGGAGTTTGAAAGCTCATCCATACTTGAAGGAATAGTTTCAAAATCCTCCGAAGTGTCCAACGATGGGATTGGTTTACATGGCCAACCTAAAGTTACAAAAACATATCCAAATGTCCTCTTAGTCAGTAATCACTTGCATAGAACATCTTTCATGTAAAAACTCTTTTAACAACGTCATTTCAGGCACAGTCAGATCATGCATTTCCTTGTCCTCACTCAGTTCCCTGAACCTCTCCCTCCTCTTCTTCGATGTATCTTAAGTTTTGCTTCATATACTCATGAATAGGATACTGGTACCACGAGCTGGGCCAACAATTAATCCCTGTCCTAATCAGAAGATAGACACAAAAAGCTGGAGTAACTCAGCAGGACAGGCAGCATCTGTGGATAGAAGGACTGGGTGACGTTTCGGGACTATACTTTGGCGAGTCGAGTCGATTGAGTAAAGTAAGATTCTTTATTTTAAACGATAATAAAGTGATTTACCCAACCGCGTTTAGAACAGCCAAAAATACGAAGCTGCTTCTAACAGGGTGGAGCTTGAACGCTGTACAAAACCCCGCGAAAACACTCCCGCCATCACGTGATCGCGCCAGCTAATAGTGAGGGTTTGTGGTGCCCAGAGCTACCACTAGGTGCCGCTACACGACCCCCCCCCCCCCCCCAGATCCACGACGGTGAGTAGATGCGTGGCACAGCGAGATGGCGGCAGTGGACCCACCAAATCTACGTGGATGTGCCGGAAATAGCCAGAGGGAACAACCAAAATCTTGCACCGGTGACCGCACATGACGCTGGAACTTCGACGTCTGGCAGGGGATGCAGGCTCTGGCCCAGGCCGCGACCTGCTTACGGAGGCCCTGCCAGACGAATTTGTCCGCCACCAGCGCGAAAGTCGCTCGGATGGAAGGGTGGGCCAGGCCATGGATGGCGTCGAAGACCCAGCGCCACCAACCCACGGGGACAATAGAGCGTGGTCTCCCGGTGGATACATCACAAAGGACCGACACTCCTGCTGACCCGAAAGGGACGTCGGCCAACCGCAACCCGGAGGCGGCCGTCCCGTAACTGTCCATCTGGTAACCTGTGTGTTGTGCTTCGGCGAGCCCCGCTTAATCCACGCCGGGGTCCACGGCCTCCACAGCCGGGAGAGCAGGGCAAGACAGAGCATCAGCAACCAGGTTGAGCTTGCCGGTCACATGCTGAACGTCTGTGGTGAATTCGCACATGAACGCCAGGTGCCGCTGCTGCCGGGCAGACCAGGGGTCGGATACCTTGGCCACGGCCAACGTCAGGGGCATGTGAGGCCGTGAAAAGCCTGCCCTCCAGAAAATACCGAAAATGCCGTATGACCAGGTAAAGGGCGAGGAGCTCCCGGTCGAAGGCGCTGTAGCTGCGCTCCGGGGGCCGCAGATGACAGCTAAAAAAGGCCAGCGGGTACCAGCGGCCGTCGATGAGCTGTTCGAGCACCCTTCCGACAGCCGTATCAGAGGCGTCCACTACGAGGGTTGTCGAGGCAGCCGCCCGCGGGTGCACCAGCACGGTGGCTTTGGCCAACGACTTCTTCGCACCATCGAACGCAGCCACGGGCTATCAGAGCGCCGCACGATACCCATATCCTCCATCTGGCAGAACTTCTCTTTAGCAACCCGCAGCTTGTCAGGTGGGAGCCTGCGTGCCCGTGCATGGTGGGAATATGGTGCACCACCCCGTGCTTAAGGGCGGTCGCACGAAAACGGGAGGGTGAGAAGCCCTGGGAACTCGGCGAGTTGGGAGGCATAAGGGCCATCTTCATCGGCCACCGAGCTCAGCTGCGGGCTGGGAGGTTCCGCGGGCCGCAGGATCGCGGGCCTGGGGCACACTGGTGGAACGAGGCGCCTGCCCCGCACGTCCACCAGTAGTGAAAAGGCCCGGAGGAAATCGATGCCCAGCAATGGTTGGGCCACGTCCGCGATGGTAAAAGTCCAGGAATACGGGCGGTAGTTGAAGATGAGGGAGAGAGTCCGCGTGCCGTACGTGCGGATGGTGGTACTGTTGACAGCGGTCAGGATGAGGCCCCGCTTACCGGCACGGGTGTCCAGTCCAGTTGAGGGAAGAATGCTCACGACGGCCCCGGAGTCCTCGAGGAAACGGTTCGGAACGGTGTTCCCGAATGTAATAATAATAATAATAGATTTTATTTATGGCCGCCTTTCACAAAGTCTCAAGGACACCTTACAAAGTTTAACAAATAGTGTAGAAACATGTAAGCGGAATGAAATAAATAGCAAAGACATCACCAGTACACAAATTAAAGATAGAATTAAATCCAAAAACAAAAATCAAAAACACAATATGGAAGAGAGAGCAGCGGCTGCTAAAGCGCGCCAGCGTCCACTTTCCCTTCCGACCGCCATCTTGGACAAAGACTAACATAGACACTACACATTACACACAAAATCATCCCCCCACAATGATTGCCACTGTGGGGGAAGGCACAATGTCCAGTCCCCAACCCCAGTTCACCCAAAGTCAGGCCTATTGAGGCCTCCACAGTTGCCTTTACGGAGGCCCGATGTTCCTGGCCGTTCTCGCCGGGTGCAGTTGTCCCGGCGTCGGGAGAGTCCTCGCAGCGGCTGGGACGGTTGGAACGGCCGATCTCCTACGGCACCTGAAGCCGACAAGGCCGCGCCGATTTGGAGCTCCGAGGCTCCCGATGTTAGGGTCGGCGCCGCCGCCCGCAGCTGGTAGCTCCGCAGTCCCGCAGCCCGGAGGTGTTGAGCTCGGCGGTCCAGCTCACCGGAGCTCCAGCGCGTCGATCCAGCGCGGCGACCCAGGCAAGGTATCGCCCGCTCCACTCCGCGATAGCGCTCCAGCGTGTGCCGCCACCGAAGCTGAAGGTGCTGGGCAGTCCCCGCCAGGAAAACACCGCTCCACGCCCGCTGGTAGGCCGCAAGGACGGGTCGACGGGGCAGCCCGGAGAAAAAGCTGCCTCACCGACCAGGTAGGGACCTAGAGATAGTTTCCCCCTTACCCCCTACATTAAAAGTCAAAATTCCCCTAGACATAGACAGGAAAACCCCCCCAACTAAAAACTAAATAAAAAGTGAATTGAACAGACGGCTGCTGGTTAGCAGCCGTTCCCCAAGATAGCTCCTCCTCCAATGCAGAGGCGATGACTCTGGCCGATCGCAATAGCCTCTACTGACGATCGGCTGAGGCATTTCCCGCAAACGAGCAGGGGTCGCGGCATCGGCTGGCCTCGGCACCCCAGCATTGGCGGTAGTAGCACCAGTGGCGCTCACCCCGGTCTCCGGCGGGCTGCTGCGGCGCGGCGACGGCAGCGGATGGTTGGACGTCTCTGCGGGGCTGCTGGTGCACGAGCGCGGACACTCGATTGATGGACCCGCCGTCCTGCTGCTTGGCGAGCCACAATTCGTCGGCCCGTTCAGCGAGCTGCAGGGGATCGGCCAAGTCCAACCCAGCGAGGAGCAGGCGGATGTCATCGGGCATCTGATCCAGGAAAGCCTGCTCGAACAGCAGGCAGGGTCGGTGGCCGTCCATCAGAGCGAGCATCTCGCTCATGAGCGCGGACGACTTCCGATCGCCGAGGCCGTCCATGTGGAGCAGGCGGGCGGCGTGATCGCGGCGGCTGAGCCCAAAAGTGCGGAGCAGCAGCGCCTTGAGGCACTTGCCGATTGCTGGAGGATCCTGCATGTAGGATGGATGGCCGTCTCTTGGCTAAGCGCCCCGACCACGTAGAAATATCCGGTGGCGTCTGCGACGATATTTCTCAGGTGGAACTGGGCCTCTATGTGGGTGAACCACACTTGAGGCTGCTCCGCCCAGAAAACGGGCAGTTTCAGGCCCACTCCGTTTTGCTGGGGGAGCTGGGCGTCGGGGTTAGCGGCGGCTTGCATGATCGAAGTCCGAATAAACGATTGGACTGACGGGGTCACCGCTTTGGCGAGTCGATTGAGTAAAGTAAGATTCTTTATTTTAAACGATTATAAAGCGATTTACTCATCTTAGAACATCCAAAAATACGAAACTCCTTCTAACAGGGTGGAGCTTGAACGCTGTACAAAAACCCGCGAAAACACTCCCGCGATCACGTGACTGCGCCAGCCAATAGTGAGGGTTCATGATGCCCCAAGCTACCACTAGGTGCCGCTACAATATGACGTTTCGGGTCGGCTGGCCTCGGCACCCCAGACTCTTCTTCAGTCTGAGGAAGGGTCTCGACCAGAAATGTCACATATTCCTTCCCTCCAGAGATGCTGCCTGTCCCGCTGAGTTACTCCAGCTTTTTGTGTCTATCTTCGGTTTAAACCAGCATCTGCAGTTCCTTCCTACGTATATCCTAATCAGCATGGCTTGCTAGACTGTTTCTGAGTGCAGTTAAGGGTTAAGTTGATTAGGAGTCACAGACTTTTGGGAATACCATATTTTCTACCTGGAAAGACATTTAATGAATGACTGGTAATTTTCATTATCACCATTACTAATGCCAGGATTTTATTTCAGATTTATTCAATTACTTATATTAAAATCTCCAGTTGCTATGGTGGGGATTTTAAAGTCCAGTCTCTGGTTAAATAGTCCAGATATTTTAATTCCCAGTTAGTAATTTAACACTATGCTGCCACACCTATACAGGTTTAATGTTTGACATACATTTTGGTCTCCTATCCTAACACTCCTTGGTTACTAATTTTGAAGATAATCCTCTTGTAAAATGCTTGTGTTATATTACAATATGAAAGATGTCACATAAATGCATTGTTTAGTTTAGTTTAGAGCTACAGTGTGGAAATAGAACCTTCGGCCCGCTGAGTGGACCCCTACCAGCGATCCCTGCACTATCTACACACACTGGGGACAATTTACAATTATACGAAGCCAATTCACCTACAAACTTGTACATCTTTGGAGTGTGGCAGGAAAGCGGAGATCCCGGAGAAACCCACGCGGTCACGGGGAGAACGTACAAACTCGGCACAGACAAGCACCCGTAGTCAGGATCGAACCCGGGTCAATGGCGCTGTAATGTTTATAATCCTTTTCCACTGCAAGGCTCCCAAATAAGCAGCAAATCATTCTTTTGAATACCGATTTCATGCAATTTATAGCAGTCAGCATTGTGGCAGTGTCCAACTTGTTCATTTTGAAGCTAGGTTTAAAGTTCCAACGTGGAGTCTGAAGAAAGGTTTGCTACGTGGTCGAATTTCTTGGCATATAATGCTATGTCAAGAGAGTTCTGCAAATTGCTTGTGGGAGAAAGGTAGCAGCAACCAAAAATGACCAAAACAGGAGAGCTGAAATGTTTTACAATCAACATGCACTGCAATTTGATTTTAATTTAGATACCGTGTAGATACCGTCCCTGTTTGGACCTTGAGTTTGAAATAAAGTTTAATAATAATAATAATAGAGACCTATTTATCAATACGCGGCTTGCAATGAATGCCATGAAATGAAATTGTTTCCATTTGATGAAATAGGCTGCACGATGATATGTGAGAGATAAACCGCTGAAAATGAAAATATTTAATGGCGCAATAACCCGATGTGAAGCTTATTCTGTCCAAAGTAGGAATTCATAGCAGCAAAACATTCAGCAAAACATGCTTAATATAAGGCAATGCATGCATAGTGAAGCCATTAACACTTTGCTGCTTTTATCATGTCTGCTGATGAAACATTTAGTATTAATGTATGGTATATTCTTTGAAATGCCCTCCAAGGCAGCAGTTTTAAGGTATCCTGCGAATGGTCATCAGAAGTTATCAGTCGACTCTGCAGCAGTCAGTGCATTGAAACAACTCACTTTAAATATTGTCAGAAATTGGTTCGAGAATATACCTGAAGCCAGGTAGATATTAGAGTACAAGTGCAACCAACAGACACAATGTCCATTTGACCCAAACCATTAATTCCATATAAATTGAACTATGTTAATGTTCAACAGTTGTATCGATGGTACAACATGGCTGCCACAATCTTTTCAGACGCTAGTTACATGTTAGAAGATGTAAATATAAAGATAAAAATACTCAGGTCAGGCTCAGCAAGTATCTTGGCATTGGTTTATTATTGTCATGTGTATCTAGATACAGTGGAAAACATTGTCTGCATGCTATCCAGTTAAACCATACTACGCATGAGTACATTCAAGTCGTACACAAGTACAACAGAGAATGCAAAGAGAAACATGCTAGAGTGCAGAATATAATGTTGCAGCATTATAGTGCTACAGTTACAGAAGTGTAGATAGAAAAAGTGCAAGGTTTGCATTGAGATAGGCTGGGAGACTAGGACCACACCCTAGTTTATGGGAGGACCATTCAGTAGTCTGATAATAGCAGGGAAGAATCTGGTGGTATGTTCTTTCAACCTCTTGTATCTACCATCTGATGAGAGAGTAGAGAAGAGGGAATGACCAGAGTGAAAATCGTTCATTATATTTGCTATTTTCCCTGAGGCAGTGTGGGGTAGATGGAGTCAATGGGGTGGGGGGTTGGGGAAGGCTGCTTTCAGAAGTTCACAAGACATGGATGCAGAATTAGGCCATTCAGCCCATTGAGTCTACTCCACCATTCAATCATTGCTGATCTATCTTTCCCTCTCAACCCCATTCTCCTGCTTTGTGTGATGGACTTTGCTGTATTCACAACTCTTGACAATTTATTTTGCGGCCTTGGTCAGAGAAGTTGCCAAAACAAGATGTGATGCATCGATAGGATGCTTTCTACAGTACGTCTGGAGAGGTTACTAAGAGTGGAGATTAAACTGGAGTAGACATCTTAGGTTGATGTCCTGTTATTCATGGGCCTTGTGGTTTACAAGAAAAGTTTTGCACAAATTAAATTAGTCTTATTTACACTGCAAAGCAGAAAGGCAAGAACAAAAACACGTAACCTGTCCCCTTGCAACCTCAATTTTCAAAGAAATCTCAAAATAGGTGGCCCAGTGCCCTACCTGAAACAACTAGTGCCCTACCTGAAACAATTTGTGACCCAGGCCTGATGTGGAACCCCAAAATAATTCTTCAGTGTGCACTTGATGGGGCACATGTGATACATGCTACTCCTGTAGATTCACACCACGAAGTGGTTAAACCAGTGGCTTGGCAAAGAACCTATTTTAACATATCTAGTAATGTCAACAATTGTCTCCCTTTGTGAGGTTAGGAAACATTGAGGTTCCTCTTGATACCACAGAAGTACTCCAGCCTTCCACCATCCCTAGAGCTGCTCCCTATCCATGTATAGTGGGTGTGTTTGGTGTAGAAGTCACTTTACCAGTGGGCTTCATAGCCCCAGATTAAGATTCACTGGTCATCACAAGCAGTTAGCACTGCATTTGGGTAGGGTAGTTGATGCGACAGCCCTATGCATTGCAACCTTTGTTGACTAACATAGGTCGCAGTTTTTGAAGACAAGTTATTGCAACGTGTAGAGTAGCACTGGTTGACTGAATGCTGGACTTCGTCATTGATGGCAATCAGTTGAGTGAAGTGTCAAGATATGGAACGTGCTCCATTGAGTCCAGAGCCACCCATCTGTCCAGCTGGCCTGGAGGGCATTGGTGGAAGTCCTTTGTCTTGGTGATGTTGATGGATGCGATAGGTTTATTAAATGAAGCGTTGAACGAGAGGACCAACAAACCAATGCCAATGTTTCCATGAAGTTGTATCCAACAGCATTGAGCCTTTCCCTTGAATAATAGTCTAATGGATAGGCTGCATCAGAATACACTGAAAATAGTCTTTCTTGTCAGATGTCTCTCTTGGTCAACGCTCATAAGATGGCCAAAATAGATGGTAGAAAGACATGCTCAAGCCTGGAGGCATTGACACCAATGACTGGAAAGAGCTTACTGCTGGGCATGGCATTTCCTTGTCCATCAAATGCATGCCATTTTGAGACTGACTTAACTGCATAGGTGGAGAAAGGAGGTGGTGACCATTGTCTTCCATTTTAGCAAACTACAGTGCATCCGTGGGATGCAAGCAGAAGCCTCCACGTGGCGCATCCCGGGCAATGTTGACGACAGAAACTGTACCACAGTGACTGACTGAAGTAGCCAATTCTGCAACTACCGACCGTCAACCGTCACTGACCGACCGGAAAGACGTGATATGGAGGATGGCCGGACACGAGGAAGAAGTGCATCCGTTATTCTAGCAGCATTATTCCTATAATATTAATTCCTATAACATTAGTGCATTTGTAAGTGTATACAATCAAAGCTTAAAATAAAAAAGGAAAATAAATTAATCTGAAGGAAGGTCTCGACCCGAAACGTCATCCATTCCTTCTCCCCAGGGATGCTGCCTGTCCCGCTGAGTTACTCCAGCATTTTGTGTCTACCTTCGATTTAAACCAGCATCTGCAGTTCTTTATTACACAAGGACAAGTAAATAATGAGTTTCAGAAACAGATTCACATGAACAGTTGCGGTATTAAAAAAAAAAAAATACTCATCAGACAGCTATGCTCTGGGCCTGCTTTACCTGTCTGGGAAGCTGATCTTGTTACGTAGCTGGTGGTGCTGTGACGTTTGGTTGTATTCAGGAAAGGATCGGACAATGCCTCTGCAATAGGAGAAGATTTATGGCTGTAAGGCTTTTGTTTATCATGGGTTACTGTAAAAGCATCAGTGATAGGTAAACTGGCATAATGAGGCAAGTCTGTTACATAATTAATTGACATTTTATTCAACGCATTCTATGGTGGTTAACCAATTTTACACACCTTTAAAAACTGCTTACGTTTCAAAAAGTACATACATATTTTACAATTTGAAATTAGCTGCTAATTGTTGAATACATTCCAGCAATTCAGAAAACTATATTTATTATATGTCCTGAAAATCATTAATGTCACTTTATAATGCTTGAGAATGTAGTTTAGCAGATCATAGATATCAGAATGGAATTGTACTTGACGTTTAAAGCCAATACATTTTATGTATTTCTGTTTTTTGAATATGTCAACCAATAGAATATGAGGAGTAGACGTTGTAACTTCTCTGCATCTGTAGCTTGCAAGAACTAAAATGTCGGTTGAAAGGAGCTCATGAAATCATTCTTGTTGGAAAAATAAAACTATAAAACTAAGAGGTGGAGGAGTTGCTTTACTAATCAGGGAGAGTGTCATGGCAATACTCAGAGAGGACATACTGGAGGGTACGTCTACTGACACATTATAGGTCAAGCTCAAAAATAAGCAAGGATCAATCACTCCAATGGGATTATATTATAGGCCACCCATTAGCCAGCGGGAGATAAAAAGGATCAGATATGAAGACAGGTTACAGAAAAATACAAGAACAATAGGGTTGTTGTAGTGAGTGAATTTAACATCCCCAATATTGACTGGGACTTACTTAGGGTAAGAGGACGGGGCAGAATTTGTTAGGTGTATCCAAGAAAGTCTCCTTAAACAATAAGTGGATAGTCCGACTCAAGGAGGGATTATTTTGGACCTCTTTGAGAAATGAGCCTGGCCAGGTGACTGGTGTTGGTGAGACAGTGATCACAACTCCATACGTTTTAAAGGTAGACAAAGGTGCTGGAGAAACTCAGCGGGTGAGGCAGCATCTATGGAGCGAAGGAATAGGTGACGTTTCGGGTCGAGACCCTTCAGACTGATGTCCATAAGCTTTAAGGTTGTTTTGAATAGGGACAGGTCTGGCCCTTAGGGGAAGGTACTTAATCAGGGCAAGGCAAATTACAATGATATTTGTAGGAGTCAAGGAGGGTAGATTGGGAGCTGTGGTTATTGGGCAAGTCCACAGATGACATGTGGGAGTCATTTCAAGGCCAGCTGATCGAAGTACAGGATCAGCAAGTTGTAGTAAAGAGGAGGGAGAAGGACGGCAAGACAAGGGAACAGTGAAAGGCCAATGAGGTTGTAAACTTGATCAGGAAGAAAAGGAAGCGTAGGTCAGCTTTAAGAAGGTGGTATCGGACGGGGCTTATGAGGAATATAAAACAAATAGGAAAGAACTCAAGCGGGTGATTAGAAGGGCCAAAGGCTGCAATGAAATGTCATTGTCGAGTCAGATTGGGGGAAATTCCAAGAACTGTAGTGGCAGTGACCACATGGCACTCGCAGGAGGATGAACTTGCATGCTTTATTCTATTTATAGTGGTAAGAAAGTCCAGGACCACATAGGGGATGTTGCCTCTTGCCTTCAGAGTGCATGTGCGATGACGTTAATGAAGTAATGAAGCAAAGGAGGAGGCGTGGCAATCTCAGGCTTCTTCCTGCACTTCACCCTTGCTTCAGGAGGAGATGGTACAGGTTTCTTCCTGGCAGCTCAGCTTTGGGTTTGAAGAGGCCATGCTGGCAGTCTCAGGATTGTCCTGGCAGCCAGTCTTTGGCTCTGTGTCTGTGAGCACAGTCCCTCGTTGTCTGCAGGTATGAAGAGGTTCTGGTATCTCAGGCCTGCCCCGGACATTCGGTGTTAGCTTCAGGTGGAGGTGCTGGCTGTCTTGGGCTTACTTTCCAGCAGTCCAGTCTTGACCAGATGGTGGCTCAGAGTTCCTCAAGCACTGCGACAGGGGAACACAGCTAGCAGGTCAGCGTCTACTTTGACACTCTTCTTCCTCACGCTCTTCCTTCTTCCTCACTCTTCACCCAGTCAGTCTAGAATTCCTGGGTTTTACAGGGAATATGTTGACAAGGTTCAAGTGGCCAACCAACAGCAGTTAATTGGCCTGTCAGCCAATTGAAGGGTTCAGAGTGATGATGGAGAAGGTAGGATCACTCAAAGATAAAGGAGGGAATCTGTGGTTGGACTCAGAGGATGTAGGGGAGGTGCTAAACAAGTTATTTACATCTGTATTCACTGAGGAGAATGACTTGGTGGCTGCGAGATCAATGTGGAAAATACAAATATACTCGGGCAGTTTGAGATCGAGGAGGAGGAGGAGCATTAAGTGGATCAGTCCAGGGTCTGATGGGATGTATCCCAGGTTATTGAGGGAGGAAAGCGAGGAGATTGTGGTGGCCTTGACGAGGTTTTTTGTTTCTTCTCTAGCCCACAGACGAGGTCCCGGAGGACTCAAGAGTGGCCAATGCTGTTCCTTTGTTTAAGAAAGGAAGTAGAGAGAATCCAGGGAACTATCGGCCAGTGGGCCTCACATCAGTGGTAGGGAAACTATTGGAGAGAATTTGAGAAAGGATTTACTCCTATGTGGAAGAGAATGGGCTAATTAGGGATACCCAGCATGGTTTTGGACACAGCACGTGATGAAGGAGCGATGAAGGTGGATGTTGTATACAAGGATTTTAGCAAGGCTTTTGATAAGGTCCTTTATGGCAGGCTGATCCTTATCAAAAGCTTTGCTAAAATCCTTGTATACAACATCCACCAGCCTACCTTCATCACTCCTTCATCACCTCCTCTAAAAAACTCAATCAAGTTACTGAGTCACGACGTGCTGTGTCCAAAACCGGGCTGGGTATCCCTAATTAGCCCATTCTCTTCCACATAGGAGTAAATCCTTTCTCAAATTATCTCCAATAGTGGACGCATTGGTGATCATTTCCCAATGTTCAATAGATTCAGGATCAGTTCCTGTGGATTGGAGGATAGCTAATGTTATCCCACTTTTCAAGAAAGGAGCGAGAGAGAAAACGGGGAATTACAGACCAGTTAGCCTGACTTCGGTGGTGGGAAAGATGCTGGAGTCAATTATTAAAGAGGTAATAATGGGGCATTTGGATAGCAGTAAAAGGATTAGTCCAAGTCAACATGGATTTATGAAAGGGAAATCATGCTTGACTAATCTTCTGGAATTTTTTGAGGATGTGACAAGTAAAATGGATGAAGGGGTGCCAGTGGATGTAGTGTATCTAGACTTTCAGAAAGCCTTTGATAAGGTCCCGCATGGGAGACTGGTGACTAAAATTGGAGCACATGGTATTGGGGGTAGGGTGTTGACATGGATAGAAAATTGGTTGGCAGACCGGAAGCAAAGAGTAGGAGTGAACGGGTTCTTTTCAGAATGGCAGGCAGTGGCGAGTGGAGTGCCGCAAGGTTCGGTGTTGGGGCCGCAACTGTTTACCATAGATATTAATGATTTGGAAGAGGGAATTAGGAGCAACACTAGCAAGTTTGCGGATGACACAAAGCTGTGAAGAGGATGTTAGGAGGTTGCAGGGTGACCTGGACAGGTTGAGTGAGTGGGCAGATGCGTGGCAAATGCAGTATAATATAGATAAATGTGAGGTTATCCACTTTGGTGGCAAAAACAAGGGGGCAGATTATTATCTCAATGGGGTTAGGTTAGGTAAGGGGGAGGTACAGGGAGACCTGGGCGTCCTTGTACACCGGTCACTGAAAGTTAGCTTACAGGTACAGCAGGCAGTGAAGAAAGCTAATGGAATGTTGACCTTCATAACAAGAGGATTTCAGTATAGGAGTAAAGAGGTTCTTCTGCAGTTGTATAGGGCTCTGGTGAGACCACATCTGGAGTATTGTGTACAGTTTTGGTCTCCTAATTTGAGGAAGGACATCCTTGTGATTGAGGCAGTGCAGCGTAGGTTCACGAGATTGATCCCTGGGATGGCGGGACTGTCATATGAGGAACGATTGAAAAGACTAGGCTTGTATTCACTGGAGTTTAGAAGGATGAGGGGATATCTTATAGAAACATATAAAATTATAAAAGGACTGGACAAGCTAGATGCAGGAAAAATGTTCCCAATGTTGGGCGAGTCCAGAACCAGGGGCCACAGTCTTAGAATAAACGGGAGGCCATTTAAGACTGAGGTGAGAAAAAACTTTGTCACCCAGAGAGTTGTGAATTTATGGAATTCCCTGCCACAGAGGGCAGTGGAGGCCAAATCACTGTATGGATTTAAGAGAGAGTTGGATAGAGCTCTAGGGGCTAGTGGAGTCGGGGGATATGAGATGAAGGCAGGCACGGGTTATTGATAGGGGACGATCAGCCATGATCACAATGAATGGTAGTGCTGGCTCGAAGGGCCGAATGGCCTCCTCCTACACCTATTTTCTATGTTTCTATGATCCAGTAGATTAAAATGTATGGGATTCTCGATGGCTTGGTTGTACGGACTCAGAACTGGCTTATTCATAGATGACAGTGGATTGCAGTGGAAGGTAGATACAGTATACAGTAATTCTATACTTTTAACTGTGTGGGCGAACTGTGGGGTACAGACTAACTAGAGTCGACTACAGAGCAACTTCATAATTATCCAACAGAGTATGCATATTTTGCAGAGACTATATTTCCGTCAGCATTTACCAAAAACTGGGACATAAGCCTTGCATGTAATATGAGTCCTTATGAACTGCATATAAATGTTTTATGGAAAAAACGTATTAAGTGGTTATTCATCCAAATGCATGATTCATTACGAGGCCAAACTATGAGTGAGAAACTACAAACATTTTAAGAATTTGAAAAACGTGTCAAACTACTTCACCTTGCTTTTCAAAGTGTACTTTGCTGTTGATAAATGTGATTAAGGTGGAATTAGCTACAGTAAATAAATCTCAAATAATACAAATTTGGCTGATTAAACCACCCAAATCACAAACAGCCAAGGGAGACAATCACAAGAAACTTAGTCACAAACACCTGAACACACAGCACAACATGCTACAGTCAAATCTTGCATGGCCACGACACAAAATAAAATGGAGGCCGTCATTCAAAATGAGAACATGAGCTCTGTGGTGCAGTAGCATGCAAGTTTCCACATCAAATGCAGCTGTACCTTCAAACCCCAGTGGAGTTGGGTCACTCTTTATTTCATATCGTTTAGCTCTAACATCTAGGCCATAAAGTGATCCTGTAGCAGAGGCATGAAAATATATTAAAAACAGCCTAAATAATCACTCCATTATCTATTTATTTTTTATTTATTCCTTAAAACCAATTGCAAATGTCTGTCATAGTTTCTATTGCTCCAGGCAGAGCCAAGAAATTGGTTACACAACATGAACAGTCATCTAAAATGTTGCTTTCACAATTCAAGACTCATTATAAACAAAGTCTAGAGCACCATCCAAAATATGGACGAGTTGCGGCAATGGGCCACTGACAATATCAGAGGGACAAGTGCAAGGTGTCCAAATGTGTAGGAAGGGACTGCAGATGCTGGTTTACACCAAAGATAAACACAAAATGTTGGAGTAACTCAGCGGGACAGGCAGCATCTCTGGAGAGAAGGAATGGGTGATGTTTCGGGTCGAAACTCTTCTTCAGACTCAAACAATTCAGGCAAAGTCTGAAGAAGGGTCTCGACCCGAAACGTCACCCATTCCAGGTTGCGCCAACAGTCTGTCTCGTCCTTTTCCTCTTTTGTCGTTTTAAGTCTGTTGTTAAATGTATGTTTTAGTGTATCTTTAGTTTTGTATTATGTGGGGGTTGGGGGAAACTTTCTTATCTCTTTCCTCGACGGAGATGCGACTTTTTCCGTATCGTATCTCCGTCCACACTGCGGCCTAATATCGTGGAGCTTGCGGCCTCTTGCTGGGTATTGACGTCGGGAGCTCCAACCGCTGGAGCCTGCGGACTTAACATCGTGAAGCTTGCGGTCCCTTGGTTAGGGACTGACTTTGGGAGCTCCAAACCGCAGGGGCTTCGACCGCCCCGATCGCGGGAGCTTCGATCGTCGGCTGCAGGAGCTTCGATTGCCCCAACTGCGGATGGTTCGACTGCCCCGTCCGTGGGAGAATAAAGAGGAAAGAAGATAAGACTTTATTGCCTTCCATCACAGTGGGGAATGTGGAGGAGCCTCTGTGGTGGATGTTTATGTTAACTTTTATGTAGTTGTGTGTCTTGATGCTTTTTTGGTATGACTGTATGGCAAATCAAATTCCTCGTATGTTTTTACATACTTGGCTCATAAATTAATTACAATACAATTACAATTCCTTCTATCCAGAGATAGGCTGCCTGTTCTGCTGAGTTATTCCAGCATTTTATGTCTACACAAGATGTCCTAATATAAACCAGAGCCACTGCTGTATTGAGGAAAAGTGTTTCCATGTACCCTGGCCTTGCAATGCTAAAGAAATTAGACTGCCCAGACTTAACAACTAATGATCAGGAAAATACCAAAAATCTGAACCTAAAATACTTGAGGTGATCGTATTTAAGGTACATCATTTATGTTTTAAGTGGGTGCTTTTGGCTTCCAGAATGGGTAGGGTAGACATTTGCCAATGCAACACGTTTGTGCATGGAGATTGCATGTAGCAGGCGTAACTTCCACCTATTCACCTAACTCCCACAGACTGACCGGAAAGAGCTGCAGGATCAAGGAAGAGCTTTCATTTTAATTGTTTTTATTTCAACGTCCTGTTTTATATTTTTGCGTCTTTTCAAATTTTACTGAAACTCACCACTGAGGCAAATTTTCAGAGGGTCATAAAAGTTTCAAAATCACTTCCTCGTAAGGTGGTGGAAGTTGAATATTAGAAGATTTTTATGGCAGAGGTAGCTAGATTCTTGATAAACATGGAAACATGTATATATATATATACACACATACATAGATGTCAGATCGCCCAGCGCGGGGAGCTGAGATCCCCCAGATGCGGGAGCTTGATCGCCCCGATGCAGAGGACCGCCGGCTACAGGAGCCAAGATCGTCCTGACAACGTTCAGGTCGCGTGCCCCCGACCAATAAAGAATAAAGAAGGGAAGAGATTGAACTTTTTTTTTCCGCCTTCCATCACAGTGAGGAATGTGGAGGAGTCACTGTGGTGGATTTTTATGTTAAAATGTAATTTGTGTGTTCTGTTGCTTTTTATTGGTATGATTGTATGGCAAATCAAATTCATCATATGTTCCAAAACATACTTGGCTAATAAAGTATGATTATGATTATGAAATTGCCCTAGTGTGTAGGAAGTGGATGAGAAAGTGGGATAACATATAACAAATTTTACAGCACGGAAACAGGCCATCTCGGCCCTTCTAGTCCGTGCCGAACACTTATTCTCCCCTAGTCCCATCTACCTGCACCCAGACCATAACCCTCCATTCCTTTCCCGTCCATATACTTATCCAATTTATTTTTAAATGATAAAATCGAACCTGCCTCCACCACTTCCACTGGAAGTTCATTCCACACAGCTACCACTCTCTGAGTAAAAAAGTTCCCCCTCATGTTACCCCTAAACATCTGTCCCTTTATTCTCAAATCATGTCCTCTTGTTTGAATCTTCCCTACTCTCAATGGAAAAAGCTTATCCACGTCAATCTGTCTATCCCTCTCATCATTTATAGACCTCTATCAAGTCCCCCCTTATCCTTCTGCGCTCCAAAGAATAAAGACCTAACTTGTTCAACCTTTCTCTGTAACTTAATTGCTGAAACCCAGGCAACATTCTTGTAAATCTCCTCTGTACTCTCTCTATTTTGTTGACATCTTTCCTATAATTTGGCGACCAAAATTGTACACCAAACTCCAGAATTGGCCTCACCAATGCCTTGTACAATTTTAACATTACATCCCAACTTCTATACTCAAAGCTCTGATTTATAAAGGCCAGCACACCAAAAGCTTTCTTTACCACCCTATCTACATGAGATTCCACCTTCAGGGAACTATGTACAGTTATTCCTAAATCCCTCTGTTCAACTGCATTCCTCACTTCGCTACCATTTACCATGTACATCCTATTTTGATTGGTCCTGCCAAGATGTAGCACCTCACACTTATCAGCATTAAACTCCATCTGCCATCTTTCAGCCCACTCTTCCAAATGGCCTAAATCTCTCTGTAGACTTTGAAAATCTACTTCATTATCCACAACACCACCTATCTTAGTATCATTTGCATACTTACTAATCCAATTTACCACACCATCATCCAGATCATTGATGTATATGACAAACAACAGTGGACCCAACACAGATCCCTGAGGCACCCCACTAGTCACCGGCCTCCAACCTGACAAACAGCCATCCACCATTACTCTCTGGCATCTCCAATTCAGCCACTGTTGAATCCATCTTGCTACTCCACCATTAATACCCAACAATTGAACCTTCTTAACCAACCTTCCATGTGGAACCTTGTCAAAGGCCTTACTGAAGTCCATATAGACAACATCCACTGCTTTACCCTCATCAATTTCCCTAGTAACCTCTTCAAAAAATTCAAGAAGATTAGTCAAACATGACCTTCCAGGCACAAATCCATGTTGACTGTTCCTAATCAGACCCTGTTTATCCAGATGCTTATATATATTATCTCTAAGTATCCTTTCCATTAATTTGCCCACCACTGATGTCAAACTAACAGGTCTATAATTGCTAGGTTTACTCTTAGGACCCTTTTTAAACAATGGAACAACATGCGCAGTACGCCAATCCTCCGGCACCATTTCTGTTTCTAATGACATTTGAAATATTTCTGTCATAGCCCCTGTTATTTCTACACTAACTTCCCTCAATGTCCTAGGGAATATCCTGTCAGGACCTGGAGACATATCCACTTTTATATTTTTCAAAAGTGTCCGTACTTCCTCTTCTTAGAACTCGTGTAAACGTATGGTTCAATGGTCAGCGTAGACTGGGTGGGCGAAAGAGCCTGTATCCATGCTGTATTTCTAATCTAAACTAAACTAAATGTCTTATTACTAAAAGCTACTCATCCATTGTCTCGGATAATAAACACTGCAGCATATTTTTCCAGCAGTTGAACTTCAATGGCAAGAACGAGATTTGGATGTAGTCAAAACTTGTGTTCTGCTCATTGTCCTACATTTGCTTATACATTTATTGACAAGGCACATTAAGATATATAAAAAACACATTAAGATTTAACATTCTCTGTAAAGCTAATTATGTCAAAATCAAGAAATATACTGGAGTTTAGAAGTCATTTTAACTGGATCAAAATCTGGTAATAGCAGAATATAATTGCAATGACAATATACCTTTACTTCCTGAAGCACTGATAGAGGAAGCTAGGGAAATGCGACGGATTACTGTTGGTTCCTTGGACTGCGATTCTGGGAACACAGAAAATTAATGCATGCTGAAGTTAGAAGAACGTCTGGTTAGCAACAGCAACAGTAACAGGAATATAATGGTGACACAGTGGTCAGATTCACAACATCAAATTGTTAAGCATTGGCTGGACTTCTTTCTACTGTTATAAAAGGCAATTTCTATCTTCCTTCTGTCAGTTTTAAACTTGCACGTTACAATATCTTCCTTTATCTCCTGCTTCCCATAAATACAAAGTAGCTGCCCTCATTTTTAATATTTTGTGGTGACGAAGGAGAATTTGATGAAGCGAGCATTAGATTCTCCACATAACCTAGACTCAATATTTGAACAAAAACATTTTCAACCAAAGAAAACAATGGATGAAATGGAGAGGGCTTGTATACAAAAACAGGGATGTATTGTTGAGGTTCGATAAGGCGCTGGTAAGACCACATTTGGAATATTGTGAGCAATTTTGGGCAGCATATCTGAGGAAGGATTTGCTGGGTCTGGAGAGGGTCCAGAGGAGGTTTACAAGAATTATCCCAGGAATGAGTGGGCTGACCAATGATGAGCGTTTGTCGGCACTGGGCCTGTACTCGCTGCAGTTTAGAAGAATGAGGGGGGACCTCATTGAAACATGCAGAAAAGTGAAAGGCTTGGATAGAGTGGATGTGGAGAGGATGTTTCCACTAGTGGGAGAGTCTAGGACTAGCGGACATAGTCTGAGTTAAAGGACGTTCTTTTGGGAAGTGATGAGGAGAATTTTCTTTAGTCAGAGGGTGGTGAATCTGTGGAATTTTTTGCCACAGAAGGCTGTGGATGCCGTCAGGGAATATTTTTAAGGCAGAGATAGCTTCTTGATTAGTACAGGTGTCGGAGGTTATGGGGAGAAGGCAGGAGAATGGGGTTAGGAGGGAGAGATAGGTCAGCCATGATTGAATGGTGGAATACACTTGATGGGCTGAATGGCCTAATTCTACTCCTATCCCTTATGAGGAGATTCGCTACACAGAAAATACATGATTAAACTACAGAATAAACAAAATTTCCCACTGGTCTCCAATGTATATTGTTTATACATGAAGGTTCAATTATTATGTATTTTATACTCATTAACATTTAAATACAAAGTAAATTGACACAAAAAAATAGATTAATAAAGAATCACTTCCAATCAAAATACTGAAGTATTCCAGGAAAAATCAAGTTCATTGTTAAAATAACACAAAATGACAAATGGCGAATGATAGATCGGTACATATTTCAATCAAGAATGGCACATAGTGAGGAAAACAGCATGCTGATTTGGTTTCGACCCTGCCGTGTATCATCAAACAGTTAAACATTTGTTGCACTGCTGAAAGAACCTGCAGTGAGTGTTTGTGATGTTTTACTGAAACACCATGCACCCCGCAGATGTGCATTGGAGCCCCCAGGGCAAACCAAATCATGGCAATCAGCAATGGGTATCCACTGATTAAATGGTTAATGATTCCTGTGCACATCCCATGCACACCTAATACATACGATGAAAGCAATATTTAACATTTAAGAAACAGTTAGACAGGTACATGGATAGGACATGTTTGAAGGGATATGGGCCAAACGTGGGCAGGTGGGACTAGTGTAGCTGGGACATGCAGGCCGATGTGGGCAAGTTGGGCCGAAGGGCCTGTTTCCACACTGTATCAGTCTATGACTAGTATGGCACGTGATATTTTTGACAGAGTGCTCTTTGATGTGGTGAATCCACACTTCACTGCCTGGACTGTTTCAGAGAATCTCTCCAGTGATCTTCATTACCAAAGCATATTATTTCACGGCATTACCATCATGAGGTAAAAAAGGCCGAGAAAGCAACAATAAGCTGAGGCCCAGGAAAAGAAGAGGAATTGGGGAAGAAGATGAAAGGAGGAAGAAAACTAGACAGTCCTGCCCCAACTTACCTTGAAGGCTCTCAAATGCAATCCAGTAACCAAACTCCAATTCACCAACAATTCCTACCTTACCTTCCCCTGCAACTTAGAACCAACTAAGACCAATGTAGATATAAAAGTTGCAATAAAATGAACATTCCAATATAAATCATACGTGTAAACAGGACAACTGTGCATGCCTTAATTAATGTTGGATGTAACATGATCTCTATTTTACATCAGTATTTACATGCAAAACAAAAGCTCAAAAAACCTATTCTATAAGGTAATTTCTTTATCCAAGCATGAAGCAGACATTTGCATATGGAATTCCTTGCATATAAGGTACAGCATCTCATATTTCACTTGGGCAGCTTACAACCCTGATTTCTCAGTCCAGACTTCTCAATCATGATTTCTCTAACTGCAAGTAACCCCAGCACTCCATTCCTCCCCCACCCAAGTCGCACCAGGCTCCCGTTCTCACCTAGCAAAGTGCTAACAATGGCCTGTTTCCTTTATCATTGTTACTTTTTTGCACATCTTTCATTAATTTATTCTACCTCTCTATCTCTGTCTATATCTCTCGTTCCCCTTTCTCCAGACTAGTCTGAAGAAGGGTCTCGACCCGGAACGTTGTCCATTCCTTCCCTCCAAAGATGCTGCCTGTCCTGCTGAGTTACTCCAGCATTTTGTGTCTATTTACATATGTAACCTCAGTATAAATTATTTTTCAGGTCCTTGATTTGCATTGAAAATGGTTGTGTAAGGGAAGGGTAGTACTAAATGTTGCCTGAATTCAATGAAAGTAATCATCTGCTTTGTGCAAACATTAAAAAATGTCTTATCCAAAGCATTTTGTGGTCCGTGACATAGATTAACAATACCCCTTCGAGTTAAATACTGGTAGATCATTATCAGAAAAGCAGCCATATCAAACCACACCAGGAGCCATCAGTTTTATAGAACAATAAAAACTTGGCTTCTTCAGAATGAAGGCTTAAAGCATTGTTTATTGTTATATTGTTTTCAAGAGTACTGTTCCAGTACCAACATTTTGAAACAGACAAGAATAAATGAATACCACAAAAAAGCATTTATAAATTGCCTATACTGTAACACATTGCACTATTATTTTCTTCAATTATATCATTGAATACATTTGTTACATTTTTGTATTATGAAATATAGTCCTTAGATTATGACAACTATTGCAATAAAATTATAGTCACAACTAGCTTAAAAAAGAAACCTAAGTAATAAAGAAGACAAAAAAAAAGTACTTTTTTAAGTATATTGTAAGGCAGGGTGGGATAGGAAAACTTAAGAAATCCCTTTAGGTAGGAAATAACAGGACCTGAAAAAAAACTATACACTCCATCAGCAGAATTCCTATGTCACAGGTATCATCATGATTTGCAATCCCAGTTATTAAAAGGCTTTTCCAGGTACTTATCCCAGTCCATTTGCAGATATCTGCAGTTACTCCAGCATTTTGTATCTATATGCACCCACTGTTTGGCATGGCTATTCATTCCATATCTCTTCACTATCCTTGGGAACAGTGAGGGTTGCTGTTACATTTGGGTCAGGCAGGGCCAATTATAAATATTTTCTAAAATGTTTCATCAGGAATTGCTGGCAGGCATACACGAGGAAATGGAATTGTTAGTATTAAAACATGAAAGAAAAGGATGCAGTTTTTGTTTTGCTTACGCACATATAGATTCGTGAATTGGTTTGGGGAAGCCATGCCAAACAGAATCTTGTCCTTCCTAAAAAAACATAATGGCTGCACAAAAATGCCATAATCAGTTATTTTCAAAACGTACGCCTGTCTGTATTTGAATTTGAATTGTAAAGGAGAAGCATCAAATAAATGACTAGTTGAAAGTTAATTTGATTATATAATGAACTGATTGTTGTATCAGGAACTATTTGGTTTCAGAGGTTTCCGACAGAACAATACAAGTTCATATTGGCACAACAGTTATGTTAGCTATCAGTTAGGGATTTGCATGATTCACAACTTGGTCTTTTGGCTTTTGATGCTCATCCTTATGTTTTGGAACAACGATATCTTATAATGCCAAATTTTTCCCAGTGGAAATCACAGTGTTCAAATGTAGTGTTGAAATTTCTGATCCATGTCATTAGCAGAAAGGCATCTGGCGGATGGTGCAATTGGTAATATTCACTCCCCAGTTGCATCTTCAGTGATTTATTTAACATATGTTTCTTTCATGTTTTAATTCTTTCTATACTCGGATTTTGGAGATGGGAGACTCAGGAAGATGAGCATATGCAGGAAGGGAAATGAGCACGGTAATGGGGTGGGGGGTGGGGGGAGAGAATGTGTGGAGAGGCAGAGGAAAGAAGGAGGGGGGGAGTTATCCCCTCCACTGTATGCTCATCTCCCAACCCAGAGACCCCATTTCCCTGTTAGAACCCTTCCCCTCTGTCCTCCTTCATCCATGTCTTTCCCTCTGGCTTTACATTTCATTCCTCCTCTTCTTTCCTTATCTGACACTCTTTGGACCCGGCTCAAAACGACTTCTGCATATTCCCTCCACAGATGCTGCCTGACTCGTTGAGTTACTCCAGCACTTTATTATTTGGTCAAGATTCCATGATCTGCAGTTTCTCAATTCTTATTGTGAAATCCTATTAAGTTTTTGGATCTTTTGTATCATTCAGATAACCCATCATGTAAGCAGATGACCCATCAGCCAGGATTTAAAAAGATAATAGGAAGGCTGATTGGCTCTAGTGCGTACCCTTGAACAGAATGGATGGATGCTTGTTACTCATGGTTCAATTTCAAATTACTATTTTGCATCATACCTCCTAAAATGATGAATGCCAACTATAGTATATGAATTACATGATATATATTGTAATATTCAAACAGGTGATAAATACGTTCTGGACGAAAATGCTTTCAACATTCAGATTATCATCTGGTTAAGTGAGATTAAACTGTCTTCAAAGTTACTCAGAGTCATAAATTCATAGAATGATACAGTGTTGAAACAGGCCCTTCGGCCCAACTCGTCCCAGCTACACTAGTCCCACTTTGTCCATATTCCTCCAAACATGGCCTATCCATGTACCTGCTGACTGTTTCTTAAACCCACCACCCTTTTTGTGAAAATGTTACCCCTCAGCTTCCTATTAAATCTTTTCCCCTTCACCTTGAACCTATGTCCTCTGGTTCTCAATTTCCCTACTCAGGGCAAAAGACTGTGAATCTACCTGATCTATTCCTCTCAAGATTTTGTATATCTCTATAAGATCTCCCCTCATCCTCCTGTGCTCCATGGAATAGAGACCCAGCCAATTCAACCTCTCCCAATAGCTCACACCCTCTAGTCCTGATAACATCCTCGTAAATATTTTCGGAACCCTTTCAAGCTTGACAATATCTTTTCTATAACATGGTGCCAGGAACTAAACACAACTAGACTAAGTGGGACCTGTTGGGTCCCAAACGCAATATTTCACCTCTCCACCAATTCCAATATCGGTGGCCAATGGGGGGGGGGGGGGGTGGTGGGTGTTCTAGACGGCTAGTATGGGTGTTGTGGGCTGATGGAACTGGTTGTCAGAGGACTAGTATGGACTGTGGGCCGAATGAATTCTTGGACTGGCAGCTCAGTCACTCAGGCCTGGTGGGCTGGCAGCTCAGTCACTCAGGTGGGTGGGCTGGCAGCTCAGTCACTCAGGTGGGTGGGCTGGCAGCTCAGTCACTCAGGCCTGGTGGGCTGGCAGCTCAGTCACTCAGGCCTCGTGGGCTGGCAGCTCAGTCACTCAGGCATGGTGGGCTGGCAGCTCAGTCACTCAGGCCTGGTGGGCTGGCAGCTCAGTCACTCAGGCATGGTGGGCTGGCAGCTCAGTCACTCAGGCCTGGTGGGCTGGCAGCTCAGTCACTCAGGCCTGGTGGGCTGGCAGCTCAGTCACTCAGGCCTGGAGGGCTGGCGGCTCAGTCACTCCGGGCTGGTGGGCTGGCAGCTAAGTCACTCAGGCCTGGTGGGCTGGCAGCTCAGACACTCAGGGCTGGTGGGCTGGCAGCTCAGTCACTCAGGTCTGGTGGGCTGGCAGCTCAGAAACTTCCAGAAATTCTGCCAAAAACAGGTGAGAGACTCTGTGAGAGAGAAAGGGGAGAGGGTGGAGAATCAATTTTAGATGTTTTTCATCTATTTCTGCAGATCACAGCAATGAAGGAGGAAAGTCTATCCTGGCCTGGATCTCACGGGGAGCCAATAAAGGGAGGGAGAAAAATACTGGAGTGAGGTTTAATACTTGCAGGGAGAATACTTACTGATGGGCCGAAGGGACTCCTCCTGGACTCGTACAGGCCTGATGGGCTGAAGGGACTTTAAAAAAAAAGAGTGAAATCTCAGTGAGGGGCACTTTTTCTGGACTTTTCCTGACCTGGCATGGGCCTTTTGGGCCAAAATGCTCTTCTTGGCTAATACGGGCATTTTGGGGAAAAGGGACTGGTTTCTTGGCTAATAGGGGCCTTGTGGGCCGAAATGAGTGGTTTCAGGCAGGCCAAACAACTCATTTCATTTCATTTCATTTCCATTTCCATTTCAATTTCAAGCACAGGGCAGGCCAAACAACTCATTTCATTTTCATTTCATTTCCATTTCCATTTCAGTTTCAAGCACAGGGCAGGCCAAACAACTCATTTCATTTTCATTTCATTTCCATTGCCATTTCAGTTTCAAGCACAGGGCAGGCCAAACAACTCAATTCATTTTCATTTCATTTCATTTCATTTCCATTGCCTTTTCAGTTTCAAGCACAGCACAGGCCAAACAACTCATTTTATTTTCATCAAGGGCTAACAAATCATTTATTGCAAGTACATTGCAGACTCACAGTTCAGTAGACTCACAGTTCGGTTGACTCACAGCAGAATCACAGTTGTGGCCTCTCCCTCGCGATCTTCCAGAGTGACTGACTCATGTCCAGGCATCCTGGGATCTCCAGGCATCCCGGGTTTTATAGTCCTGCCCCCCCCCCCCCCAGAAGGGGGGCTTTACCTTCATCATGGTGATTGACAGGTGAGAGGACCAATCAGCTGATCTCAAGATATTTTAATATTCATAACTTTTTTATTTTTCATCGATCGGGAAAATTCTTGGGGCTGCCGCAGCGTAGGAGGACTGTGAGTAAGATGGCCAAAAATCATAGCGATATACGGTAGCATTATTTCTAAAATCAATATACAGCGAAGACAGGAAGTGGTCAAGATGAGACTTTTAGTTATATAGATATTCTAAATGCAGTCTCACCAACGTCTTATACAGCTGCAACATGACCTCCCAACTTTTATATTTAATACTCTGACTGATGAAGGCCAAAGTGCTAAAATCCTTTTTGACCACCTTATCGACCTTCAAGGAACCATGCACTTGTATTCCGAGATCCCTCTGCTCTACAACACTACCCAGGGGCCTACCATTCACTGTGTAGGTCCTGGCCTTGTTCAACGTCCCAAAATGCAACACCTCACACTTTTCTGTATTAAATTCCATCAACCATTCCTCCGCCCAACTGGCCAATCAATCCAGATACTTCTGCAATCTTTCACAACCATCTTCATGATCTACAAAACCACTAACTTTTGTATCACCAGCAAACTTGCTAATCTTGCCCTGCATGTTCTCATTCACATCATTGATGTAGATGAGAAACAGTAACGGGCCCAGCACCGAACCCTGAGGCACACCACTAGTCCAGTCTGAGAAGCAACCTTCCCCCATTACCCTCCGCTTCCTTCCATGGAGTCAATTTGCTATCAATTCAGCTATCTCTCCTTGGATCCAATGCAATCTAACCTTCCAGAGCAGCCTACCATGCGGAACCTTGTCGAACTAAAGTCGATGTAAACAACATCTACAGCTCTGCCCTCATAAACCTTTTTGGTCACGTCTTCAAAAAAATCAATCAGATTTGTGAGACCCGACTTCCCACGTACAAAACCATGCTGACTGTCCCTAATCAGCCCTTGCCCATCCAAATGCCGGTATATCCTATCCCTCAAAATACTCTCCAGTAACTTACCAACTACAGATGTTATGCTCACCGGCCTATAGTTCCCAGCATTTTCCCTGCAGTCCTTCTTGAAAAGAGGTACAACATTTGCCACCCTCCAGTCTTCCGGCACCTCTCCTGTATTTAAGGACGACTCATAAATTTCAACCAGGGCTCCCGCAATTTCCTTACTAGTTTCCCGCAATGTCTTCGGATATATCCGATCAGACCCTGGAGATCTGTCTACCTTCAAATACGACAGTACCTTAAGTACTTCTTCGACAGTAACCCTGACTGCTCTCAAGACACTTCCAGTGACTGCTCCAATTTCCTCCGTCCTACTGTCTTTCTCCTCGGTAAATACAGAGGAGAAATACTCATTGAGGACCTTGCCCATCTCCTGTGGCGCTGCTTTGATTCCTGAGAGGTCCCACTCTCTCTCTAGTTACCCTTTTCCCCCTTATGTATTTATAACATCTTTTGGGATTGTCCTTAATGCATTCTCATAGCATCCTCCTCACAGTTCACACTGCCACCCAGCTTTGTGTCATCTGCAAATTTGCTAATGTTACTTTTATAGCAGAGATTGACAGATTCATGATTAGAAAGGGTGTCATGGGTTATGGGGAGAAGGCTGGAGAATGGGGTTGAGAGGGATAGATAGATCAAACATGATTGAATGGTGGTCGACTTGATGGGCCAAATGGCCTAATTCTGCTGCTAGACCTTATGACCATTTTTGTAGATCGATGTTTCTGGTAGGCGAGAGGCTAGTACACCAGAAGATCAGAGTAAGTCATATATAACCATATAACCATATAACAATTACAGCACGGAAACAGGCCATCTCGACCCTTCTAGTCCGTGCCGAACACGTATTCTCCCCTAGTCCCATATACCTGCGCTCAGACCATAACCCTCCATTCCTTTCCCGTCCATATAACTATCCAATTTATATTTAAATGATAAAAACGAACCTGCCTCCACCACCTTCACTGGAAGCTCATTCCACACAGCCACCACTCTCTGAGTAAAGAAGTTCCCCCTCATGTTACCCCTAAACTTCTGTCCCTTAATTCTCAAGTCATGTCCCCTTGTTTGAATCTTCCCTACTCTCAATGGGAAAAGCTTATCCACGTCAACTCTGTCTATCCCTCTCATCATTTTAAAGACCTCTATCAAGTCCCCCCTTAACCTTCTGCGCTCCAAAGAATAAAGCCCTAACTTGTTCAACCTTTCTCTGTAACTTAGTTGTTGAAACCCAGGCAACATTCTAGTAAATCTCCTCTGTACTCTCTCTATTTTGTTGACATCCTTCCTATAATTAGGCGACCAAAATTGTACACCATACTCCAGAATTGGCCTCACCAATGCCTTGTACAATTTTAACATTACATCCCAACTTCTATACTCAATGCTCTGATTTATAAAAGCCAGCACACCAAAAGCTTTCTTTACCACCCTATCTACATGAGATTCCACTTTCAGGGAACTGTGCACAGTTATTCCAAGATCCCTCTGTTCAACTGCATTCTTCAATTCCCTACCATTTACCATGTACGTCCTATTTTGATTTGTCCTGCCAAGATGTAGCACCTCACACTTATCAGCATTAAACTCGATCTGCCATCTTTCAGCCCACTCTTCCAACCGGCATAAATCTCTCTGTAGATTTTGAAAATCTACTTCATTATCCACAGCCCCACCTATCTTAGTATCATCTGCATACTTACTAATCCAATTTACCACACCATCATCCAGATCATTGATGTACATGACAAACAACAGTGGACCCAACACAGATCCCTGTGGCACCCCACTAGTCACTGGCCTCCAACCTGACAAACAACCATCCACCATTACTCTCTGGCATCTCCCATTCAGCCACTGTTGAATCCATCTTGCTACTCCACCATTAATACCCAACCATTGAACCTTCTTAACCAACCTTCCGTGAGGAACCTTGTCAAAGGCCTTACTGAAGTCCATATATACAACATCCACGGCTTTACCCTCATCAATTTCCTGAGTAACCTCTTCAAAAAATTCAAGAAGGTTAGTCAAACATGACCTTCCAGGCACAAATCCATGTTGACTTTTCCTAATCAGCCCCAGTTTATCCAGATGCTTATATATATTATCTCTAAGTATCCTTTCCATTAATTTGCCCACCACTGACGTCAAACTAACAGGTCTATAATTGCTAGGTTTACTCTTAGACCCCTTTTTAAACAATGGAACAACATGCGCAGTACGCCAATCCTCCGGCACTATTGCCGTTTCCAATGACATTTGAAATATTTCTGTCATAGCCCCTGCTATTTCTACACTAACTTCCCTCAATGTCCTAGGGAATATCCTGTCCGGACCTGGAGACTTATCCACTTTTATATTTCTCAAAAGTGTCAGTACTTCCTCTTCTTTGAAACTCATAGTTTCCATAGCTACTCTACTTGTTTCCCTTACCTCACATAATTCAATATCCTTCTCCTTGGTGAATACCGAAGAAAAGAAATTGTTCAATATCTCCCCCATCTCTTTTGGCTCTGCAGATACCTGTCCACTCTGACTCTCTAATGGACCAATTTTATCCCTCGTTATCCTTTTGCTATTAATATAGCTGTAGAAACCCTTTGGATTTACTTTCACCTTATTTGCCAAAGCAACCTCATATCTTCTTTTAGCTTTTCTAATTTCTTTCTTAAGACTCTTTTTACATTTTTTATACTCCTCAAGCACCTCATTTACTCCATGCTGCCTATAATTATTGTAGATCTCTCTCTTTTTCCGAACTAAGTGTCCAATTTCCCTTGAAAACCATGGCTCTTTCCAATTTTTACTATTTCCTTTCAACTGAACAGGGACATAAAGATTCTGTACTCTTAAAATTTCACCTTTAAATGTCCTCCATTTCTCTTCCACATCTTTCCCATAAAACAAACTGTCCCAATTTACTCCTTTTAAATCCTTTCGCATCTCCTCAAAGTTAGCCTTTCTCCAATCAAAAATCTCAACCCTAGGTCCAGTTCTGACCCTCTCCATAATTATATTGAAACTAATGGTATTGTGATCACTGGTCCCGAACTGTTCCCCAACGCATACCTCTGCCACCTGACCCATCTCATTTCCTAACAGGAGGTCCAGCACCGCCCCTTCTCTAGTAGGTACTTCTATGTATTGCTGCAAAAAACTATCCTGCACACATTTTACAAACTCCAACCCATCCAGCCCATTTACAGAATGTGTTTCCCAGTCTATGTGTGGAAAATTGAAATCTCCCACAATCACTACCTTGTGCTTACTACTAATATCTGCAATCTCCTTACATATTTGCTCTTCCAATTCTCGCTCCCCATTTGGCGGTCTATAATACACCCCTATGAGTGTTGCTACCCCTTTCCCATTTCTCAGTTCCACCCAAATAGCCTCCCTAGAAGAGCCCTCTAATCTATCCTGCCAAAGCACTGCTGTAATATCTTCCCTGATAAGCA
The DNA here is from genome assembly GCA_038087875.1 of Malacoraja senta. Lineage (NCBI taxonomy): Eukaryota > Metazoa > Chordata > Chondrichthyes > Rajiformes > Rajidae > Malacoraja > Malacoraja senta. The sequence goes on along the minus strand of CM075984.1, from coordinate 2,916,096 downwards.
ATGCAACACCCCCACCTCTTGCCCCTCCAATTCTATCACACCTGAAGCAACGAAATCCTGGAATATTTAGTTTCCAATCACAGCCCTCCTGCAACCATGTTTCACTGATCGCCACAACATCATACTTCCAGGTGTCAATCCAGGCTTTAAGTTCATCCACCTTTCTTACAATGCTCCTAGCATTAAAATATAGACATTTAAGAAACCCACCCTCTCTTATTCTCTGTTTATTGTCTTTTTCTTCTCTCTCCCCTACATTTTGGGTCAGAGTGCTTCCATTCTCTGCCTCCTGCCTCCCACACTGACTGCTAGCTTTCCCAATTTGAGTCCCTCCCCCCAACCATACTAGTTTAAAGTCTCCCCAGTAGCCTTTGCAAATCTACCCGCCAGGATATTGGTCCCCCTCGAGTTCAAGTGCAACCCATCCTTTCTGTACAGGTCGCACCTTCCCCAAAAGACGTCCCAATGATCCAGAAACTTGAATCCATACCCACTGCACCAGTCCCTCATCCACTCATTTATCCTCCACCTCGCTCCATTCCTACTCTCACTGTCGCGTGGCACAGGCAGTAATCCTGAGATTGTTACCTTTGCAGTCCTTCTCCTTAACTCTCTACCTAACTCTCTAAATTCTTCTTTCAGGACCTCTTCTCTTTTTTTTACCTATGTCGTTGGTACCTATATGTACCACAACCTCAGGCTCCTCTCCCTCCCATTTCAGGATTTCTTTGACACGTTCAGACACATCACTGACCCTGGCACCAGGGAGGCAAACCACCATCCGGGTCTCCTGTCTGCGTCCACAGAAACGCCTATCCGACCCCCTGACTATAGAGTCCCCTATTACAATTGCCCTCCTCTTCTTTTCCTTACCCTTCTGAGCACCAGGACCGGTCTATGTGCCAGAGGCCCGGCCGCTGTCGCTGCCCCCAGGTAGGCCATCTCCACCACCATGAGGAGTAGAAATTACCAAAAGGTTCAAACAAAGCTGAATAAATGTGGCAGACAACAAGGAGGTGTGATTGTGGGCCCCTTAATCATTCGATCCCACTGTAATTTTCATGCAGTGTGACAGGAAAGGCTTGGGCATTTTCAGTCTTTGTGGGATTGGGATGGGGGAGAGAATATGCTTATTTTGTTAGCATGTTCTTAGAATCCACATTTTCCATAATTCTGTATCAAATTCTCAATTTATTTTGAAAACTCCCTCGACAAATATATGTTCAACTAAAGGAAAAACAATATGTTGCAAATTCACAGAGAAGACATTACCCTCCCAAAGTTTCATTTGGCTTGCATTGATGTTGAAAAAATACAAAAGACGAACAGTAAATCGTTTAACTTCTAGAATGATGATTCCACAGGAGCAAAGTTGACTGTGGGGATATTTGACAACAACTGACAGAAATCTAATGGAGATTGATTAACAAATCAGGCACACACACACACCTTAGACACACAACATAGGTAAATGTATCTGAAACTACACATGGAAATAGTATGGAATAGGGACAAGTTATTTGCTTGGAAGAGCGGAGAGCCATGAGAAATAGAATGGAGAGTGAAGTTACATCAGTTGCACTTAGTTGCTTTACCTTTCTGCTGAGGTCTGCGATTTGAAAGGCCCTGCAATGTAAATCGCTTTTTAGCAAGAGATGAACGGTCAAGGTTATGACTGGAAGGAACATCAGCTAGGAAAGAGGAAGAGGAAGAAATAAGGAGGCAAACTGAAATATCCATAAGTGCACAATACATGACTTTTCCCAGTTGTCTAATTCTTATACATTTCTCAAGCATTTCTTAGTCCCTTTCAGACCAATAAATCAGCAGCAGCTGAACAATCAATAGTCAACAATTTATTCGTCACATATGCAACTGCAAGATGAAATTATTTTTACATATACACATGCAAGAAAAATGTATATGCAAAGTTTGGTAAGGACAGATCAATATAATTCACATTTTATCTCACTCATTGATTCAAAGAAAAACCATGGAAGATCATATAGATCGTAAGTGAGCTGTGAACAAATGGAGATGACCCTTTTAGACTAACGACTGGAGCCTTGTGGAAATATCACCAATTAAAGTCATTAGCAACTTTTGGCTACAAAGGTAAACCCACATTTTTACAGTTAGGTATTCAATTGATATCACCATAATGTTTCATGGTGATGATGTACATATGACGTGCCAGCTTCACTATTCAGTACAGTTAGAGAAAGTTCAGGTTTATCGTTAGAAACCTGCACAAGTTTTAAAACCACAACATCGGCCAGAATGGGGGAGGAAGGTCTGTGAAAAGGGAGCTTCAGTCTTACACCTTGTTCCCATTGGAGTCTTACTGGTTATGAACTTGTGTTGATTGCAGTACTGTGGTTGGGACATTCGAAAAGGTTTGTTAGAAGCACCACCACTTGCTGCATCACACTACACTAATGGAACCCAAACGGATATTAAGCTTGGACTGAGCAAGAAAACATATTCAGATGTTACGTGAGGAACTTTGAAGAAGTGAAAGGAGATGTTTAGAAAGGTGAAGAATTGCTGTTTATTTTCCCTTCCCCTTTTCCTTTTTTTCCCTTCCCTTGTTAACTTCCAATTCCTTCTTAGTTTAGTTTAGTGATACAGTGCAGAGACAGGCCCTCCAGCCACCGAGTCCGCACCGACCAGCGATCCCTGCACATTAACACTATCCGACACACACTGGCGACAATTTACACAGACACCAAGCCCATTAACCTACAAACCTGTACGTCTTTATCCACGGGGTCACGGGGAGAACGTACAAACGCCTTACAGACAGCACCCGTAGTCGGGATCGGACCCAGGTCTCTGGCGCTGCAAGTGCCACAAGGCAGCAACTACAACTTCACCACCATGCTGCCTTTCTCTCTCTTCATAACATACCTTCTGCTAGCTTTCTCTGCTGCCAACAAGTAATAGTGTCCCTTCTATTGTTTACAGCCCACTGCAAACTAGGAGCTGAGCAACAACATCCAATGTCAGGCAGCAAAACTAACCTTCAGGAACACCTGAAAGGTCTTGGCTTCTTTGTCCGCATATGCTGCCTGACCTGCTGAGTGTTTCCAACATTTTCTCTTTTTATTTCAGTGTTTTCAATTCTTTTGATTTTGAACACGCAAGAGAGACTCGGGAGCTGAAATGCTCTGATCAGCAATCATGATTTTTATAGTCACCCTGCTAGGGTTACTCAACACTCGCTAACATTTTACATCAATTTCCTCATGTTGGACTTCTATTTTTTGATTGATTAGTTGAATATAATTTCAGCATTCGGGAAATGTTGTAAAATAACAATGAAGAACAATGAATAACAATGAAAGATACTGGGCCATTCTGAAGGTTAGCTTCAATGAACGCACAGCCCAAATTTGCTCTTTCAATGGGACAATGATAGAAGAAGTGAACCAGGAAATGCAAGAATAGATGTACATTTCATACTTGCTTGCTATCTTTTGAAATACTTTGTGCTTGCTATCTTTTGAAACACTTCCATAGAACATAGAACAGTTCAGTACAAGACCATGCCCTTCAGTCCACAATGTCTTTCCCGAACATGATGCTGATACCGTCACTTATCTACCTGCACATAACCCATATTCCTCGATTTCACCATATTTCTATCCAATAGTCTTTTAAATGCCACTAATGTACCTGCTACAATCACTACCCCCAGCAGCGCGCACCAGGCACTCACTGCCCTCTGTGTAAAGAAATACATCTCCTTTAAACTTGCCCCTCTCACCTTAAACCTATGCCCTATAATATTTGATTTTTCCATCCATTCTGGGAAAAAGATTATAACTGTCTACCCGAACTATGCCTCTCATAATTTTGTATATTTCTATCAGGTCTCCCCGCAACCACCGGTGTTCCAGAAAAAACAATCCAAGTCTGTCCAACCTCTCCCGCTAGTAATACTCCCCTAATCCTGGTATCTATCCGGTAAACCACCTCTGCACCCTCTCCAAAGCTTCCACATCCTTCCTGTAATGGGGAGATCAGAGGTGCACAAAATACATAAAACACCAAAGTCTTAAAGCCCTGTCCCACGGTACGAGTTCATTCCAAGAGCTCTCCCGAGTTTTAAAAAATCAAACTCGTGGTGAGCACGGAGAATGAACGTAGCGGGTACGTCGGAGCTCGGGGACGTCTCTTACCGGCTCGTACCGCTAACGGCAGGTACTCGGGAAGACTCGGTAACGGCAGGTAAGCACGGGAAGACTCGTGAAGATTTTTCAACCTGTTGAAAAATGTCCACGAGAGGCCCGAGTACCGACGAGTGTCCATTACCGTAAATCTCCGAGTTCGAATCAGGGCAAACTCGGGAGAACTGTTGGAATGAACCGTGGGACAGGGCTATTAAAAAGCCGCATCATGACTTCCTTAGTCTTATACTCAATGCCCCGACCTATGAAAGCACGTATCTAATAACCTCAATATCATCCGGTACATTATTACTGTTAAGGGTCATCTCATTAATTGTGTATTTTCCTCTTACATTTAACCTCCCACAGTGCAACACCTCACACTTGCTCAGATTAACTCCATCTGCCATTTCTCCACCCATTTCTATAGCTGATCTATATCCTGCTGTATACCTTGCCAGCTTTCACAGTCCATGACTCCAGCCATCTTGGTGTCATCTGCAAACTTACTAACCAACCCATCTACATTTATGTCAAAATCATTTGTATATATCACAAACAGCAGCAGTCCCGGCACTGATTCCTGCGGAACTCCACTTGTCACAGGCCTCCAGCCTGAATATTGTCCTTCCATCACAACCTCTGTCTTCCAATAGAATAAATCATAGCTGGACAAATTATCAGGAGTTAATAAAAACGACACAGTTAATCAGTGGTGGAGTCATACAACATGGAGACAGATCTTTCACCCAGGTGCCTGGTTATACTATACCAGCAATGAGCCCCTCACCTTCCACACCATGACATTTCAGGTGCTAAAAGAATACAGTGCATGAAACAATACAGCACAGGAAAAGGCCATTTGGCCCATTATGTTTGTACCAAACATGATGCCAAATTAACTAATATCTTCTGTGTGTATGATCCATATGCCCCCATTCCATGCATATTGAGGTTCCCCTTTGCTTCCACTACCACCTCCGGCAGTGCATTCCATAAAAATGACCACTCTAGGTGCAAAAACCTGCCTTGCACTTCTCCTTTAATCTCTCCCTGTCACACTTTAAAGCTTTGCCCTCTTGTATTTCATCTTCACCCTGGGGAAAAGGTTCCGATTGTCTACCTTATCTCCGGTGATGGAAATGGGTTTTAGGAACTAGGGGTACTCTAAGGTCCGTGAGGCTGAGGTTGGGAAGGAAATGGGGGGGGGGGGGGGGGGGGATTTGTTATGTGCGGTCATACCCATGTAAGAGTACAAGAATGCATAACTTGTTTATTGTGTATTTATAATCTAGTTTATTGTGTATTATATGTCATAGCTGCTTTCTTGCATCTCTCTCTCTCAGACAGACAAAAGCAATGATCATAGTGGAATAGATGACATTTCGGGTCGAGACCCTTCTTCAGACTGACAGTCAAGGGAAAGGGAAACGGGAGATATAGGCATTCATTTGTCCTTAGTACCGTCTATATCTCTTGTTCCTCTTTCCCCAGACTCAGACTGAAGAAGGGTCTCGACCCGAAATGTCATCTATTCTACTCTATGATCATTGCTTTCGTCCGTCTGTCCGCTCGCCCTTGGATTAAGTAGCGCAGGGTGACCTTTCTGTCCTGGGCCTCCTCCATTGTCAGAGTGAGGCCCAGCGAAAATTGGAGGAACATCAGCAAGTATTTTGCAGCTTTGGTTAGGCCACATTTGGAATATTGTGTGTAGTTCTACAGGAAGATGTGGAGGCTTTGGAGAGGGTGCAGAAGAGATTTATCTTCATCGCCCCACCCCTCCCTTTCCTCTTTCAGCGACACTCTGCCTCTATTCATTTCTCTTGGCCTCCCTTAGTTGCGCTTCACCTACACTCCCTTATCTCCCTCGGCCGCTCTGTCATTCTTCCATTAAGGGCATCCCCTCCCCCCCCCGCCCCTTCTATTCTCACTACTTCAGTTCACTACCCTGTTACTCCTTGTGCGATCAATGTCAAGTATTGCCTGATAATCTTGCTGCCCGGACCAATGTCTATCTAATATTAATAATATTGCTTCATGAAGAGGCGAGATTGTTGTTGAGTACGAGGCAACACACGCTTCCTCCCATGTCAACTCGAATATGATTTAAAGATCTGTGGTTTCCTGCAGTAAAGGTCAGAGCGTTTGAACTCCGTTCCCCAACTCACGCAGCCAGCGGCTTCACTCAGTCCTGGTATCATCTCTTTAATGAGCACATATATTCTGAGTGCCTGCAAACGCAGTGCGTGCAGAGTCAAAATAATAGTACATTTTATTCAGCAAGAGTTTGTGCTGCAAACAGATGCTGAAGGTGAAGCTCCAACCGAACTTCCCTTTGTTATAAAAACAGACAAAAGTGTTGGAGTAAAGGGCCTGTCCCACTTGGCCGTCATTTACGCGACAGGCCGGTAGTGACTGATGCACGACGGTCGCGCACGTCATCATGCGCCCGCACAGCCGTCTGGAGCGCGTGACGTCTTTTGAAGATAGACACAAAATGCAGGAGTAACTCAGCGGGACCGGCAGCATCTCTGGACAGAAGGAATGGATGATGTTTCGGGTCGAGACTCTTCTTCAGTCTGAAGAAGGGTCTCGACCCGAAACGTCACCCATTGCTTCTCTTGGCCCCGCTCTGGGAATAGGAGTGGGGGCAGATCCGGATCCGCAACGGCCGTGAGCCCCAGGCCGAGCTCGGCAATCGTTTGCCTGCTTCTGCTGCTGTTGGAGGTGAGACGTTGCGCCGCGCCAGGGTCTTGGTACTGTCCCACTTTGGCCGTCAGTTATGCGACAGGCCGGTAGCGCGGGAAGATTTCGTGCAGGACGAAGTCCACACTCCTCCATGCCACTCCACACTCCTCCACACCACTCCATGCGCCCGTCCCAGACAGTTGACTGGAGGTGGGTGGGGTGGGTAGCAGGGGTAGCCTGATGGGGGAAGATGGCCGCCAGATTCAGTTAAAAGCACTGCAACTGATAATGGAACCAACAATGGAGTACTGCAGACATTTTGGTTGGTTTGTTTCCTGATGTCAAACAAAATACATCTATAACTTCATCAGCTAACCTCCACTCTCTTCTCTGCCCAGGAATAAGCAGTTTCTAATCGAATGGGAGTGAGCAGGCAGTATCTCACTATCAAGGATGTCTCACGGTCTCTGGGTCGACGGAAGATGCCTATCCCTTGATACCTGAAAACGAGAGTTTTTATTTCAATTGGAGCAGTCCTTCCTTTAGACTGGAGATTGTGAATGCAATTCCTATCCCGAAAAGTAAAACTTGCTCGTGGACCAGCTCTAGGTTCTTCACAGATTTAATGACCTTACTGGTGGATCTTCCTCCGAGCAATAGCTAACAAAGTGTAGGAGCAATGGAGATATACAAAGCACACCAAAAAAAATGGACTCGCACAAAATTTCACAAAGCATCTCTTTCCAGTTGTCTGTGAAAATGTCCGAGTTGCTGGATTTTTTAAAGTAAAAATTTCACTCATGGTTTCCCTCTCTTAAAAGGAACTGAGGAACTGGTTACATTGCAGTGCAAGTCATCATAAGTTCATATGTTGTAGGATCAGAATTAGGCCATTTGGCCCTTCAAGTCTACTCCGCCATTCAATCATGGCTGATATATATTTCCCTCTCAGCCCCATTCTCCTGCCTTCTCCCCACAACCCTTGACAGTACTCTCCTTCGCTTAATTATATAAACTTCTATAAGATCTCCTCTCATCTTCTGACACTCCAGAGATAACAATCCACGTTTGTCCAACCTCTCCTTCTGGTTAATACGTTCTAATCAAGGTTGCATCTTGGTAAATCTCTACTGCATCCTGTCCAAAGTCTCTACATCCGTCCTGTAATGGGGTGACTAGAACTGCACGCAATGCTCCGAGTGCAATCAAACCAAAGTCTTATAAAGCTGCAACATGACCTACTGACTCTTATACTCCATGCCCTGACAGATGATGACAAGAATACCATATGTCTTTTTTACCACTATCTATTTGCGTTGCCACTTTTGGGGAGTTATGGACTTGGACCCCAAGATCTCACTGTACATCAATACTATGAAGGACACAAAGTGCTGGAGTAACTCAGCAGGTCATGCACCATGGATACATGATGTTTCAGGTCGAGACCATTCTTTAGATGCTACAGTTTATACCCAACCCAAATCTTAATACTATTATGGATCTTGCAATTAACTGTATACATTCCCCTTACATTTAACCTCCTAAGGTACAACAGCTCACACCTGCCTAGATTAAACACCATCTACCTTTTTCCCCCAACTCATATTAGACAGAAATTCTATGTGGAGCTACAGGAGATAAGCAGGGTCTTCAATGAGTACTTCTCCTTTGTTTTTACCATGAAGAAAGACTTGAAGACTGGGGAACTTGGAACAGTTAATGGAGATGACTTGAGGACAGTCAGTATTATGGTCGGGGTGGAAGATTGCAACCTTCACGTGGTCCACCCTGTTTCAACAAATGCAATCAACCTGCCGCGCACAAACAGAAAATCAAACCGAACAAGTTGCTTACAACTTTAGGCTGTGCACGCCATACACAAGAAGAAGTATTATGGTCGAGGAGATGCTGGATGTCGTAAGGTGTATAAAGTGGTCAAATCTCCTGGGCCTGATCAGATATATCGGAGAACACTGTGGGAAGCTAGAGAAGAAATTGCTGGAGTCTTGACTGAGATGTATGACTCATCACTAGATATGGGTGAGGAGCCGGAAAAGTGGAGGATGGCTAATGTTATGCCTCTAAGTAGGAAGATCTGCGAGGAAAAGCATGGAAACTATAGAGCAGTGAGCCTACAGCTGCATTTAGTCGAGTTTAATTTAGTTTAGTTTATTGTCACGTGTACTGAGGTACAGTGAAAAGCTTTTGTTGCTGTGATAGGCAAGTTAATGGAAAGGATTCTGAGGGATAAGATGCATATGCATTTGGATAGACAGGGGCTGATTGGTAATAATCAGCATGGTTTTGTACATGGAAGATTATGTCTTACAAATCCAAATACGTTTTTTGAAGGAGTAACAAAAGGTTTGACGAGGGTATCTGTTTAGTGCTCTGAGATTAAAGTTTCTGATTGGGTCTGTTGAAGGTTTCATTTTAATTGTTGGTATTCTATTGATATTTACAAAGGAAAAAGATGTCCGATGATCCAATAGTGTAAATGCAAAATGCCATACTGTATGTTAATAATTGACAGCTAATCTATGGGTGCACTTTCTCAAATGGCCTCCATTGCAACGAGTGGCATGAATTCTAGGTCCACTGACTGAAGAAGGGTCTCGACCTAAAACATCACCCATTCTTTCTCTGCAGAGATGCTGCGTGGCTCAGTATGTTTGCAAGATGGCGAGGGAGAGGTCACAACTCTCTCTCTGAGCTGGGAAACTACAGAACACTGTGAGTATGCAATGTACTTGAATAAATGATTTGTGAGTGAAAATGCAATGAGCTGTTTGGCTTGAGCCTGCCCTGTGCTTGAAAGTGCAATGGAAATGAAGTGAAAATGCAATGAGCTGTTTGGCTTGAGCCTGCCCTGTGCTTGAAAGTGCAATGGCAATGGAAATAAAGTGAAAATGCAATGAGCTGTTTGGCTTGAGCCTGCCCTGTGCTTGAAACTGCAATGGCAATGGAAGTGAAATGAAAATGCAATGAGCTATTCGGCCTGCCCTGTGCTTGAAACTGCAATGCAATTGGAAATGAAATGAGTTGTTTGGCCTGCCTGAAACCACTAATTTCGGCCCACAAGGCCCCTATTAACCGAGAAACCAGTCCCTTTTGCCCAAAATGCCCGTATTAGCCCAGGAGGAGCATTTTGGCCCAAAAGGCCCGTGCCAGGCCAGGAAAAGTTTTTAAAAAGTGCCTTTCACTGAGATTTCACTCAGTTTTTCTTTTTAAAAGAACCCCTTCGGCCCATCAAGCCTGTACTAGCCCAGGAGTCCCTGCAGCCCATCAGTAAGTATTCCCCCTGCAAGTATTAAACCTCACCCCAGTATTTTTCTCCCTCCCTTCATTTGCTCCCTGTGAGATCCAGGCCAGGATAGACTTTCCTCCTTCATTGCTGTGATCTGCAGAAAAAGATTAAAAAATGTCTAAAATTGATTCACCACCCTCCCCCTTCTCTCTCACAGAGTCTCTCACCTGTTTTGGGCAGAATTTCTGGCAGTTTCTGAGCTGCCAGCCCACCAGGCCTGAGTGACTGACCTGCCAGCCCACCAGGCCTGAGTGACTGAGCTGCCAGCCCACCAGGCCTGAGTGACTGAGCTGCCAGCCCAGCAGGCCTGAGTGACTGAGCTTCCAGCCCAGCAGGCCTGAGTGACGGAGCTGCCAGCCCAAGAATCCATTCGGCCCACAATCTCCATACTAGTCCTCTGGAAACCAGTCCCCTCGGCCCACAACACCCATACTAGTGCTCCAGAAAGCCCCTCCGCCCACTGGCCAGCAATATTGGAATTGGTGGAGAGGTGGAATATTGCATTGGGGGACCAGCCCTCCCGTGTGAACATGGGACCCAACGGGTCCCACTTAGTCTAGTTCTTCTCTGTAATTGTAGTTTTATGGTGGACCACCAGAATGGAAATGTGCATGCAGCGATGGTGAATATTGCTGCCAACTCTGATACCCTATATTTTTACAATCATTTTCCAATATTGTGGTATTATTTTTGTTTTTATTCATTTTATATTTGGATTGCCTTTTTTTTTTCACTTGCTTTACAATATTGCCAAAGATCTTGCTGATGTACGGTAAATGACAGAAAGGCAATAAATCCAGTGGCTAAATACAAACAATGCTTAACTAAGTCTGTCAGTGCTAAATATATTATCATCAGCAGTTTCTCCATGTGGATGTACTGGAGCATACTTAATGAATAGCATAGCCACAAAACATAAGTTCCCATTAATAATAGCAAGCTCAGCATTTGGATAAAGGAAGTGATTTATACAAAGATAAAGGTTTCCTCTAAAACTATAATTAGCAATTGAACTCTGTACTGTTCTGGATTTAACATGTCTTTTAAAACCTATTCGGTTTTTAATAGTTAATAGAGTCATGGAGGCAGACAGCGTGGAAACAGGCCCTTCAGCCCAAGGTAGACAAAAATGCTGGAGAAACTCAGCGGGTGCAGCAGCATCTATGGAGCGAAGGAGATAGGCAACGTTTCGGGCCGAAAGCCTTCTTCAGACTGATAGGGGGTGGGGAGAAGAAAGGAAAAAGGCAGAGGAGGAGCCCGAGGGCTGAGGAAGGGGAGGAGACAGCGAGGGCTAGCAAAATTGGGAGAATTCAATGTTCATGCCCCCAGGATGTAGACTACCCAAGCGGAATATGAGGTGCTGTTCCTCCAATTTCCAGTGTTGCTCGCTCTGGCCATGGAGGAGACCCAGGACAAAGGTCGGATATGGAATGGGAGGGGGAGTTGAAGTGCTGAGCCGGGAGGTCAGGTTGGTTATTGCGGAGCAACCGGAGGTGTTCGGCGAAACGATCGCCAAGCCTCCGCTTGGTCTCACCGATGTAGATCAGCTGACATCTAGAGCAGCGGATGCAATAGACGAGGTTGGAGGAGATGCAGGTGAACCTCTGTCGCACCTGGAATGACTGCTTGGGTCCTTGAATGGAGTCGAGGGGGGAGGTGAAGGGACAAGTGTTGCATCTCTTGCGGTTGCAAGGTAAAGTGCCCGGGGAGGGGGTAGTACGGGAGGGAAGGGAAGAATTGACAAGGGAGTTACGGAGGGAGCGGTCTTTGCGGAAGGCAGACATGGGGGGAGATGGGAAGATGTGGCAAGTGGTGGGGTCACGTTGGAGGTGGCGAAACTGACGGAGGATTACTTGTTGTATGTGACGGCTGGTGGGGTGAAAGGTGAGGACTAGAGGGACTCTGCCCTTGTTGCGAGTGGGGGGATGGGGAGAGAGAGCAGTGTTGCGGGGTATGGAAGAGACCCTGGTGCGAGCCTCATCTATGGTGGAGGAGGGGAACCCCCGTTCCCTGAAGAATGAGGACATTTCGGATGCCCTGGTGTGGAATGCCTCATCCTGGGAGCAGATGCGGCGTAGACGGAGGAATTGGGAGTAGGGGATGGAGTCCTTACAGGAAGCAGGGTGGGAAGAAGTGTAGTCCAGATAGCCATGGGAGTCAGTAGGATTATAGTGGATGTCGGTAAGAAGTCTATCACCTGCGATGGAGATAGTGAGGTCAAGGAATGGTAGGGAAGTGTCGGAAATGGTCCAGGTGTATTTGATGGAAGTTGGTTGTGAAGCGGATGAAGTCAGTCAGTTGTGTGTGGGTGCAGGAGGTGGCACCAAAGCAGTCATCGATGTAGGGGAGGTAGAGGTCGGGGATGGGGCCCTGGTACGTATTGAACAAGGATTGTTCTACGTACCCGACAAAGAGGCAGGCGTAGCTGGGGCCCATGCGTGTGCCCATAGCTACGCCTTGTATTTGGAGGAAATGGGAGGAGTCAAACGAGAAGTTATTGAGGGTAAGGACCAGCTCCGCTAGGCGGAGGAGAGTATCAGTGGCCGGGTATAGGTTGCTTCTCTGGTCGAGGAAGAACCGGAGGGCTTTGAGACCATCCTGGTGGGGGATGGAGGTGTAGAGTGACTGGACATCCATGGTGAAGATGAGGGGGTGAGGGCCTAGAGAATGGAATGCGCGGAGACGACGGAGAGTGTCTGAGGTGTCTTGAACATAGGTAGGGAGGGATTTAACCAAGGGGGATAGGATGGAGTCGAGGTAGGTGGAAATGAGTTCGGTGGGGCACGAACAGGCAGAGACAATGGGTCTACCGGGACAGTCAGGGTGTGGATTTTGGGGAGAAGGTAAAATCGGGCCGTGCGGGGCTGGGGAACGATGAGGTTGGATGCTCGGTCGGGCAGGGCGTGGGAATTGATGAAGTCGGTGATGGTGCTGGAGATGGTGGCCTGGTGGTCGTCAGTGGGGTCATGGTCCAGGGGTAAGTAGGAGGAGGTGTCCGAGAGTTGGCGCGTGGCCTCAGCTTTGTAGAGATCGACGCGCCAGACTACCACGGCACCTCCCTTGTCGGCGGGTTTGATAACCCAGTCTGGGTTGTTGCGGAGTGAGTCGATGGCAGTGCGTTCGGGGGGGGAGAGATTGGAGTGAGACAGGGGAGTGGAGAAGTTGAGGCGGTTGATGTCACGGCGGCAGTTTTTGATAAAGAGTTCTAAAGCCGGAAGGCCACGAGGGGGGTTCCACGAGGAGGGGGTGCGTTGGAGACGGGAAAAGGGGTCATCAGTGGGGGGCGAGGACTCCTTCCCATGGAAGTGCGCTGTGAGGCGGAGGCGACGGTAGAAGCGTTCCAAGTCGTGGTGGGCGCGGAACTCATTGAGGTGGGGACGGAGGGGGACAAAGGTAAGACCTCTGCTGAGGACAGACCGTTCGATGTCGGAGAGGGGGAGGTCGGGGGGGGATGGTGAACACCCGGCAGGGATGGGGGTTGGGGCCGGAGGAAGGCAGGTGGATGGAATGGGGACGAGGCGATGTGTGGTGGTGGGGGGGTGGTGGGTGGTCAGGGGGTGGGGGGTTGAGAGGGCTGTAGTGTGGGTGGGGAAGAGAAGGGGTCCCATAGTTAGAGAGGGATGGGGAAGAATCAGTGGAACTGCCACTGAGGTTACCAGGGCCCCTCCTCCTCCCTTCAGCCCAACTTGCCCACACCGACCAACATGCCCCATCAACACTAGTCCCACCTGCCTGCGTTTGCCCATATTCTTCTAGCTTTCATATCCATATACCTGTCCAAAGGTGTTTTTTTAATGCTGTGATAGTACCTGCTTCAATTACCTCCTTTGACAGCTCATTCCATATATCCACCATCTTATGTGTAATAACGTTGCCCCTCAGGTTCCTATTGATTTTTTCCCTCGCCTTAAACCAGTGTCCTTTGCTTCTTAATTCCCCTACTCTGCATAACAGACTCTGTGCATTTCATCCATCTATTCCTCTCATGACCTTATACACTCTATAAGATCACCCATCATCCTTCTGCACTCCAAGGAATTAAGTCCGAGCCTGCTCAACCACTCCCTATAGCACCATTTCCAGCTTAACAACATCTTTTCTATAACGGGGTGACCAATACTGAACACAATACTCCAAATGTGGCCTCACCAACTTATACAACTGTAACATGATCTCCCGACTTCTATACTCAATACTCTGACTGATGAAGACCAATGTGCCAAAACCAAGATCTTGGGTCAATAAAGCTTTGCATGATCATTAGTATATTATTGTCATGTCTACTGGGGTGCAGTGAAAAGTTTTTGTTTGCATACTATTCAATCAAATCATATAATACTATACGTGAATACAATCAAACCACACACAAGTATAATGGGTAGAGCAAGGAGAAAAATAGCAGAGTGCAAATAACATCAACAAACTAATCAATTTTAACAAATAACCAGGTTGTCAGGAAGTGCATAGCCACTATTTAAACAACGAATAGACAAGCACAAGTCGATGAGGTGAATGCACAAGGATCACGAGCTTAGTGACAAACAATAACTCTGATCACCTTCCCTGTTCAAAGGGAGAACCTCCAGTAAGAAATCTTAATTTGGCCAGCCAGTACTGGATGACACATTGGCCTAGCAGGGTGGAATTTGGTTGGGGGAGAGGGAGGAGTGAAGGCATTTGAGCAGTGTGAAAACCTGCTGTATTTATTTACAAAATCTTTAATAAGCTTTTGCCAATTGCGGTCAGCCAAATTGAGAAACAGTTTAGTTTATTGTCAGGTGTACTGAGGTACAGTGACAAGCTTTTGTTGCATGCTAACCAGTAAGCAGAAAGACAACACATCCACTTACAGTGCATAGATACATGATAAGGGAATAACGTTTAGTGCAAGGTAAAGCCACAGTAAAATCCAATCAAGGATAGTCCGAGGGTCATCGAAGCGGTAGATAGTAGTTCAGCACTGCTCTCTGGTTGCGGTAGGATAAAGTAAGAGGCAATAAGTTGAAAGTGGAGGATGTGTGCTCAAACACTGCGTTAATCATTGAAGACACTCTGGAGTTTAGAAGGATGAGAGGGCATCTCATTGAAACATATAAGATTGTTGAGGGTTTGGACACGCTAGAGGTCGGAAACTTCTGATGTTGGGGGAGTCCAGAACCAGGGGCCACAGTTTAAGAATAAGGAGTAAGCCATTTAGAATGGAGACGAGGAAACACTTTTTCTCACAGAGAGTGGTGAGTCTGTGGAATTCTCTGCCTCAGAGGGTGGTGGAGGCAGGTTCTATGGATGCTTTCAAGAGAGAGCTAGATAGGGCTCTTAAAAATAGCAGTCAGGGGATATGGGGAGAAGGCAGGAAGTGGGTACTGATTGGGGATGATCAGCCATGATCACATTGAATGGCGGTTCTGGCTCGAAGGGCTGAATGGCCTGCTCCTGCACCTATTGTCTATTGACCTGCATTCCAGAAAGACTTCCAGTACAGTTATCACCCTGACATCTAACCATCAATGTGGGACCTTGTGCAGGCATGTGCATAAATCTAATTATCACCCAATCAGTGCTTGCTCAATCACTGACAAAGTGATGGAAGCCATCATTGGCAGTTTAACAACTATTTACTGCCTTGGGGTTTTTACTAAGATCACCTGGTTCCAGACATCATTACAGCCTTGGTCCAAACAAGGATCTAAATTGCAGAGGGAAAGTGAGATCACCTCACACCAAGGCACTATTTAACCAAGTGTGGCACTAGTCCTAGTAAAACTCAGTCTTAGTCAAACTAGTTTATGGGCATCAACAGGAAAACAGTGGTCCACTGGTAAGAATCATACCTTGCACTAAGGAACATGTTAGCGGTTGTCAGAGGTAAATTATACCAGCCACAACACATCACGACAAGTATTCCTCAAGACTGTCCGAGGCTCAATTGGCTTCAGTCGATTCAGTCGCGAATGGAATGACATTCCTCCCATCACAGTGTCAAAAGGGAGTGTGGGGAGGGGGGGGTTATTGATGACTGAACAATGTTTACTTACATTCTCAGCTCAACAGCTATTGAAACAACACACTGGGCTGATAAACAACAAATAACATTAATATTGTAGAAATGCCAGCCCAAGACCATCTTCAACATCAAAATGTCTAACCATCAATTTCTAACATTGAATGTTATTACCATTTTTAGGTACAATATACTGGGGGTTACCATTGACAAGCAATCAAACTGGATCAGTGACACAAATAACCATAGACACAAGAACTGGCCAACCTCTGGGTACCATGGGGTGTGTGACTCAGCTCCTGCCACCCCGAGGCTTTTCTTCATCTACAATGCACAAGACAGGAGCATTTTGGAATACTTCACACTCATCTGAATGAATGCAGCACCAACAACTCTCAAAAGGTTTGGCATTGTCCAGAAAAAGCAGCCCGCTTAATTGCACCCCATCAAGCAAGCCTAAAGGGGCTGTCCCACTTGGGCAACTTAATTGGCGAGTTTAGAAGAGTTTGAAAAAATGACATGTTGAAGACCTCCTTCGACTATGTAGAAGACCTACTTAGACCTCATTCGACCTCCTTCGACTATATTGAAGACCAGCTTCGACTATACGACTAACTACGACTAACTTCAGGAAAATTGGACACCGAATAGTGGAGAGTGAAGACAACCTCCTTCGATCTCCTTCGACCTCCCTTTGACTATGATGAAGACTATCGACGACTACCTTCGACTACCCTCGATTACCTACGACTAACATGCCGACCTACTACGACTAAACCTACGAGTAAGAAAAGTATAGATTCTTTCCATGGCGACCTTTTTTTACTCACGGGCATTTTTTAACATATTGAAAAAAACGCCGCGACCTAGCTGATGCCTCGAGTACGCGGAGACCACTCTCGAGCATGAAGGAGAGTTACAAAGACCTCCTACGACCTCGTGTCGACCATGCTGCGAGTGTGAGTCGAGGGCAAACTGGCCAGACCTCGCGGATTAGGCCGCCCAAGTGGGACAGGCCCTTAAGGTTAATTCCCTCAATCATCAGCAAACAGTGGCTGCTACGGGTACCATCTACAAAATTCATCACAGTTACTCATTCAACATCATTAGGGCCGCACGGTGACGTAGCGCTAGAGATACTGCCTGCCTGCGCCAGAGACCCAGGTATGATCCTGACTACGGGTGCTTGTCTGTACGGAATTTGTACGTTCTCCCTGTGGCCTGTGTGGGTTTTCTCCAAGATCTTTGGTTTCCTCCCACAATCCAAAGATGTACAGGCTGGTAGGTTAATTAGCTTGGTATAAATTACCCTGGTGCATGGAGGGTAGTGATAATGTGCAGGGATCGGTGGTCGGTGCAGTCTCGGTGGGCCGAAGGGCCTGTTTCCTCGCTGTATTTCTAAACTAAACAAAATTTGTGACGTCTGCCATCAAGTTGACCAAAGGCAACTGATGTATGGGAACAGCACTGTGTTTTTTTACGTCGAGTCATACACTATCCTGACTTGGAAAAATATTTCTGGTCTTACAGTGCCCTCCATAATGTTTGGGACAAAGACCCATCATTTATTTATTTGCCTCTGTACTCCACAATTTGAGATTTGTAATAGAAAAAAATCACATGTGGTTAAAGTGCAAATTGTCAGAGTTTATTAAAGGGTCTTTTTATACATTTTAGTTTAACCATGTAGAAATTACAGCTGTGTTTATACATACCCTACCCCCCTACCCCCCTCCCCCCCCCCATTTCAGGGCACCATAATGTTTGGGACACATGGCTTCACGGTGTTTGTAATTGCTCAGGTGTGTTTAAATGCCTCCTTAATGCAGGTAGAAGAGAGCTCTCAGCACCTAGTCTTTCCATCACCTTTGGAAACTTTTATTGCTGTTTATCAACATGAGGACCAAAGTTGTGCCAATAAAAGTCAAAGAAGCCATTATGAGACTGAGAAACAAGAATAAAACTGTTAGAGACATCAGCCAAACCTTAGGTTTACCAAAATCAATTGTTTGGAACATCATGAAGAAGAAAGAGAGCACTGGTGAGCTTACTAATCGCAAAGGGAGTGGCAGGCCAAGGAAGACCTCCACAGCTGATGACAGAAGAATTCTCTCTATAATAAAGAAAAATCCCCAAACACCTGTCTTACAGATCAGAAATGTTTAAGAAAGGACTGCAGATGCTGGTAAAATCGAAGGCAGACACAAAATGCTGGAGAAACTCAGCAGGTGAGGCAGCATTTATGGAGAGAAGGAATTGATGACATTTGTAAAAGGGTCTCAACCCGAAACGTCACCAATTCCTTCTCTCCATTAATGTGATTTTTTTCTATTACAAATCTCAAATTGTGGAGTACAGAGGCAAATAAATACATGATGGGTCTTTGTCCCAAACATTTTTTAGGGCACTGTACATCATCACTGGCTCTTAATTTAGGAACCCTCTCCTCAAAAGCATCATGGAGGTAATTTACACCATTAGGTCAGAAATAGTTCAGGACTGTGCCTTGTTACTTTCATCTCAAGGGCAATTTGGGTTGGCAATAAATATTGGCCATGCTGGCATCAATCAAATCCTGAAAATGAATATTAAACAAATTGAAGGATGGGGCAGTTTGGGTGTGGGGTAGAGTTCAAGAGGGTGAGGCTAAATATTGAACATAGTTTGACACTGGGGTCTAGTCACAGATGGGAGTTGGGATGGGGTTTAGTGGTGTTGAGATTGGCTGTACATGGGATTTCAATTGCATGGATGGAAGTATAGTGCTTTTGGGTCTGGTACGGGGCAACCTCTTTGCACAATCCAATGCAGGTGAGAGGCTGAGAGTCGGTATGGAAGTTGATGAAAAAGACGTTGAGTGGACAGGGTAGGCAGGAGCAGGGCATGGAGCGAAGGAGGACTGTTGGACTGAGTTTTAATGTGTGAGGCCTGATGGGTAAGATGGATGAATTCAGGGTGTGGATAGATACGCGCGACTAGGACATTGTAGCCGTTATGGAAACCTGACTAAGAGAGGAGCGGGACTGTCAGCTTAACGTTCCACGGTTCAGGTGCTACAGGAAAGATAGAGGTGGGGTAAAAGATGAGGGGTGTTGCTTTATTGATTAAGGAGGATGTTACGGCAGTAGTCCAAGAGAACATTACCGATGATTCATCTGGTGAGGCTACCTGGATGAAGCTGAGAAATAAAACGGGGATGATCACCTTGTTGAGAGTGTACTATAGGCTCTCAAATTTTGCAAATGACTTTGCAGGCAACTATAAGTCTAATAGGGTTGTCATAGCTGGAGATTTTAACTTTCCCAATATAGAGTGAGCGTGCCATAATGCCAAGTGAGTAGATGGGGTGTCCGGGAAAGTTTCCTCAGGCATTATGTTGAGGCCTCTTCAAGAGAAAGGGTGAAGCTTGATCTACTCTTAGGAAATTGGGATGGGCAAGTGACAGAAGTGTACATGGGTTATAGTTATGGATGAAATCAAGGGGAACCACAAGGTAAAGTTATGATGGGAGCAAGGCCAACTTCAATGGTATTGGGCAGGAATTTGCTATAGTTGATTGGAGTAAGTTTGCGACAAAAGAACGCTGGAAAGTGGGATGCGTTTAAAAGTATGATGACAAGAGTTGTCATGTATGCTCCCACTAAAGTGAATAACAAGTCAGCTGGGGATATGGAATCTTGGATAACAAGAGAAATTTAGGCTCTGGTCAGGAAAAAGGAGGCATGGGACAGGTTCAGGCAGTTTGGATCTAGTGTATCCCTGGAAAAGTTTCGGGAAAGGAGGAGCACCATTTACTGTTCTGGATGTCAGATGTGGGAAGTCATGGAGTCTGATAGCCCTCCAGATGTCCACATCTGCGCCAGGTGTATCGAGATGGGGCTCCTAATGGACCGTATTAGGAACCTGGAGCAGCAGCTCGATGACCTCCGTCTGGTCAGGGAGAGCGAGGAAGTCATTGAGAGGAGTTACAGGGAGGTGGTCACTCCAAGACCACAGGAGGCAGGCAAGTGGATCACGGTTGGGAGAGGCAAGGGGCACAGGCAGGGACTAGAGAGTACCCCGGTGGCTGTACACCTTGACAATAAGTACTCCTGTTTGAGCACTGTTGGAGGGGACAGCCTACCTGGGGGTAGCGACAGCGGCCGGGCCTCCGGTATAGAGACCGGTCCTGTTGCTCAGAAGGGTAAGGAAAAGAAGAGGAGGGCAATACTAATAGGGGACTCTATAGTTAGGGGGTCAGACAGGCGATTCTGTGGACGCAGTCGGGAGACCCGGATGGTAGTTTGCCTCCCTGGTGCCAGGGTCTGTGATGTGTCTCAACGTGTCCAAGATATCCTGAAAGGGCAGGGAGAGGAGCCCGAGGTCGGGGTACATATAGGTACCAATGACATAGGTAAAAAAAGAGAAGAGGTCCTGAAAGGAGAATTTAGGGAGTTAAGAGGGGAGTTAAAGAGAAGGACAGCAAAGGTAACAATCTCGGGATTACTGCCTGTGCCACGCGACAGTGAGAGTAGGAATGGAGCGAGGTGGAGGATAAATGCGTGGCTGAAGGACTGGTGCAGAAGGCAGGGATTCAAATTTCTGGATCATTGGGACCTCTTTTGTGGAAGGTTCGACCTGTACAAAAAGGATGGGTTGCACTTGAACCTGAGGGGGACCGATATCCTGGCGGGGAGATCTGCAAAGGCTACTGGGAAGACTTTAAACTAGAATGGTTGGGGGGAGGGACTCAAATAGAGAATGCTATTAGACAGTGTGTGAGGCAGGAGGCAGAGAAGGAAAGCACTCAGACCCAACATGTAGGGGGGAAAGAAGAAAACAATAATAAACAGAGAATAAGAGGTGGTGGGGTTCTTAAATGGGTGAGCAGAGAAACAGAGGAGTGTAAAATGCGGGCGGAAGCAATAGGTAGCAAGGTGAAAAGTAAAAGTGGCAGGCAGACAAATCCAGGGCAAAAATCAAAAAGGGCCACTTTTCAACATAATTGTATAAGGGGTAAGAGCGTTGTAAAAACAAGCCTGAAGGCTTTGTGTCTCAATGCAAGGAGCATTCGTAATAAGGTGGATGAGTTGAACGTGCAGATAGCAATTAATGATTATGATATAGTTGGGATCACGGAGACATGGCTCCAGGGTGACAAAGGCTGGGAGCTGAACATCCAGGGATATTCAATATTCAGGAGGGATAGAGAGAAAGGAAAAGGAGGTGGGGTAGCGTTGCTGGTTAGAGAGGAGATTAACGCAGTGGAAAGGAAGGACATTAGCTTGGAGGATGTGGAATCGGTATGGGTAGAGCTGCGAAACACTAAGGGGCAGAAAACGCTGGTGGGTGTTGTGTACAGGCCACCTAGCAGTAGTAGTGAAGTTGGGGATGGCATCAAACAGGAAATTAGAAATGCGTGCAACAAAGGCAAAACAGTTATAATGGGTGACTTCAATCTACATATAGATTGGGTGAATCAAATTGGCAGGGGTGCTGAGGAAGAGGATTTCTTGGAATGTATGCGGGATAGTTATCTAAACCAACATGTAGAGGAACCAACGAGAGAGCAGGCTATTCTAGACTGGGTATTGAGTAATGAGGAAGGGTTAGTTAGCAGTCTTGTTGTGCGTGCCCCCTTGGGCAAGAGTGACCATAATATGGTTGAGTTCTTCATTAGGATGGAGAGTGACATTGTTAATTCAGAAACAACGGTTCTGAATTTAAAGAAAGGTAACTTTGAGGGTATGAGAGGTGAATTGGCCAAGATTGACTGGCAATTAGTTCTAAAAGGGTTGACGGTGGATATGCAATGGAAGGCATTTAAAGACTGCATGGATGAACTACAAAAATTGTTCATCCCAGTTTGGCAAAAGAATAAATCAGGGAAGGTAGTGCATCGGTGGATAACAAAGGGAAATCAGGGACAGTATCAAAGCAAAAGATGGTGCGTACAAATTAGCCAGAAAAAGCAGCATACCAGAGGACTGGGAGAAATTCAGAGACCAGCAGAGGAGGACAAAGGGCTTAATTAGGAAAGGGAAAAAAGATTCTGAAAGGAAACTGGCAGGGAACATAAAAACTGACTGCAAACGTTTTTATAGATATGTGAAGAGAAAGAGATTAGTTAAAACAAATGTAGGTCCCTTGCAGTCAGAAACAGGTGAATTGATCATGGGGAACAAGGATATGGCGGACCAATTGAATAACTACTTTGGTTCCGTCTTCACTAAGGAAGACATAAATAATCTGCCGGAAATAGCAGGGGGCCGCGGGTCAAAGGAGATGGAGGAACTGAGTGAAATCCAGGTTAGTCGGGAAGTGGTGTTGGGTAAATTGAATGGATTAAAGGCCGATAAATCACCAGGGCCAGATAGGCTGCATCCCAGAGTACTTAAGGAAGTAGCTCCAGAAATAGTGGATGCATTAGTGATAAATTTTCAAAACTCTTTAGATTCTGGAGTAGTTCCTGAGGATTGGAGGGTAGCAAACGTAACCCCACTTTTTAAGAAGGGAGGGAGAGAGAAAACGTGGAATTACAGACCAGTTAGTCTAACATCGGTAGTGGGGAAACTGCTAGAGTCACTTATTAAAGATGGGATAGCAGCACATTTGGAAAGTGGTGAAATCATTGGACAAAGTCAGCATGGATTTACGAAAGGTAAATCATGTCTGACGAATCTTATAGAATTTTTTGAGGATGTAACTAGTAGAGTGGATAGGGGAGAACCAGTGGATGTGTTGTATCTGGACTTTCAGAAGGCTTTCGACAAGGTACCACATAAGAGATTAGTATACAAACTTAAAGCCCCGGTATTGGGGGTTCAGTATTGATGTGGATAGAGAACTGGCTGGCAAACAGGAAGCAAAGAGTAGGAGTAAACGGGACCTTTTCACAATGGCAGGCAGTGACTAGTGGGGTACCGCAAGGCTCAGTGCTGGGACCCCAGCTATTTACAATTTATATTAATGAGCTGGATGAGGGAATTGAAGGCAACATCTCCAAGTTTGCAGATGACACTAAGCTGGGGGGCAGTGTTAGTTGTGAGGAGGATGCTAGGAGACTGCAAGGTGACTTGGATAGGCTGGGTGAGTGGGCAAATGTTTGGCAGATGCAGTATAATGTGGATAAATGTGAGGTTATCCACTTTGGTGGCAAAAACAGGAAAGCAGACTATTATCTAAATGGTGGCCGATTAGGAAATGGGGAGATGCAGCGAGACCTGGGTGTCATGGTACACCAGTCATTGAAAGTAGGCATGCAGGTGCAGCAGGCAGTGAAGAAAGCGAATGGTATGTTAGCTTTCATAGCAAAAGGATTTGAGTATAGGAGCAGGGAGGTTCTACTGCAGTTGTACAGAGTCTTGGTGAGACCACACCTGGAGTATTGCATACAGTTTTGGTCTCCAAATCTGAGGAAGGACATTATAGCCATAGAGGGAGTGCAGAGAAGGTTCACCAGACTGATTCCTGGGATGTCAGGACTTTCATATGAAGAAAGACTGGATAGACTTGGCTTATACTCGCTAGAAGTTAGGAGATTGAGATTATAGAAACGTATAAAATTCTTATGGGGTTGGACAGGCTAGATGCAGGAAGATTGTTCCCGATGTTGGGGAAGTCCAGGACAAGGGGTCACAGCTTAAGGATAAGGGGGAAATCCTTTAAGACCGAGATGAGGAAAAACTTTTTCACACAGAGAGTGGTGAATCTCTGGAACTCTCTGCCACAGAGGGTAGTTGAGGCCAGTTCATTGGCTATATTTAAGAGGGAGTTAGATGTGGCCCTTGTGGCTAAGGGGATCAGGGGGTATGGAGAGAAGGCAGGTACGGGATACTGAGTTGGATGATCAGCCATGATCATATTGAATGGCGGTGCAAGCTCGAAGGGCCGAATGGCCTACTCCTGCACCTATTTTCTATGTATCTATGTATCTATGAAATAAGGACAGCAAATGGGGGACAGGAGATAGCTCCGGCAGATAACATTAAGGAAAATCCAAAGAGATTTTATATGTACTTTAAGGAAAAGAGGGTAACTAGAGAGAGAATGTGGCCCCTCAGAAAGCAAAGCAGTCATCTCTGTGTGGTGTCAGGCAAGGTCCATAATGAGTATTTCTCCTCTGTTTTTACTGTGGAGAAAGACCATGAAGACTGAGGAACTTGGGACTGTTAATTAAGCTGTCTTGAGGACCGCCTGTATTATGGTCGAGGAGCTGGAGGATGTCCTCAGGCATATGAAGGTAGATAAATCTCCTGGGCCTGATCAGATATATCTGAGGACATTATGCAAAGCTAGAGAAGAAATTGCGGGTGCTCTGGCTGAGAAATCATTATCGGACATGGGTGAGGTGCTAGAATACTGGAGGGCAACGGCCTGGACCTTGTCTATATGGACTCCTGGAAGGCATTTGATAAGCCTTGCCAGGCTGCGCTGGAAGGTTAGATCATATGGGATCCATAGAGTGCTAGCTAACTGAATAGAAAATTGGCTTCATGGAAGGAAGCAGAAGGTGATGGTGGAAGGTTGTTTTTTGTACTGGAGGTCGAGACTAATGGTGTACCTCAGGGATAACTGCTGTTATCTCATTGCTGTTTGTGGTCTATACCAATGATTTTGATTTTGATGGGAATGTAGAACGAATGATTAGTAAGTTTGTAGATGACACTAAAATGAGTGGCATCGAAGATAACATAGATGGTTATCAAAAATTATAGCAGGATCCAGATCAGTTGGGTAAGTGGGCTGGGCAATGGTTAATCGACTTTAATACAGATAAGTGCGAGATGATGCATTTTGGGACTTTCACAGTGAATGGCAGGGCCCTGGGTAGTGTTGTTGAGCAGAGAGATCTAGGAGTGCAGGTACGGGAATGTGGTATTACAGAAACATACAAATGTTGTCAGGGCTCGAGGGCCTGAGCTACAGGGAGAGGTTGAGAAAGCGGGGACTTTATTCCTTGGACCGCAGGAGGATGAGGGGTGATCTCAAAGAAGGGTATAAGACCATGAGAGAATTAGATAGGGTAAATGCACACAGTATTTTACCCAGAGGAGGGTAATCAAGATCCAGAGGAAATAGGTTTAATGTGAGGGTGGGGGGGGGGGGGGGGGGGGGGGGGGGGAGGAGGGGGGGGAGATTTAATAGCAACCTGAGGGCAATTTTTTGTTACACAAAAGGTGGGAGGTATTTGGAACAAACTGCCGGAGGAGGTTGAGGCAAGCACTATCACAACGTTGAAAAGAAAATTCAGACAGGTACATGGGTAGAATAAGATTAGAGGGATTTGGGAGAAACGCAGGCAGGTGGGACTAATGTAGATGGGGCATCTTGGTTGGCATGGGCAAATTGAGCCAAAAGGTCTTGTTCCACACTGTATGACTATGCGGTTGTCAAGAAATCTTTTGGTACTTTGGCCTTCATCAGTCAGGGTATTGAACTTAAAAGTTGGAATGTCATGTTACAGTTGTGTAAGCAGTTGGTGAGGCCACATTTGGAGTATTGAGTTCAGTTTTGGTCGCCCTGCTCTGGGAAGGATGTTGCTTTCTTCCCATGTAGGAATCTTGAAATAATGTGGAGTAGATTCACGAGGATGTTGCCAGGACTAAAGACCTGAGAGGGAGAGGTTTGGCAGGCTAGGATCTTATTCCTTGGAGTGCTGGAGGCTGAGGGGGAGATCTTATAAAGGTGTATAAGATCATGGGGGAATAGACAGGGTGAATGCTAGTCTTTTACCCAGAGAAGGGGAATCAAGAACTAGAGGACAGAGGTTTAAGGAGAGAGCTTAAGGATTTAATAGGAGCCTGAGGGGCAACTATTTTGTCAGAATGTGGTCAGTATATGGAGCGAGCTGCCAGAGGAGGTGGTTGAAGCAGGGTACCATAACAACATTTCAGAGACATTTAGACAGTTACCTGGAAAGGTTTAGAGGATCACAGAGTCATACAACATGGAAACAGGCCCTTGAGTCCAGCCTGCCCATGCTAACTAAAATGCCCCACCTGCCCGCGTTTATAGAGGGATATGGAGCAAACATGGGGAGGTGGGAATTGGGTAGATGGGGCAACTTGATCAGCAAGGCAAGTTGGGCCAAAGGGCCTGTTTCTGTGCTGTATGACTCTCTGACCAGCCGTACTGAAAGGACACCTCCCTCAAGGCTCCAGTCCTTCTAAGTTCCCTTAAACTGCGGGTTTTGTGAGATCTAGAATAACTTTAAAGCCTCCAGTCGTTATAATATGATTAAAATACTCTAATGAGGAATTGCATTTTAAAAACAGATTCATATCCAATTCTCCAAACCAAGTTGGTATTTGTGGGCACCCACATTCTTTCTAATTTGCCAGCCAATCAGCGGCTTACACTGTTACTCTCAATAGTTGCTCATCTTTCAAGGACTGTTACTACGTTAAGACATTTGGCAAAATATCATAAATTATTGTTCTCAGCAGTTGACAAATTCTGTCCTTCCTCAAATTAGGAGACCAAAACTGCACACAATACTCCAGGTGCGGTCTCACCAGGGCCTTGTACAACTGGGACCTCCTTGCTCCTAAACTCAAATCCTCTCGCAATGAAGGCCAACATGCCATTGGCTTTCTCCACTGCCTGCTGTACCTGCATGCTTACTTTCAGTGGTCTGAAGAAGGGTTTTGGCCCGAAACGTTGCCTATTTCCTTCGCTCCATAGATGCTGCTGCACCCGCTGAGTTTCTCCAGCATTTTTGTGTACCTTCGATTTTCCAGCATCTGCAGTTCCTTCTTTAACTGCTTACTTTCAGTGACTAATGTACAAGCACACCTCTCGTTGCACCTCCCCTTTTCCTAATCTGACACCATTCAGATAATAATCTGCCTTCTTGCCCCCAAAGTGGATAACCTCACATTTATCCACATTATACTGCATCTGCCATGCTTCTGACCACTCACCCAACCTATCCAAGTCACCCTGCAGCCTCATAGCATCCTCCTCGCAGCTCACACTGCCACCCAACTTTGTGTCATCCGGCAAACTTAGAGATGTTACATTTAATTCCCTCGTCTAAATCGTGAATATAAATTGTAAACAATATATAAACAATCTGTATAATACTGTATAATACTGTATAATCTGTATAATATATTGTATAAAACAATATATTATACAGCTTGTATAATACAATATATTGTATAATACAATATATAAATCGTATGGTACCAGCACTGAGCTTTGCGGCACCCCACTAGTCACTGCCTGCCATTCTGAAAAGGACCCGTTAATTCCTACTCTTTCCTTCCTCTGCCAACCAGTTAATTGAGGGCTAATTGAGGGCTAATATCAAATCATATTACTTTTGCATGACAGATATATATTTGTGATGCAAAAGTAATATGATTTGATATTAGCCCTCAATAAATAAATATATATATATAGTGTTAATGTGTGGGGTTCGCTGGTCGGTGCGGACTCAGTGGGTCGAAGATGGTGCTGGGTGTAGCATCAAACCACTAAGTAGTAGAAATTTTGTAATTGAATTTATTTAATTGCTTAATAAAACTTAAGTTTTAAGGAAACTTTCCTTCTTATTTCTGTTATTTATGTATGTATGTTTCTCTTTAAATTTAGCAGTCTATCAGTAACTGCACAATAAAAACACCTTTCTGTTTTGCAAGTCACCCTACTATTTTCTTTAAAATGTGGATGAGCGCATTAAAGCAAGCAGGCGGGCTATTACCAGACCAAAATCAAGCTGCAGAGGACATGCTTCAATATTCAAGACAATGAGTTACGTTATAGAGAATATACCAGTCATTCCCCTCTTTAAACATTGAGTTCAGAAACCGCTGTCTATTTTAGTGAATGACACATATTACAATATACAGTCTCATTTTTTATTGAGCTCATTTGCAGTTGAGAATTAATACCGCATCATCTGACAGACTGGGGTAGATTTTCATTTTTATTTTAATTTCTATGGACAAATCATCTTCTCCCTATGATAGAACTCCCTGATTTCCATTCCATTACATTTAACAAAGTGAAAATGATGAAAGTTTACAAAGGGGGAGGTCTGCCTGCCAGTTCATGATCCTGCTGGTGAAAACAAAAGACTCCGCACAAAGGCTTGGAAGATACACAAAGCTTTGCCAGCTCTTGAATGTTAAACAGTACCTAACTGCATTTCACAACATGCATATTTTCAAAGGTGAATAGCAGCTTCACATTTGCTGAGTTCAATATTGTTAGAGCGCACCAATGTTTGAAGAGAGGAAAATTCTCAACAATATGCAACATTTATTGTCTATCTCAGAACAGCTACAAAGGAGATTAGCATAAAAGCCACAGTGATGATGACTGGTTACACAGTATATTTTGCAAGCGTCTGCACATAGCTCACAGGCCTTTAATCTGCTTCTTTCTTGCCAAAATTTCATCCTGATGGTAGGATAAATCCTACGCAGAAAATGATGGAAAAGATATCATAGCTAAACCTGAAACAAATTAGTTTAGTTTAGTTTAGAAATACAGGACTTTCGACCCACCGAGTCCGCACCGACCAGCGATCCCCGCACATTAACACTACCCTACACACACTAGGGACAATTTTTACATTTACACCAAGCCAATTTACCTACAACCTGTGCGTCTTTGGAGCGTTGGATGAAACCAAAGATCTCAGAGAAAACCCACGCAGGTCCCAGGGAGAATGTACAACTCCATACAGACGGCACCCATAGTCAGGATCGAACCCAGGGTCTCTGGCGCTGTAAGACAGTAGTTCTACCGCTGCGTCACCGTGCTGCCCAGACCATTCAATTGTTTGAATGAATTTTGGGGTATTTGGGGGAATTCCTGTCATCATATTTGCCACTGTGCACTGGAGCCCATTCTTAAAACTCCAAACAGCTGTTGATAAACTGTATGTTTACACAATCATCTTTCAAATCCTGAACTTGCTGGCAGTTACACATATGATAGGGGGTAATTGTACACAGAAACACTGATACTTACCTGCAAAGACCAACTTATTTATAGTTTGTTGAATGTATTTATGTGTCAAGCACAAAAGAAACCTAGTGTCATGCATTAGGCATTCGCTGATGAGGAATAAACAAAAGTTTGGATTCCGATGCTTTATATGGATTAAGATTTGTAAATGTTTACTTCAATGTCCAGTTCAGACCAATAAAATTAATATTTCATTATTTAACCAACAAAAATGGCATATTTAAACATTATTAGGCAGTCTTAATTTCTAGTGAGTCAAAAAGTGTTTGTTAGTGTCATGGGTTCACACAGCACAGTAGCAGCCCCTTCAGCCCATTGAGTCCATGCCCCGCCAATCATGGGGCACCCATTTACACTAAACTCATTTTAATGCCGCCACATTCAGATTCTTCACTCACCTACACAATTTACAGTTGGTGACTAACCTAATCATCAGCATATCATAGGTTGTGGGAAGAAACCGTGGACCTGGGGGAAACCCGTATGGACATGGTGAGATTATCTTGATTAGAACGGGTGTCAGGGGTTTTGGGGTGAAGGCAGGAAAATGGGATTAGGAGGCAGAGATCAGCCATGAGTGGGCTCGATGGGCCGAATGGCCTAATTCTACTCCTATAACTTGTGAACTTGTGAATGTATCTTGTCCATGCACTTAGCACCAGAGGTCAGGGTCGAACCCAGATCGCTGGAGCTTGTGAGGCAGCTGCTCGAGAAATATACGTATCTAGTAGCATTGTTTGGTCCAAACCTGCAGAGTATTTTTC
Organism: Malacoraja senta; assembly: GCA_038087875.1. Taxonomy (NCBI): domain Eukaryota; kingdom Metazoa; phylum Chordata; class Chondrichthyes; order Rajiformes; family Rajidae; genus Malacoraja; species Malacoraja senta. The sequence continues at coordinate 2,886,201 of CM075984.1, read as the reverse complement.
CACTGTGAAGGGATATACTGGGGTGTCAACTCGCATTAGAGAAGGGTTGAGGAAGAGCAACTAAAACTTTACTCTGGAAACAACCCATGCAGTGGATGGCTTCTAACATTGGGTGCAAAATGAAATGTCTTTCATGAAAAAGAAACGTTCCTATTAAATTGCATGATTTACTCCCATACCATCTGCTGTAATTATCACTTGTAATACGAAGAGTAAGCTGATGGGGTGAATGCTGCAAACCTTTCCTTAGAGAAGGGTAGGAGAATGCATAGCAGTTTTTTTTAGCGTACTCCCAAAAAATCAATGAATTAAAAGAAATTGAATTAACCTGAGAATTTAGAGTTTTAGTTCTTTTTTTAGAGATGCAGCATGGAAACAGGCCCTTCGGCCCACCGAGTCCAGGCTGACCATCGGTTATCCGTTCACACTAGTTCAATGTTATCCCACTTTCTATACACTCGGGGCAATTTTACAGAGGCTAATAAACCGACAAACCTGCACGTCTTTGTGCTGTGGGAGGATATCGGAGCACCCAGAGGAAACCCATGCGTACACATGGAGAATGTGCAAACTCCCCACAGGCAGCACCTGAGGTCAGGATCAAACCCAGATTTATGGTGCTGTGATGCCACCAGCTGCACCACTGTGCCACCCACGGTGTTGGTACTGAATGTAGAATACACATAATACTCACGATAAAACTTACGAGGTGCCAACACACACAGATTCATTTTATTCACATTTTCATTCAGACATAGGTGGCGGCTATGGGGCCCATTGTGTAACCTGCCGTCTCTCATTAATCTTCCCTGATCTTCCTGTCACACGCACGGACTGCGGTCATTTACAGTGGCCAATTAATTTCCCAGAATATCTTTGGGGTCCAGGAGGAAACTGGGGCAACCCAAGCAACCAGTGAGATAACGTGCAATCTCCACACTGAAAGCACTTGACCGCCAAGCGCTAATCCAGGCTGCTGAAATTATGTGGCAGCAGTACTGACTGTAGCTCCACTGTGCCATCCACTCAGCTATTCTTTGAAGTAATCACCTGATGGAATTGCAAATCTAGATTTGAGACACGCTTCCACGACTCCCCCCCTGCCCGCCTCCCATTTTAAAGCAGATGCTTATTTCCTGTGAATAATTTAGCAAAATGCAACGTTATTAAAATGTATTACCTCTCTTTAGTCTGTTATTGGAGCTGCAGTTCTCTTCTTGCTTGTTCAGTTCTGAACTAGTTGTATCGCCCTTGTTGTCTTGTTGCTGTAAAGATGATTTCCTCATGTATCTGTGAGATAGAAGTTTGCAATTTACCGCAAGCTGAATATTGCAATTACCATCGGTTTAAAGTTGGTTACTTTGCTAGATCATCCACATGCTGGCCCTACAATCCTGATATTAGCAATCAGAAAGATATTGATCCTGCTGGACTGACTCAGCCATTCACTCAGAAGATGAGGCAGAGATTCAGGTGCACTTTCTTAAACTTGGTCTATTGCAGTCTATGCGTGTGATGTGGCCTCCCCTACATCAACAATACCAAATGTAGACTAGGTGACTATTTTGTAGAGCACCTGTCTGCAACATCTATCATGAACTTTCGGTTGCCTGTCCCATACCGACCTGTCTGTCCTCGGTCTTCTCCACTGCCATGGTGGGGGACAGACACTTTGGGCCTACAGTCCAAAGGTATGAATTTTGGATTTTTAAATGTAGGTAACCCTCTCCCTTTCCTACTCTCACCAGTGCACCCATGGTCTCTTTCTCCCTGTTCACCTTTTCCATACCTCCCCCCTCATCCTCCCACACCTGATTCCACCGGCCCTGTTGAGTTACTCCAGCATTTTGTGTCTATCTTCGGTGTAAACCAGCATCTCCAATTCCTTCCAACACAAATGAAACACAAATAACAGATAAAGATGGTTATGCAACAAGTTTCAGACCATTTTTATATGATTACTCAGGGAATGAGTGACTGGCACTGTAACAGGAAACTCAAACATCTTTCTTCACAAAAATACATTGAATGATGTTATTCCAAAGGCATCTGAAATTGTATTCCCATATTATATGCTGTCCTTGACAAATTTGATACCACAGGCGCCTTTTCGACTTCAATAATCCTATGCTGTGGTATTGAATGTTGACAGTTATGTCTAAGTGCTATTTACCCTTCGGTTCTGCATTGGAAAAATGGGCTGTACAGATTCTTTGAAATTAAAAAAATGTACTTATTATAATATACTAGACGACCCGTGGACCCGCTGGGTCCCCATTGTGACGCCAGTCAAGTACACACGGAGGTATTAGATGAAAATGGCAATGTTTGTTTTATGATTAAAAATAAATCTCACCAGTTGGGTCCAGTTGTGACGCCAGAGATTCACGAGACGTTCAGTTATTTCAAATTCCATCTCTTCATTCCTTCTGGGCGCGCCGCCGTCGGGCCCGGCAACCCTCCCCCAACTACGCACGCGCGGATACCGGGCCCGGCAAGTGAGAGCGCACTGCGCAGGCGCGACTGCCACGTTGAAACTTGTCCCATTCACAGTATAAAGTTCATTAAAGTTTATAAAGTGAATTACTTTGTAAAATATAATGAAACTTAATACTGCGCACCGCAGGTGAAAGGTGAGTAAGGCGACCCTAAAATTGGTGCACTATCGTGTACCGTTTTGGTTGTATTTCAGGAACATACATGCATACATACATACAAGATGAGACTTTTAGCTATATATATATAGATGATATGACCCTTTAAATTTAATCTCAGAAAAAAATGGACAACGTCACCAATCCGTGTGTTTTTTTCATAGTTAGATGGCAAAGCTTATTTACATTTACTGAAAAATAAATAGAAACAATTCCAGAGATTTTCCAATTCTCAAAACAATTGATTTAAGGTAAAACTCAAGACAAAATAACTTGCTTAAGTACAACAAAAACATCCTCTTAATATGATAAAGTATATTAATTGGGTCAAAAACAAACTGCTCGAAGAATTCAGCAGGTAAAGTGGCATCTGTAGAATTTGAGTCAACATCCTGCATCATTGCATCCTGATACAGGATCTCAACATTATAACATCTTTTGCCTTCCCAGATGCTGCTTTATGTGCTGAGTTCTTCCAGCAATGTGTTATTTTGCTCCAGCCTCCAACATCTGTAGTCTTTTGTGTGTCTATGTTCATTGAGTGTTGGATGTTGTGGGAAGAAAAGATTAAATGAAGAGATAAAGGAGTGCATCATTAGATTAGATTAGATTAGATAGCCCTTTATTGTCATTAAGACCGAAGTCTGAACGAAATTGCAACAGTCATACATAAAACAACAATAAACACATATTAACATCCACCACAGTGAGTCCACCCAACATCTCCTCACTGTGATGGAGGCAAAAGTCTTAGGTCTGCAGTCTCTTCCTCTTCTCCCTCTGCGCTGAGGCGATACCCCCCGGGCGATGTTTCCCGCGGCCCAAACACCGCGGCCCGGGGTGGTCGAAGCTGCCGCTCACCAGTCCTGCAGACACAGCCGCTGGCCTGCGGCCGAACCCCGGACTCAGGCCACCACCGCCAGAACACCGTTCTAGCCACCCTCACGTGAGTACCGTGCCATCTTCAGCCTCGGGCTGGGCCGCCCCGACATGGGCGCCGAACCTCCCCCGGGCCGGGCTGCCCCGACATGGGCGTCGCTTCTCCCATGACAGAAGGGGAGAACAGAAAGAGTTATGCAATGAACTAAGAAGCTAATCGACCACAGTGAATGGGAGCTAGCATTTGTCTCTCACTTTATTCTCTACCCCATTCCCCTCCTCTGTGGCTTCCTATGATGTTTCAATAAAATGCGACACGAGCTTGAGAAACAAGACTTCACTTCTGACACAGCACATTGCAACCTCAAATTCAACGATTTCAAATAATGAGCAAATCCGTTTTTTGGCTCTCATTTGATAAGGGAACTCAATAGTCAATAGTCAGATTAATTCGTCACATACACAATGAAGTGCAGTGAAATGAATTTGCCAGCAGCGCTACAATAAAAAAGAACACACAATACACAATAAAAAAATTTAACACAAAACATTCACCACAGCATTCATCACTGTGGTGGAAGCCACAAAGTCAGTCCTCCTTCATTTTTCCCCGTGGTCGGGACCATAAACCTCCGCAGTCATTGCTGCGGGCGGCCAGATGTACAGGC
>CM075984.1:2676651-2881800 GCA_038087875.1 Malacoraja senta | reverse complement strand
AAGGTAAGTCCCGAATCGGTGCTTCCCTACCGGAGACCGCGGCTTGAAGATGACGTAGGCCGCAGGCCGGCGGTCGGAGCTCTTCTCCATGGATTCCAGGCGAGGGATCCCGCTCCGGATGGTAAGTCCCCGCCATGCCCGCGGCCAGAAGCTCCGCGGTCCGCGGCTTCAAGCTGTTGTAGGCCGCGGGCCGGCGGTTGGAGCTCTTCTCCAGGGATTCCCGGCGAGGGATCCCGCTCCGGATGGTAAGTAAGTAAATCCCCGCCGCACCCGCAGCTAGAAGCACCGCAGACCGCGGCTTCAAGTTGTTGGCGGTCGGAACTCTTCTCCTCCGGGGTCCCCCACGAGGGATCCCAGGCACCGCAGACCGTGGCTTCAGGATGTATAGTCAGCGGGCTAGCGATCGGAGCACTCCCGTCTGGCGACCCCTGGCGAGGGCTCGCCCGCTCCGCAATGAAAAGTTCACGCTACGCCTGCTGCTGAAGCTCCGGGCCCGTCTCCGGGAAAGGCCGCACCAATCCTTGGTGTTAGGCCGCGAGGGAGGCAACATGGAAAAAGTTGCCTCTCCGTGGAGGAGGCGACCAAAAGCGGTTCCCCCTTTCCCCCCCCTTACCACCCCCCACACAAGACACACCGAGAGACATTAAAACAAACATTTGGACATACTAAAAAAACAAAAAAAGTAGAAATGACTAACACGCTGCTGGCAGGGCAGCCATCACGCGGCGCCCCCACCGACTTGTCGATGAACTCAAGGTAAAGGAACCACAAAGAGGTAGTGACCACAATATAATAAGATTTAATCTGCAATTTGAGAGGGAGATGGTGAAATCGGATGTGTCGGTATTACAGCTGAGCAAAGGTGATTACACAGGCATGAGGGAGGAGCTGGCTAATGTTGAAGTGAAAGGAACCCTAGCAGGAATGACGGTGGAACAGCAATGGCAAGAATTTCGGGGAATAATTTGGAAGATGCAGGATCTTTTCATTCCTTAGAGGAAGAAAGATTCTAGGGGGAGATTGAGGTGACTGTGGCTGACAAGGGAAGTCAAGGACAGTATAAAACTAAAAGAGAAGGCATATAACATTACAAAGATTAGTGGGAAGCCAGAGGATTGGGAAGCTTTTAAAGAACAACAGAAGGTAACTAAAAAGGCAATAAGGGGAGAAATTCAAAGCTAAAAGTAGCTAATAATATAAAAGAGGATAGCAAGAGCTATATACAGTAAAGAGTAAGAAAGAGGCAAGAGTGGAAGTGTTTAAGAAGGAACAGCAGATGCTGGAAAATCGAAGGTAGACAAAAGTGCTGGAGAAACTCAGCGGGTGAGGCAGCATCTATGGAGCGAAGGAAATAGGCAACGTTTCGGGTCGAAACCCTTCTTCAGACTGATCTGAAGAGTGGAAGTTGGACCACTGGAAAATGATGCAGGAGAAGTGATAATGGAGAATAAAGAAATGGCAGAGGAGTTGAATAACTTTTTTGCATCAGTCTTCACAGTGGAAGACACCAGCAATGTGCCTGAAATTCAAGAGAGTCAATTAATTAAGAGAAGGTGCTCTGGAAGCGGAAATGGCTCAAGTCACCTGGACCGGATGGACTGCACCCTAGGGTTCTGAAAGAGGTGGTTTTAGAGATTGTGGAGGCATTATAGAGGAAGGACATTATAGCCAGAGGGAGTGCAGAGAAGGTTCACCAGACTGATTCCTGGGATGTCAGGACTTTCATATGAAGAAAGACTGGATAGACTTGGCTTATACTCGCTAGAATGTAGGAGATTGAGAGGGGATCTTATAGAAACGTACAAAATTCTTATGGGGTTGGACAGGCTAGATGCAGGAAGATTGTTCCCGATGTTGGGGAAGTCCAGGACAAGTAGTCACAGCTTAAGGATAAGGGGGAAATCCTTTAAGACCGAGATGAGGAAAAACTTTTTCACACAGAGAGTGGTGAATCTCTGGAACTCTCTGCCACAGAGGGTAGTTGAGGCCAGTTCATTGGCTATATTTAAGAGGGAGTTAGATGTGGCCCTTGTGGCTAAAGGGATCAGGGGGTATGGAGAGAAGGCAGGTACGGGATACTGAGTTGGATGATCAGCCATGATCATATTGAATGGCGGTGCAGGCTCGGGGCCGAATGGCCTACTCCTGCACCTATTTTCTATGTTTCTATGTTTCTATTAATACTGATATTTCAGGAATCACTAGAGTCAGGAGTGGTTTCAGACGATTGGAAAACTGCCAATATTACCCTGCTCTGCATGGAGGGAGTAAAGCAGAATAGTGGGAACTATAGGCCGATTAGTTTGACTTCAGTGGTTGGTAAGATTTTAGAGTCCACTATAAAGGATGAGGTTATGGAGTACTTAGAAGTTCACGATAAAATAGGCCAAAGTCAGCATGGCTTTGTGAAAGGGAGATCTTGCCTGACAAATTTGCTAGAATTCTTTTTTTAAATTTTTTAAATTATTTTTATTAGAAGTACGGTAAATTACAATAATACACAACACATATATCTTAATACATTTTTTGTACCGCTTCATTTTTTTTAGCTTTAAGAAAGCGATAGAAATAAGGAAAGTAAAGAAAGTGCGCAAGAGTCGTGAAGTGCAAGAGAGTGTTGGGAAAAGAAAGCCGCTTAGAAAAGAAGTTAGAGAAGGAAGTAAAGTAAGAAAGTAGACCCTAGAAAAGAAAGAAAAAGAAAGTAGGAACAATCGCTCTATTATGACATTATACTCCGCAGAAAGGGGACTACCAACCAAGTCTGTTTTTGTTGTTTTACCTCCCATTACCAGGTCCTGATACCATTTATTTATTTATTTATTTTTAAAATTACTATTGCACCTCATGCTTGTAATAGGTCCAGAAACGTAGACCACGTCTTTTGGAATTGGTCTGCTTTACCTGCTAAGAGGAATCTCATCTCTTCCAGATGTAATGTTTCAAACATATTTGATGTCCACATTTTTATTGTTGGTGTGGGCGCATTTTTCCAGAATTTAAGAATGAGCTTTTTCCCATTATTAGCCCGTAATTGAATAAATTCTTCTGATACACGTTTAATTCAGGGATACCTTCCGATATTCCAAAAATGATCCATTCTGGTTTTGGTACCAGTTGTATTTTAATTAATTTTGAAAAAATATCAAATATTTCATACCAGAATTTTTGGATTTTTGTACAAAAAACAAAAGAATGCGCTATGGTAGCTTATTGACACAGACATTTATCACAGATTGGTGAAACATTAGGAAAGATTTTATTTAATTTAGTTTTTGAATAATACTATGTAATGTTTTGAATTGGATGAGCGTATGTCGTACGTTGATCGAACATTTATGCACCTGTAGTAAATGATTATCCCAGCTCTCTTTTGAAATTTTTATAGCTAATTCTTGTTCCCAGTCTCTTCTAATTCCATCTGTTGTGGGTATTTCTATGTTTAAAATGATATTATATAAGTACGATATTAGATTAGCTGATTCCGCCTTTGTCTTCATTGCTTCATCTAGTAAGTCGGAAGGCATATTATGATAGTCTTTTGTGTATTTTTTCAGATAATCACGAATTTGAAGATATTTAAAATATTGGTTATTTTTCAAATTATATTTCAGTTGTAGTTGTTGAAATGATAGTAATTTTCCCAATTCATACAGATCTTCGAGCTTTTTGATTCCCATTCTTTCCCATTGTATAAATGATTTGTCTATGATTGATGGTTTAAACGATGGGTTATTGACTATTGGTATTGAGAGAGATAGGTTTCTTAATTTTAGATTCTGTTTTATTTGTTTCCATGTTCTAATTGTGCTATATATAATTGGAGTTTTATTATAATTTTTATTATTCAAATTTATTGGAGAGAGGATAATCGCTCCTATATTACTCGGGGAGCAGTCCCCTTTTTCCATTACAATCCAGTCCGCCTGCTGGGCAGAATTGTCCAGCAGGTGAATCATATTTTTAATATTTACTGCCCAATTATAATACATAAAGTTAGGGAGCGCTAGACCCCCCAACTCTTTTCATTTATTAAGGTGTGCCCTTTGTATTCTATGGGATTTATAATCCCATATAAAATTTGTAATGCCCGAGTCCAATTTTTTGAAAAACTTTTTTGGGAGATATATAGGTATTGATTGAAATAGGTATATGATTTGTGGTAAGAAAATCATTTTTATAGCATTTATTCTGCCTATTAAGGACATCGGAAGTGTTTTCCAGAATTTAATCAAATTATTTAATTTCTTAAGTTAGGGATTATAATTGGCTTTAAACATATCCTGGTAATTTCTAGTAATTTCAATTCCCAAATATTTGAATTTTTCTGTAGCTATTTTAAAGGGGAATTTCCTGAGGTGTGTTGAGTCTTTTGGTTTTATCGACATAATTTCACTTTTGTTCCAATTTATTCTATATCCTGAGAAGGATCCAAAGTCCTCAATTAAATTTAATATATTTGGTATACTAATTTGTGGTTTTGTGATGTACAGTAGTACATCATCGGCATATAGGGATATTTTGTTATTTTAATATTTTGTATTATAACCGTAAATATCCAGGTGTGTTCTTATTTTTTCAGCAAGGGGTTCAATTACCAAAGCAAATAACAGCGGTGATAATGAACATCCTTGTCTATTGCCCCTTGATAGTTCAAATTTTGAGGATAATATATTATTAGTTAGTATTCTAGCCGTAGGTTTGTTATATAATAGTTTTATCCATGCATTGAAGTTCTCTCCCAATTGGAATTTTTGCAATACATTAATCATATAATCCCATTCTACTTGATCAAACGCTTTTTCTGCGTCCAGTGAGATGATAGATAACTCTTGGTCATGAGATTTATGTGAGTGCATTATGTTAAGCAAACGTCTCAAATTATTGAATGAATGTCTCTTAGGTATAAATCCTGTTTGATCCACATTTATTAGTCTACTAACATACCTGCTTAGTCTACTGGCTAGTGTTTTCGCTATTATTTTTTGATCCGTATTTAACAAAGCAATAGCTCTATATGATCCTGGTTCTTCTATATTTTTTATCTTTTTTAAGTATTAATATGATCGTTGATTCTGCTAGTGTTTCAGGTAAGCTTTGCTCTTTAAAAGCATATGTATACATTTTCTGTAATCGTGGAGTAACTATGTCGTAAAAAGATTTATAAAATTCATTACTGAATCCGTCTGGTCCTGGTGTTTTTCCATTCTTTAGTGTTTTTATTGTGTCTTCTATCTCCTTAGAAGTAATTTGTGCTCCCAGTTCCTCTTGTTCCCTCAGTTCTAATTGTGGTAGGTTACAGTTATCTAGAAATTCTGAAATTTTATTATTGTCTATTAACATTTTAGATGTGTATAGATTCTGGTAAAATTGAGCAAATCTTTTATTGATATCCTTGGGTAATGTTAATAATTCCTCTCTGTCTGATTTAATCTTTAATATTGCATTCTCTTTTTCCCGTTTTTTCAGTTGGCGTGCTAGAAGTTTGTGGGGTTTGTCCCCGAATTCGAAGTGTTCTTGTTTTGTGATTTGAAATAATGTTATAACTTTCTCTGACAGTAATTTATTTAGCTTGAATTTCAATAGTAGGATTTTATTATGTTTATCCATAGTTGGATCTTTAGCATTATCTGTATCTAATTGTTTTATTTGTTCTTCTAAATGTCTTTGTTCATTCTTATTCTTTTTATTTTGATAAGCTTGAAATGAAATAATGACTCCTCTAATAAATGCTTTGAAGGATTCCCATAATAGCGTGGGGGATATATCTGGTGTATCATTTATCTCAAAAAATAGATCCATCTGTTTTTTTAGATATATACTCCCTTGTGGGTCTTTTAAAATTTGCGAGTTAAACCTCCAGAACGATTTATTCATAGACATTCCTTCTAGTTTTAAAACAAAAGTTAACGGAGAGTGGTCTGAGATCGCATTAATGTGGTATTTAGGGTTCATAGTGTGCGGAATTAATTTTGTATCCACAAGAAAATAGTCTATCCGTGAGTATGTTTTATGCACCGTTGAATAAAACAAATAATCCCTTCCCGTCGGGTTTGCAATCCTCCACACATCTGCTATATTTGTGTATTCCATATATGTATGTAAAAGTTCACTGGTTTTAGATTTCATATTACCTTTTTGTTTTTGCATCGATTTATCTAGATAAGGGTCTAAAACACAGTTAAAGTCTCCTCCAATTATAACATTTTGATAATTAAATTCTGCAATTATATTCAGAATTTTATTAAAAAATTGAGGGTTATCAAAATTGGGCGCATATATGTTTACCAGCGTAATTGGCGTATTATTGATCTCTCCTGCTACTATAAGGTATCTCCCTTCCTTATCTGAAATAGTATTCTTTGCTAGAATTCTTTGAAGAAGTAAATAGCAGGACAGACGAAGGAGACTCAGTGGATGTTGTTTACCTAGATTTTCAGAAAGTCTTTGATAATGTACCATGCGTGAGGCTACGAAGGAAGATGAGTGCCCATGGTATCAAAGGGCAGATATTAGCATTGGTAGTAGGATGGCTGGATGGCAGAAGACAAAGAGGGGCAATAAAGGGGGTCTTTTCTGGTTGGCTGCCAGTGACTAGCGGAGTTCCGCAGGGGTCGATGCTGAGCCCGCTTTGTGGCCAGGTTTGCGGATGATATGAAAATAGGTGGAGGAGCAGGTAGTGTAGAGAAAGCAGGGACTCTGCAGAAGGACTTGGACAGGTTGGGAGAGTGGGCAGAGACGTGGCAGATGGAATATAGTGCAGCAAAGTGTGAAGTCATGCATTTTGGTAGTAGGAATAAAGGCGTAGACTATTTTCTAAATGGGGAGAGAATCCAGAAATCGGAGGTGCAAAGGGACGAGAATGCTGATGCAGGATTCCCAAAAAGTTAATCTGCAAGTCAAATCAGTAATAAAGAAGGCAAACGCAATGCTAGCATTTATTTCAAGATGCTAGCAGAATACAAAAACAGGGATGTAACGCTGAGGTGCAATAAAGTGCTGGTCAGGCCTCATTTGGAATATTGTGAGCAATTTTGTGCAGCATATCTGAGGAAGGATGTGCTGGCTCTGGAGAGGGTCCAGAGGAAATTTACAAAAATGATCCCAGGAATGAGTAGGCTAACCTATGATGAGCGTTTATCGGCACTGGGCCTGTACTCGCTGCAGTTTAGACGAATGAGGGGGGACCTCATTGTAACATACAGAATAGTGAAAGGCTTGGATAGAGTGGATGTGGAGAGGATGTTTCCCCTAGTGGGAGAGTCTAGAACTAGAGGTCATAGCCTCAGAATTAAAGGACGTTCTTTTAGGAAAGAGATGAGATGAATTTTCTTTAGTCAGAGGGTGGTGAATCTGTGGAATTCTTTGCCACAAAAGGCTGTAAAGGTCATCAGGGGTTATTTTTAAGGCAAAGGTAGATTCTTGATTAGTACAGGTGTCGGAGTTTATGGGGAGAAGGCAGGAGAATGGGGTTAGGAGGGAGAGATAGATCAGCCATGATCAAATGGCGGAGTAAACTTGATGGGCCAAATGGCCTAATTCTGTTCCTATCCCTTATGACATTTAAATTGAAAGAATTCCAAGTGGTATTGGGAGAGAGGCAATGATGTTGAAACCAAGATTAGATCAGATATAATCTTACTAAATAGCAGATTTATTTCATCTGCTATTTTTTTAAATTCATGTAGATTTGATGTTGGTGTCTCTGCCCGACAGACTCTCCCCCTCAATCCCCTTGGCCCACTTCCTCTGCCCTTTCTTTGTCGCACCTGACCATCAATGCTGAGCAGACTCTGCCAAGGCAAAGCCACGGGTCCCGATGGTGTCAGCCCTAGGGTACTCAAGGCATATGTCAGCCAGCTGTGCGGAGTACTCCAGCAAATCTTCAACACAAGTCTGAGCCTGGAGAGGGTTCCTGTGATGTGGAAGACATCCTGCCTGGATCCTGTACCAAAGAGGACACGTCCCAGCTCCTCCAATGACTACAGACCAGTGCCGCTGACCTCGCACATCATGACGTCCCTGAAGGCTGGTGCTCACTCACCTGCGACCCCTGGTTTAACCCTACCTGGACCCCCTGCAGTTCGCTCACCAAACAAAGATGGGGGTTGAGGAAGCCATCATCCACCTGCTCCATCGTTCCTATGCTCACCTGGATAAGCCGGGAAGCATTGTGAGAGTCGTGTTTTTTTACTTCTCCAGTGCTTTTAACACCATCCAGCCTGCACTGCTAGTGAGCAAACTGTCGAAGAGGTGGGTGGATGCTCCATTGGTGTCCTGGATCACCAACTACCTTTAGTTTAGTTTAGAGATACACTGAGGAAACAGGCCCTTCGGGTAAACCGGGTCCGCGCTGACCAGCGATCCCCGCACATTAACACTTTCCAACACCCACTAGGGACAATTTTTACCTTTACCAAGCCAATTAACCCACAAACCTGTACGTCTTTGGAGTGTGGAAGGAAACCAAAGATCTCGGAGAAAACCCATGCAGGTCACGGGGAGAAAATACAAACTCCGTGCAGACAGCGCCCGTAGTCAGGATCGAACCCGGGTCTCCTGCGCTGCATTCGCTATAAGGCAGCAACTCTGTGCCACCATGACCGCTGTAAGTTGCTACAGATGTTCTACCAATTGGTGATAACCAGTGCCACCTTCTTCGCTGTCGTGTGCTGGGACAGCAGGACAAAGGCCGCGGACACCAACAGGATTAACAAACTCATCAACTGCGGAGCATCTTGGACAATACAGCTCAGCCCTTCCATGACACACTGGTCAACCTGAGGAGCACCTTCAGCAACAGACTGGTTCCACCAAGATGCAGCACAGAATGCCACAGGAGATCCTTCTTCCCTATAGCTACCCTACAATTCATCCCCCTTCTGTCGTGGGGTAGACTGACTCCCCTCCAGCCTCACCCCACCTCCACCCCCATCCCCAATCTTTGGACATCCCCAATCCTTTCCACTCATCACTTTAATTTCATGTTTCATGTATCTTGTGTTTTGTGACTGTTGGCAGATCAATTTCCCCTCCTGGGATAAATAAAGTTCTATTGTATCGTGTCATATCATATAAGGTTCAATGGACTGCGTGACATACTTCTGCTCCTGTTTTGTATCTTCTTAAATTCTCATGGATTATTGGTGGTTAAAAGCATGGCATTTATCTTTCAGTTTGCAATTGGGTGGAATTGTTTCTTTAACTCTGCTTTTATGCATTTTTAGTTCAAAGTCACAAGATCAAAGTTCTCTGTAATTTGTACAATTTAGCACACACATGGTCGTACCCATGTTGTCAAAAGTGTTTTTGAACATTATGCAAAATGATCTACTGGAATGTGGTAAAATCAGCTGACCTACTTCAACCAGGATCTATGGAGCGAAGGAAATAGGCAACGTTTCGGGCCGAAGCCCTTCTTCAGACCCTCCAGCATTTTTGTGTACCTTTGATTTTCCAGCATCTGCAGTTCCTTCTTTAACACGACCTACTTCAACCGATTGAACTTTAACAGGAAGAAAAGAAGGTCTGGTTTCTTTCAGAATTGGGATATTTGGGAGAATATAATGCTGTCCCTAAAGAGTTTATGAACTAATCCTTATTACAAATACCATTCAGGACAAGAACCTTTTATACAATAAAAACCATGACCTTCCAGTTATGTCACTGACTGTACATCACAGATTCACTAAAAAGTTACAGCATGAAAGGAGGCCTTTTGACTTTTCAAGTTCCATGCAGAAGATATCCAGTTAGTTTCGATCAGATGCCTCCTCCCACAACCACTGCAAATATTTTCCACTGAAGCAATTCTCGAGCTTAATTTCCAAAGCCATGATCTAATCTTCATTATTAGTCCTGCCAATGCAATATAAACCCTAACTGATCATTGTGTGTTAAAAACAAGTAAAATTAAGGTTAATATGTGTAAGAAAGAACAGCACATGCTGGTTTAAATCGAAGGTAGACACACAATGCTGGAGTCAGACTGAAGAAGGGTCTCGACCCGAAACGTCGCCCATTACTTCTCACCAGAGATGCTGCCTCACCCGCTGAGTTATTCCAGCATTTTGTGTCTAACTTAAAATTAAGGTTTATTGCTATTCTAAATTGTCTGAAGAAGGGTTTCGACCCGAAACACCACCAATTCCTTTTCTCCAGAGATGCTGTCTGACCCGCTGACTTACTCCAGAATTTTGTGTCTGTCTTCACTCGAAATTACCTCTTGGAGCAAGTTAAATCCAAAAAGAATCAAAGGTGAATTGAAGGGTATGACTGAGAGGGAATAAGGTGCAGAGCTGCAGGGAAATAAGGGCAGGGGAATAGGAATGAATATGATTGCTGCATGGGTGCCAGCATGGACTTGATGGGTTTAAAGTGAAGGTAAGGAAATATATTTCATACACATTAATCGGCTAAAACACACCTTAATATGCATGAAATTGCACGCTAATGTATACTAATGTTCACTATACCCCATTTGATGTATATATTGGTACCGCTTCCTGAGGTTATTACTTTTGATGTCAATTTTCATCCTGTTCTCCCTCTTTCATCATTCGTCTATCTAATTATTGTGTTTGGAAACTGGAGCACCCAGAGGAAACCCAAGTGGTTACAGGGAGAACATGCAAACTCAACACTGTCAGCACCCCGAAGTCAGGATCGAAGCCAGGCCTGTGGCGCTGTGAAGCGGCAGTTCTACCACTTGTGCCACTGTGCTGCCCTGATCGGATTCCCTCTTTCCTCATCATCCATCATCTGTCTCTGCAATCAATGGGATCATCCTCTTCAATTTCCAGCACTGTCAGCCCCTTCCTTCCATAATGCCATCACTGGGCCCCTTCCTCTCAGCATTCTGAGACCATTCCCTCACTGGCTCCCTGATCTCCTCTCGCTTTTCAACCAACACCACCTCACACCAGTGCTTTCTGATGCAGCAGGAGGTGCAATATTTGCCCTCTTATCTCTTCCCTTGAACTTCTTCCATTCTAGTGCACTGCAATTGGTTCTCAGAATGTGAAGCCTTCTATACAGGAAAACCAAATGGAGATTTGGTGGGCTCTTTCACTTCGACTCTGTGTAGTAGACAAGTGTGACACTCGAGCTTCCAGGTGCTTTTTACTCTAACTCTCTATCCCATTCTGAGCTCCCCGTGTTTGGATATTTACAATGCTCCTCCAAAGCCAAAAGTGTTTCTGAGGAGCAGCATTTCATCTGCCACACACACATGTAACATCAAAAGTGACAATTTCAAGTAAACAGCCTTTCTAGCTTGCATTAGAACCGTCAGTTCATCGATCTGTTCATCGATCTGTAAAGTTAACTTTGTTTCCCTTGCATCTTCACAGATGCTGCCAGACTTGGTGAGCATTCCCAATGGTGTGTTTCATTTAAGATTTCAGATCTTCATGGTTTCAATGTAACTCCGAGTTGCAGAGTCTTTATTGCAGTCTTTTATTAACATTAAATGTGAAATTGCTTAGTTAAGATTATTATAGGCAATATCAACTAAATCACTAATTTGGTGACAATGGCTATGTTTAGGAAATTAAAGGTGGCAGATTAATCCAGATTTAGATTTTGTCTTGGTCAAAATGAAAAAGGAATTGTATGCAGGGTTCTCAGAAGAGAAGGCCTTTGAGGAACATAAAGCAAGTCGGAAAGAATTCAAGCGGGTGATTAGAAAGGTCAGAAGGGGAAAGTCGGATTAAAGAAAATCCCCAGGCTTTTTATACGTATGTTAAAAACAAGAGGGTAACCAAGGAGAAGATAGAAGTGTTCAAGGACAGAGGGGGGAATTTGTGCTTGGAGGCAGAAGATGTAGTCAAAGTACTAAACAAATACTTTGCATATTTCACAAAGGAGAAGAGTGCAGTGAAATCAGTGTGGAGAATATTTAAGACCACGAAGGAGGTGGTGTTGGGGCTTAATGTGGATAATTCCCCAGAGCCTGATTAGATCTATCCCAGGTTATTAAAAGAAGCAACAGATTACAGGGGGCTTGACGAAGATCTTTGCAACTTCTCCAGCCACAGACTAGGTCCCAGAGAACTGGAGAGAAGCTAATGTCGTTCCTTTGTTTAAAACGCAAGTCGAGAGAATCCAGGGAATTATATACCACATCAATGGGAGGAAAGTTATCGGAGATGTTTCTTCAGGATAGGATTTACTCCCATTTCGAAAAGAACAAGGCTATTTAGGGACAGCCAGCAATGCTTTGGATTTTACAGGTCATGTCTTACTAAGTCGGTTGATTTTTATGAGGTGGTGAAGGAAGGTGATTGGTGTCCACATATTTTTTTGTTAGGCAATTGATAAAGTCCTCCATTGTAGGCTGATGCAGAAGTTTAAGATGCATGGGACTTGGTCATTAGAATTTCAAACTGGCCTACTCATTGAAGACAGAGGGCAGTGGTGGAAGAACATTATTCTGGCTGGAGGTGTGTGATTATGGAGTTCCATAGAGATCTGTGTTGGGACATCTGTTTGTGATATATATATATAAATGGCTTGGATATACAGTAAATGTAGAAAGGTTGGTTAGTAAGTTTGCAGACAACACCAAGGCTTCTGGAGTTGTGGACATTGAGGAAGGCTGTCAAAGTCTGAAGAAGGGTTTTGGCCCGAAACGTTGCCTGTTTCCTTCGCTCCATAGATGCTGCTGCACCCGCTGAGTTTCTCCAGCATTTTTGTGTACCTGTCAAAGTATTCAGTTGGATATGGATCAACTACAAAAATGGGTAGGGTAATGGCAGGATGCTTAATCAGTGTGATTGTGAGGTGTTGCACTTTGGGTGGTCGAACTTAAAGGAAAGGAGTGGAGCTGATAGTGCAGAGGGATCCTGGTGTCCAGGTCCATAGCTCCATGAAAGTGGCAATAAAGTACATATAGTGATAAAGGAGCCATATGGTATGATTGCATTCAGTGGTCAGAACGACGAGGAAGGAAGCAGAAGGTCATACTGCATCTCTGTAAGTCTGGCATGCACATTTGGAATATTGCATGCCGTTCTGCTTGCTTAGGTACAGGAAGAATGTGGATACTTTGAATAGGGTGCAGAAGAGATTTACCAGAATGATAATAAAAAGGAATTGCAGATGCTGGTTTATACCAAAGATGGACAGTCTGTCCGCCATGGCTTATGTGATCTCCAAATTGTGCCAAACATTTTAACTCCCGTTTGCATGCTGACCTTTCACTCAGCGGGTCAGGCAGCATCTCTGGAGAAAATGGACATGTGACATTTTGGGTCGGGACCCTTCTTCGGGCCTAAAGAAGGATCTCGACCTGAAACCTCACCCATCCATTTTCTACAGAGATGCTGTCTGACCTGATGAGTTACCCAGCATTTAGTATCTCTCTTTACCAGAATGCTGCCTGGATTAGCTGGTGTTAGTCACAAGGAGAGATCAGACAAATATGGAAGTGTAAGAAGGACTGCAGATGCTGGTTTACACTGAAGATTGGTGGAGTCAAGGAAAGAGCGTTCACGTCGCGGCCCTGTTTCCACCAATCTATCCACCACCACGCACAAGAAGCACAAGACAGACACCATTGTATGCAGATGCCGAGAAGTGTGTTCAGCTCTGGCTGACCAACTTCTAATCTTGTGTGTGGACTCGATAAGAAGAAGACTGAAGATAGGCATAATCCTCCGACATTCTCACCACCTCCAACGGGATCCCACTGCTGTCTCATCTTCCCATCTCCACTTTTTGCAGAGACCATTTCCTCTGCAACTCCCTGTTTCACTCAGTTCTATGTTCTATCAGAAAGGAGGTTGATATGGGTGACAAGAAATTCTGAAATGCATCTTTTTAAATGATCAATGGCATTCTCATCAATTTTCAAAATATTATGGTTTTTCAAAAATGATAGTAATCAACAGATGAACAGAGTAGCTGCTTTGCAAACAGTCTGTAATTGGGTTCAAATAACTAAATATACTAATTGGAAAATACCCATTGGAAAAGGTGAAGCTTGGTATTTGACCAGGTTTGGAGGCAAAGATAAATGAAATACTACAGTCTTACTTCCTAAGCAAATACCTGTCGGGTGTGGTTAGTGGAGCTTGATACACGTGTTCTTGTATCCTCTGGTTTAGCTGGCTTGCATCTGCCATACACATAAAACAATGGTCAGCATACAGAAACTGTACTTTTCCACAAATGTTCTTGGCATCTTTTAGTTATGTACATTTTGCTCACAATTTCCTGTTCTTGCATCTAATACTATTAAACAGCTCGGTGTAGAAAATAGAATGGAATTGCCTACCTCCATAAGGAAGGGATTTTGATTTTGATTTTCTGCTTTAGGCTGCAACAACGACACGCTTTGCACGACTCTGCACCCCCTCCCACTTTACATTCCCGCTATCACTGTGTCCATTAATGATCCCAGGCACATCAAATCAAAATATAATTGCCGATGTTTCAGTTAGATTGCGACAGTGAGACCTGAATGAAAAATCTTTTTTGTCTCAGTCACTTTTTGTTTTAGAGATACAGCATGGAAACAGGCCCTTCAGCCCACCAGCTCCGCCAACCACCGATCACCCGTTCACACTAGTTATCCCACTAAACAGTAGGGGCAATTTACAGGGGCCAATCAACCTACAAACCTGCACGTCTTTGGGATGTGGGAGGAAACCACCCAGAGAAAACCCATACGGCCACAGGGAGGATGTACAAACTCCGCACAATCAACATCCATGGTCAGTATCAAACTCGGGTCTCTGGCGCAACTGCAGCTCCACCACTGCACCACTTTAAAATGTGATGATGAATAATAAAAAAGGTTGGAAGAGACATGAGCTGTTATAAGGGTAACCAGAGATTGCACATTTGTAATTGTACATCAGAAGTCTCCTTTACACTATTGTTTACCTCGGTAAGCTTGCAATTGTCCTGTCAGTACTTTCCGAATTTCAGAAACCCACAGATTCTTCAGTTCTACAGATGATGCCTGTAATCAGATGGTCATTGCAAATTAAAGGCAAAGTCCAACGTTAACAAAAAACAAATGGTTGGAAAATTGTTCACAGGATTTTCTACCGAGTTACACCAGTTTCATCATGCTTCTCCATCAGATTGGGGCAGGGATCATTTGGGACCTCTCTCGCAGCTACCAGCCATGTACAGGGATATCCACACAAGTGATAATGGCACTAATATGGCCAGAGCTAAATACAACACAATTCCTGACCTTCACATCCTATCAGCAGAGCCTCTCCAATTTCCCATCAAATGACAGAGATGAGCAATTATTATTTAAGTACACAGAAGGTGTATGTGATTTTAACTTTTTTCAAAAAAGAAGTCATTCAAACAGTTGAATATTAAAAAATTATAAAAATATAAGTCTGAAAAAGTGCCAACCCAAAAAGTCACTCATTCCTTCTCTCCAGAGATGCGGCCTGTCCCGCTGAGTTGCTCCAGCATTTTTTGTTTAGTTTAATTTAGAGATACAGCGTGGAAACAGGCCCTTCGGCACGCCGGGTCCGGGCTGACCAGCTATCCCTGCACATTAACACGATCCTACACCAACTTGGGACAATTTTTACATTTACCAAGCCAATTAACCTGCAAACCTGTACGTCTTTGGAGTGTGGGAGGAAACTGAAGATCTCGGAGAAAACCCATGCAGGTCACGGGGAGAACGTACAAACTCCGTACAGACAGCACCCGTAGTGGGGAGCGAATCCGGGTCTCTGGCGCTGCATTCGCTGTAAGGCAGCAACTCTACCGCTGTGCTGAAGAATATTAAAGTCCTAAATAGGTTTATTTAAAAGCAAATATTACAACCTGACAATTGATTGATAGCAACTGGCCACACTTTCACTCTCTCAGTTTATGCTTTATCAAGGCCAAGATGATCAATATCCCTATTCCCTCTGCCTTACTGTGCACCTCCCAAGGTTAAGCTGACAAACCTGAGATAGTTGACACTAGTGTTGAGCACAAAGTGCTGGAGTAACTCAGTGGGTCAGGCAGCATCTCTGGAGAAAAGGAATAGGTTAAGACCCTATTTCAGGCAGAGAGTCAGGGGAAATGGGAACGAGAGATAAAGACAGTACTTAGGAGAAATTAATGGAAGATTCATTCATGCAAAAAAAAAAAAACGGTTATGAAGGAACTGTGGGGCACACAATAGGCCATTGTTGGCTGTGGGATAGTGATAATGAATATACAGATAGAGGGACTCAACATTAAAACGACTAGGGTGGGGGAGGGATGGAGGGAGAGGGGATGCAACGGTTAATAGAAGTTAGGGAAATCAATATTCATACCCCTAACTTCACCACTAACTTCCATCCGGCACTCATATTCACCAGGACCATTTCCGGCATCTCCCTAGCGTTTATAGACCTCACTATCTCCATCGCAGGTGACAGCCTACTGACCGACATCTACTACAAACCCACTGACTCCCATGGCTATCTGGACTACACGTTCTTCCCACCCTGCTTCCTGTAAGGACTCCATCCCCTACTCCCAATTCCTCCGTCTACACCGCATCTGCACCCAGGATGAGGTGTTCCACACCAGGGCATCGGAGATGTCCTCATTCTTCAGGGAACGGGGGTTCCCCTCTTCTACTATTGATGAGGCTCTCACCAGGGTCTCCTCAATATCCCGTAGCTCCGCTCTCACTCCCCATCCCCCCACTCGTAACAAGGGCAGAGTACCTCTTGTCCTCACCTTCCACCCTACCAGCCGTCACATACAACAAATAATCCTCCGACATTTTCACCACCTCCAACGGGATCCCACCACTGGACACATCTTCCCATCTCCTCCCCTTTCGGCTTTCTACAGAGACCGCTCCCTCCGTAACTCCCTGGTCAATTTGTCCCTTCCCACCCAAACCACCCCCTCCCCTGGTACTTCCCCTTGCAACCGCAGGAAATGCTACATTTGTCGCTTTACCTTCCCCTTCGACTCCATCCAAGGACCCAAGCAGTCTTTCCAGGTGTGGCAGAGGTTCACCTGCACCTCCTCCAACCTCATCTATTGCATCCGCTGCTCTAGATGTCAGCTGCTCTACATCGGTGAGACCAAGCGTAGGCTTGGCGATCGCTTCGCCCAACACCTCTGCTCGGTTCGCAATAACCAACCTGATCTCCCGGTGGTTCAGCACTTCAACTCCCCCTCCCATTCTGAATCCGACCTTTCTGTCCTGGGCCTCCTCCATGGCCAGAGTGAGGCCCACCGTAAATTGGAGGAGCAGCACCTCATATTTCGCTTGGGTAGCTTACACCCCAGCAGTATGAACATTGACCTCCAATTTCAGGTAGTCCCTGCTTTCTCCTTATTTCTCCTCCCCTTCCAAGCTCTCCCACAGCCCACTGTCTCTGCCTCTTCCTTCCTTCTTCCCACCCCCTCCACCCCCACATCAGTCTGAAGAAGGGTCTCGACCCGAAACGTCGCCTATTCCCTTCGCTCCATAGATGCTGCCTCACCCGCTGAGTTTCTCAAGCATTTTTGTCTACCTTCATACCGCTGGGGTGTTCAAGAGAGTTAGATTTACCTCTTAGGGCTAAAGGAATCAAGGGATATGGGGAAAAAACAGGAACAGGGCACTGATTTTAGATGATCAGCCATGATAATATTGAAGGGCAGTGCTGGCTCAAAGGGCCGAATGGCCTAATCCTGCACCTATTTTTTCTATGTTTCTATGTTTTCTAAGCTGCCCAAGCAAAATATGAGATGATTTTCCTCCAATTTACTTTGGGCCTCACTCTGACATTGGAGGAGGCCACGACAGAAAGGTCAGTGTGGGAATGGGAAGGAGAGTTAAACAGTTTGGCAACCAGCATTGTCAATCTGTAACCAATTGAAGAGAATTGGATTCACAGTGGTCCCTAATATCTTGCAAAAACTCATTTAATATAATAATGTTCTATTTTTACTTCTCTGATATAATTTATCACAATTGGGTAAGATGAAATGAGCCACCGCTGCATGTTATTTGTGATCACTACCCTATTTTTGAGTGTGCAAGATACATCTGCCTGATTTTGATCTAAGGTGAGGGAATCTGTTGTAACTTTTCTGTCTAGCTTTGATAGAGTGGATATGGAGAGGATGTTTCCACTAGTGGGAGAGTCTAGGACCAGAGGTCACAGCCTCAGAATAAAAGGACATTCTTTTAGGAAGGAGGTGAGGAGGAATTTCTTTAGTCAGAGGGTGGTGAATCTGTGGAATTCTTTGTCACAGAAGACTGCGGAGGCCAAGTCAATGGGTATTTTTAAGGCAGAGATAGATAAATTCTTGAGTAGTAAAGGTGTCAGGGGTTATGGGGAGAAGGCGGTTGAGGAGGAGAGATAGATGAGCCACGATTGAATGACGGAGTAGACTTGAGGGACCGAATGGCCTAATTCTGCTTCTATAAATTATGAATGGTAAATTGTAGCAATAGATCCCAGGGTCAGAAAAATGAACTGTGATTTTTGAAAGAATTGTCCCGTGGTGTGCTCGTTAGAGTGGGACTGTTCCTCCAAACACAAGTAAACTAGTGCCCCTCCTGTCTCTCAACCATGCATGCCATCCAATCACACTCAAGCCTGAGGGACAGTACTTCAGACCCCCTGGAAATAGACATGAGCCCCTCGAGACCCCATGTCCATTGCCTGCACACTCAGGTTTAAGCAGAGTGACAAATAGCAAGTACTTGGAAATTACCTTGGAAAATATCTAAAATTTGAACAGTGAAGGACAGCACAGTGTTCAATGCATCTCCATCCCAATCATACATTCTCTTTTGCTGTTGAAATTAGCATGGAAGTTATTTCCTACATCTAAACAATACAACTTCAAAGAAAAATACACATTTCAATATTGTTCCTTATTACCTGAATAATGTAAACCTCTTCTCTGCCATTGTACCAGATCTCAAATTTTTTAATGTCACCCTTTACATTTTCTGTGATCCCAACAGCACTCATCTGAAAGCACAGCATGTACAGTATTAGCTGCAGGGTTAATCAAGTCATATAGTTATTGAGTCATTGAGATGGACAGCATGGAGACAGGCCTTTTAGGACCTGTCGACTTTGCCCACCATGTGCCCATCTATGCTAGTCCCATTTGCCCATGTTTGACCAAGCTTGCCAAAGTCATGCCTGCATTATGATCATTTTTTAAAAATGTTGTAATAATTGGAAGACATAAAACGTTCTATAAATATTATTTCAGTCCAACATCAATTGTATTTTGTCTGACGAAGGGTCGTGACCAGAAAAGTCACCCATTCCTTCTCTCCAGAGATGTTGCTTGTCCCGCTGAGTTCCTCCAGCATTTTGTGTCTATGTTCGGTTTAAACCAACATCTGCAGCTCCTTCCTACACATCAATTGTACTTTTATGGGATCAGATGGATGGATCTGGTTAGCATGTATTGCATCCAGTTAAGAAAATATGTATTTCCATTCTAGGCCTTGACAGCAGAAGACAGGGGCATTAAACAAGAGCTTGATATATAAAGCAGTAACCTGTGCTTTAATCTTCCAGAATCCCCACCTTGGCATCGTTAGTCATAGGGTGGTTAATCTGTGGAATTCATTGCCACAGTAGGCTGTGGAGGCCATCAATGGGTATTTTTAAGGCAGAGATTGATAGATTCTTGATTAGTACGGTGTCAGGGGTTATGGGGAGAAGGTAGGAGAATGGGGTTAGGAGGGAGAGATAGATCAGCCATGATTGAATGGTGAAGTGGACTTGATGGGCTGAATGGTCTAATTCTGCCCCTATCACATATGAACTTAGTGCTCTCTGTCAGGAAGGATATCATGAGAAGAGACTTCAATGCTTGAAATGTCCTTATTCTCTGATTGGAAACTTGCAACTGCCTAATAGACCATGTGAAAGTAAGTGGCAGGAGCACAAACAGTTAGATGCTTGTGCTTAAAGTCAAAGTCAATTTTATTCGTCACAGGAAGTGGTAGAGCTTTATATAATGAGCTGACAGCAGAAGGATGAATATAGCATTAATTTTGCCCGGACTCTAATACTATTGTCTACCTTCAACGAATGTTTAAAGCTGTACGAGGGAGACTTCTCATGCCCATCTGCATTTTCCTCCCTTTTCTTGCAGAACAGCAGCAGTTTTGTGTACAGGAATAAATGTCTTTGCATTGGTTTGAACCGTGCCAGATCCTTGACCTTGCTGTGAACCTTCTTGTGGTCTGTCCACACATTAAACGATCCTTGCATCAAGAGCTTCCCAAGATCATTTAAATTTCCCTGTAAAAATAATATATATATCCAAAGTAGAAATAAGATCAATACACCACAGGACATGACAACTTTATATAAAATCAAAATCAAAACTGTGGTAGTTTTCCATGATATTGCCAAGCACCGACTTCTGTCAGGAAGGCAGAATAAGAAGAATCCTTGCAATTATTCATGCATTTTAAAGTGAACAACGATGCATTAAAATCATTATAAATTAGCAAAGGATTAACATTTTGGGAAAAATCTTCAGTATGCCATTAAAATAAGAATAACATTTGTGGTGGCAGCAATTTATTTGGAGGGCAGAGGGGGAGAGAAAACATGGAAGTGATTATGGAGTTCAGCATAATAAATGTTCCAATCTAGAATAAATCTCAAGCAAATGAGGGAAATGGTAGAGCATGGCAGTAATTGTTGTACATAGAACATGGAACAGTACAGCATCAGAACAGGCCCTTCGGCCCTCAATGTTTGTGCCGTACATGATGCCCAGACCAGTTCCCACCTACTGCACATAATCCACATCTCTCCATTTCTTGTAAACCCATACGCCTATCCAAAAGTCTCTTAAATGCCACTGTCATATCCACCTCCACCACTACCCATGCCAGTGCATTCCAGGCTCCCACCACTGTCTGTGTAAAGAAACATGTCCCACTCATCTCCTTTACACTTTGCCCTCTCACCATAAAACTGAGCAAAGACTAAATGGCTTTCACATTTCCACTCGACAAAAAAGCTTCTGACTGTCTGCCTCCCATAAGTTTATATACTTCTATCAGGTCTCCCCTCAACCGCCGGCGTTCCAGAGAAAACAATCTAAGTCTGTCCAACCTTTCCATGTAGCTAATACCCACTAATCCAGGCATCATTCTGGTAAACATCCACTGAACCCTTTCCAAAGCCACAACATTCTTCCTGTAATGGGGCGATCAGAACTGCACACAATGCTCCAAATGCAGCCTAACCCAAGTAGTATAAAATTGAATCATGACTTCCTTACTTATACTCAATGCCCTGCCCTTGAAAGTAAGCACACAGATCTGTGTTCGGATCTGTTTTATGTGACACATGTGTTATGAATTGGACGTAAATGTGGACGGTAGACAAAATTGCTGGAGAAACTCAGCGGGTGCGGCAGCATCTATGGAGCGAAGGAAATAGGCAACGTTTCGGGCCGAAACCCTTCTTCAGACTGATGCAGGGTGGGGGGGAAGAAGAAAGGAAGAGGAAGAGCCAGAGGGCTGAGGGAGAGCTTGCACCAGTAGCCCTTGCTGTCTCCTCCCCTTCTCAGCTCTCCCTCAGCTCTGGCTCCTCCTCTTCCTTTCTTCTTCCCACCCCCCCCACCCTGCATCAGTCTTAAGAAGGGTTTCGGCCCGAAACGTTGCCTATTTCCTTCGCTCCATAGATGCTGCCGCACCCGCTGAGTTTCTCCAGCAATTTTGTCTACCGTCCACATTTACGTCCAATTCATAACACATGTGTCACATAAAACAGATCCGAACACAGATACCTGCAGAACTCACTTGTTACAGACTCCTACCTGAATATTGTCCTTCCACCATAATGCCACCTATCAGTAAACCAGTTCTGAGTCCACATAACCAACTCACTGTTAATCCAGTGCCTCTTAATCTTCTAGATCAGTTTACCATGGGGCCTTTATCAAATGCTTTACTAAAATCCATGTAGACAACATCCACCAACCTACCCATACTGATCACCTTCATCACCTCCTCAAAAAACCCGATCAAATTAGTAAAACACGACCTGCCAACTACAAAGCAATGCTGACTGTCCCTAATTAACCCATTCCCTTCCAAACTGCAGTAAATCCTATCCTGAAGAATCCTCTCCAATAACTTCCCCACCACTTTAATTCCCGGATTCTCTCTTTCGAAAAGTGTTATTTTGGTATTACAGGAACCAACACAACTGATCTATTATTAAGCTGACAAAGTTGTCATTGCATGTGACATCCATTTAACATTTGGAAAGTATCTAAGGATTTTAATATCCACCTAAACATACACAATGCTAGACAGCAAGATTAATTAAGGTCGGTTTGAATGAGCATTTGTTTGAATAAATATATTCATACATGGCTCTAAGAGGAGGTTTGCACCACATACCTACACCATCACTAAGACGATTGGTTAAACAACATTGTTTGGATGGACTCTAACCTCAAGGCATGCAATCAAACCACTAAAGCTGGCAATTCCTAGCCAACCTTCCTCATTCCATTGTTCATTGGTACGGCTTCATCTGAAACAATGTTGCCCACAACCTAAGTCCTGTCATGTCCTTTGCATCTATCATTCCTGTGCTTAACTCCACATATAAGTAATACCTTCATTTTAATGTTGTCATCCTGTTTTTTTAAAATAAATTCCTCCATGTCATCACTCTCGTCTATAACCTAGTCTGACGACAACCTTCAGAAAACCTCGAATTCTTGTCTTTTGATCCTACTGAAATCTAGTTTTTCTACCATTTGGTGGTTGCACCTTTAGCCACCAATTTTCAAAAAGGAACTGGATAATTTCTAAAAGCGTTGGCGGAAGATTGGCACCAGCTGGTTTGCAATTCCATAGAACTAGTTGGGACTCAGAGGGCCGGATACTTCCTCAACCCTGCAACAATTCTATGTCTCTGCTATGTTGTGGTAAATATCTGAATTATCCAATAATTTGAATTATTATGTAATGCAAATAACCTAATAAGCAAATATCAGTTGGAGGCTCAGCACTCACCGATATGAATTATCAGATGGTGCTAACAGTAAGTCCTAGAAACAGGCAACAAATACTAACAAATATTATGAAGTTTTATAGATGGTATTTTATGAATGAATGAATGTTTATTGGCCAGTATTCACATACAAGGAATTTGCCTTGGCGCTCCGCCCGCTAGTGAGAACATGACATACAGTGACAATTAGGAATGACACATAAAACATTAAACATTAAACCAAATAAAACATTACACATTAAACATACCAAATATAAATCATTAGTTGTTATGTGAAGTAAAAATATCAGTGATCGATCGAGAAAATCAAGTAGGGCAATGCACTAAATGTTCAAAACTAAAATAGACGACATCATTTACTCTTACCTCAAATCCTGTAATGGCAATCTGATGCATGGAGTCATTCACTGATTTAATGATACTAATCATGGTGTCCAGTGCTTCCTCCAGTTCAGCAGTGCCTTCTGAATTCTTACAGCACTTCAGCATTTCCTGGTAGAATGAATCACTTAAGTCTTAATGGACAGTCATTACTGAGTGCACAGTGAGATGCATGTGAAATAAGAATATATGAGCATAAGACACAGGAGCTGATGCAGGCCACTTCCACCATACTTCAGGATCATGGCTGATAGTTTCGAGATACAGCACTGAAAAAGGCCCCTTCGGCCCACTGAGTCCGCGCCGACCAGCAATTCCAGCACATTACTACTACCCTACATACACCAGGAACAATTTTGCATGTACACCGAGCCAATTAACCTACATCTTTGGAGTGTGGGCTGAAACCGAAGATCTCGGACAAAACCCACTCAGGTCACAGGGAGAATGTACAAATTCCGTACAGACAGCACCGGTAGTCAGGATCAAAGCTGGGTCTCTGGCGCTTAGTGATAATTTTTCAAAACTCTTTAGATTCTGGAGTAGTTCCTGAGGATTGGATGGTAGCTAATGTAACCCCACTTTTTAAAAAGGGAGGGAGATAGAAAACGTGGAATTACAGACCAATTAGTCTAACATCGGTAGTGGGGAAACTGCTAGAGTCACTTATTAAAGATGGGATAGCAGCACATTTGGAAAGTGGTGAAATCATTGGACAAAGTCAGCATGGATTTACGAAAGGTAAATCATGTCTGACGAATCTTATAGAATTTTTTGAGGATGTAACTAGTAGAGTGGATAAGGGAGAACCAGTGGATGTGTTGTATCTGGACTTTCAGAAGGCTTTCGACAAGGTCCCACATAAGAGATTAGTATACAAACTTAAAGCACACAGTATTGGGGTTCAGTATTGATGTGGATAGAGAACTGGCTGGCAAACAGGAAGCAAAGAGTAGGAGTAAACGGGTCCTTTTCACAATGGCAGGCAGTGACTAGTGGGGTACCGCAAGGCTCAGTGCTGGGACCCCAGCTATTTACAATTTATATTAATGATCTGGATGAATAGAAGGCAACATCTCCAAGTTTGCGGATGACACTAAGCTGGGGGGCAGTGTTAGCTGTGAGGAGGATGCTAGGAGACTGCAAGGTGACTTGGATAGGCTGGGTGAGTGGGCAAATGTTTGGCAGATGCAGTATAATGTGGATAAATGTGAGGTTATCCACTTTGGTGGCAAAAACAGGAAAGCAGACTATTATCTAAATGGTGGCCGATTAGGAAAAGGGGAGATACAGCGAGACCTGGGTGTCATGGTACACCAGTCATTGAAAGTAGGCATGCAGGTGCAGCAGGCAGTGAAGAAAGCGAATGGTATGTTAGCTTTCATAGCAAAAGGATTTGAGTATAGGAGCAGGGAGGTTCTACTGCAGTTGTACAGGGTCTTGGTGAGACCACACCTGGAGTATTGCGTACAGTTTTGGTCTCCAAATCTGAGGAAGGACATTATAGCCATAGAGGGAGTGCAGAGAAGGTTCACCAGACTGATTCCTGGGATGTCAGGACTTTCATATGAAGAAAGACTGGATAGACTTGGCTTATACTCGCTAGAATTTAGGAGATTGAGAGGTGATCTTATAGAAACGTACAAAATTCTTATGGGGTTGGACAGGCTAGATGCAGGAAGATTGTTCCCGATGTTGGGGAAGTCCAGGACAAGGGGTCACAGCTTAAGGATAAGGGGGAAATCCTTTAAGACCTAGATGAGAAAAAACTTTTTCACACAGAGAGTGGTGAATCTCTGGAACTCTCTGCCACAGAGGGTAGTTGAGGCCAGTTCATTGGCTATATTTAAGAGGGAGTTAGATGTGGCCCTTGTGGCTAAAGGGATCAGGGGGTATGGAGAGAAGGCAGGTATGGGATACTGAGTTGGATGATCAGCCATGAACATATTGAATGGCAGTGCAGGCTCGAAGGGCCGAATGGTCTACTCCTGCACCTATTTTCTATGTATCTATGTAAGGCAGCAACTCTACTGCTGCACCACCGTGCCGCAATGATCATCTATTTCAGTGTCATTTTCTTGCAATATCTTCATATCCATAAATCTACAAGAGTAATTTTCTCCTTATCAAGAATAGAATTTCCACCATTTGGTAGTTGCACCTTTCACCATCAATTTTCACAAAGGCACTGGATAATTTCTTAAAGGATACAATTGCAGAATTGGGGAAGGAGGGTGGGAGAGGCTTTCTTTTCTCGTTATTCAAGGATAAAGGAGGGTATCAAGGATAAAGGTGGGTATCTATACGGAGTCGGAGGATGTAAGTGGAAGAGGTGCTAAACGAGTACTTTGCATCTGCATTCACTGAGGAGAAGGACTAGGAGCAGAGCGAGATCACATCGAGGAGGAGATGATGCTGAGGCTCTTGACGAGCATTAAGGTGGATGTCCCTAGAGTCTGATGGGATCTATCTCAGGTTATTCTCACAGAGAGTGGTGAGTCTGTGGAATTATCTGCCTCAGAGGGCGGTGGAGGCAGGTTCTCTGGATGCTTTCAAGAGAGAGCTAGATAGGGCTCTTAAAAATAGCGGAGTCAGAGGATATGGGGAGAAGGGAGTAACGGCGTACTGATTGTGGATGATCAGCCATGATCACATTGAATGGCGGTGCTGGCTCGAAGGGCCGAATGGCCTACTCCTGCACCTATTGTCTATTGTCTATTGAGGGAGGCAAGAGAGGAGATTGCGGAGTCCTTGACGAGAGTCTTGGTTTCTTCAGTAGCCACAGACGAGATCCCAGAGGACTGTAGAATGGCTCATGCTGTAACTCTAGGGTGGTAAAGAAGCCTTATGGTATGTTTGCCTCCATTACTAGGTGAATTGAGCATCAGAGTCAGGAAGTCATGTTACAGCTCTATAAGATTTTGGTTTGGCCGTATTTGGAGTATTGTCTGCAGTTCTGGTCGTCCCATTACAGGATGTGGAGGCTTTAAAGAGGTGCGGAGGATGTTTACCAGAATGCTGCCTGGATTAGAGAGTTTCAGCTACAGGGAGAGGGTTGGATAAACTTGGATTGTTCTCCCCGGAACATTGGAGTTTAAGGAGAGACTTGATAGCAGTGTGTAAAATTATGAGAGGCATAGATAAGGTAGACAATCAGAACTTTTTCTCTCAGGTAGAAAGATCTCACACCAGAGGGCATAGCTATAAGGTGAGAGGGGGGAAGTTTAATGATACTAGTGGTGTGCCTCAGGGTTTGATGCTGGGCCCGTTATTGTTTGTCATCTACATCAATGATTTAGATGAGAACATACGGGGCAAGATTAGCAAGTTTGCTGATGATACAAAAGTGGGTGGTTTTGCGGATAGTGAAGATGGTTTTGAAAGATTGCAGTAGGATCTGGATCGATTGGCCAGGTGGGCGGAGGAATGGTTGATGGAATTTAATACAAAGAAGTGTGAGGTGTTGCATTTTGGGACATCGAACAAGGGCAGGACCTACACAGCAAATGGTAGGCTTCTGGCTAGTGTTGTAGAGCAGAGGGATCTAGGAGTACAGGTGCATGGTTCCTTGAAGGTCGAGTCGCAGGTGGATAAGGTGGTCAAAAAGGCTTTTGGCACTTTGGCCTTCATCAGTCAGAGTATTGAGTATAGAAGTTGGGAGGTCATGTTGCAGTTGTATAAGACATTGGTGAGACCGCATTTAGAATATTGTTTTCAGTTCTGGGCTCCATGTTATAAGAAAGATCTTGTCAAGCTTGAAAGGGTTCAGAGAAGATTATAGCTATAATCTTCCATATAGAAGCTATAGGGAGTGGTTGAGTAGGCTGGGTCTCTATTCCTTGGAGCGCAGGAGGATGAGAGTGATCTTTTTCGAGGTGTACAAAATCATGAGAGAAATAGATCTGGTAGATGCACAGTCTCTTGCCCAGAGTAGGGGAACCAGATGACATAGGTTCAAGATGAAGGGGAAAAGATTTAATAGGAATCTGAGGGGTAACTTTTTCGCACAAAGGTTGGTGTGTATGCAACAAGCTGCCAGAAGAGGTAGATGAGGCTGGAACTATCCCATCCTTTAAGAAACAGTTAGACAGGTACATGGATAGGACAGGTTTGGAGGCATATGGACCAAGAGCAGGCAGGTGGGACTAGTGTAGCTGGGACATTGTTGGCCGGTGTGGGCAAGTTGGGCCGATGGGCATGTTTCCACACTGTATCACTCTATGACTCTATGAGATGTGCGGAGCAAGTTTTTAACACAGAGAGTGGCGGGGATTTGGAACACACTGCCAGAGGTGGCAGTGGCGGCAGATACGATTGTGGCATTTAAGAGGCCTTTAGATAGGTCCATTGAAGTGCAAAGAATAGAGAGGTATGGATCATGGTGAAATCAGTTTAACTCTGGAAGATGTTGGGTGATGACAAAGGGCCATTCCTGTGCTATACTGTTTGGTGTTCTATATTCTATCTCAATCCCAGTGACCTATCCCTGATTCTGGAACAATAATACCTAGTTCTGGATTCCTCAGCCAGAGGAAGCATCCTCCATGCAATTAGTCTGTCGTGCTGTGTCGGAATATTGTATGTTTCAATTAGATCTCCCACCATTTCGCTAAACTCCAGAATATGCAAACTTAATGTACTCAATCTGTCTTCATATGTCAAACCTGCTACCCCCTGGAACCAGTTCAATTAATATTTCCTGCATCCTCAATGGCAAATATATCATTTTTTTAGGAAAGGAGATCAAATTGTAGACAATACTGCAGGCAGCATCTCTGGAGAGAAGGATTGGATGATGTTTTGGGTCGAGACCATTTTTCAGACCCGTCTGAATAAGTGTCTCGACTTAAAACGTTATCCAGTCTGAAGAAGGGTCTCCACCCAAAACGTCACCCATTCCTTCTCTCCAGAGATGCTGCCTGTCCCGCTGAGTTACTCCAGCATTTTGTTTCTATCTTTGGTGTAAACCAGCATCTGCAGTTCCTTCCTTGAGACAATATTCCAGGTACTCTCTCACCAAGGCCCTGTGTTATACATCTATATTACTAAAAGTAAGATCTTGACTGCTTTTGGCTCGCTGTGCTGTGATTTCCGAGAGAACGCCGCCACCTACGGCCGTCATTTTTGGCCACCTCGCTCAGAGCCCCCCTCCGCCTGCCTGGACTGGAGGATTTTTCCCATCGATGAAAAATCAGAGATATATTAATGTTTTAAAAAATGTTGCCATTCTCTCTGCTGCCCCTGCTGGTGGGAGGGGGGAGGGACTATAAAACCCAGAAGTGGTGTGCCTCACTCAGTCTCTGCAAGATGGAGGAAGCGAGAGGGATACGTCTCTCTGAGCTCTGAATAACACTGAACACATGTCTACTCAACTGTGAGGGCCCTTAATGTGGTTTGAAAATGAAAATATGGTTGGTTTGAAGTAAATAGGCAGTGCAAATGGTTGCTTGGGGCGTTTTGGGGTTGAAGTAAAAAGGCAGTGCAAATGGTTGTTTGGGGGGTTTGGGTTGAAGTAAAAAGGCACTGCAAATGGTTGTTTGGTTTTTTTTTGGGTTGAAGTAAAAAGGCAGTGCAAATGGTTGTTTGGGGGGTTTTGGGGTTGAAGTAAAAAGGCAGTGCAAATGGTTGTTTGGGGGGTTTTGGGGTTGAAGTCAAAAGGCAATGCAAATGGTTGTTTGGGGGGGTTTTGGGTTGAAGTAAAAAGACAGTGCAAATGGTTGTTTGGGGGGGTTTAGGGTTGAAGTAAAAAGGCAGTGCAAATGGTTGTTTGGCTAAACTTGACAACTTCCTGTTTGCACTACATTGATTTTAGATGAACCTGAATTTTGTGGCCTTGCACCCTGCTTGAAATGGATGGAAAATGGATTTGAATTTGGTGGCCTAGCACTCTGCTTGAAATGGAATTTCAAGGAATAGCCGTGAGTCAAATGCCAGCCCACCAGCCGTGAGTGAGCTGCCAGCATATCAGGCTTGAGGGACTGAGCTGCCACCCCAAGAATCCATTTGGCCCACAATGTCCATACTAGCCCTCTGGAGACCAGTAGTCCCTGCAGCCAACAACATCCATACCAGCACTCCAGAAAGCCCCCCCCCCCACTGGCCACCAATATTGGAATTGGTGGAGAGGTGGAATATTGCGTTGGGGGACCAGCCCTCCCGTGTGAACATGGGACCCAACGGGTTCCACTTAGTCTAGTTGAGACATATTTCCTCCTGTTCTCGAAATGTATAAAGGAAAACATTGCATTCCTCTTCTAAACACGTGATACACTTACACATTTGCTTTCATTGGCTTGTATACAGGAGTTCTAAGTCACTTTGTATATCAACACCACCTAAATACTCATCCTTTAAAATTGCACTGCAAAGTGAATAACTTCATTTTCCCTAAATTATTTAGCACGTGCCATGCTCCTGTGCACTCACCTAGCTTGGCAATGTCCCTTTGAAGCCTCGCTATATACTCCTTGCTTTTCACAAGCCCGAAGATTATCTGCTTTGAAATACAGACTTTGAAATACAATCTTTGATCCTCTCGGCCAATCATTGATATTTAATTTAGTTTAGTTTTAGTTTAGAGATACAGCGCGGAAACAGACCTGAGTCCGCGCCGACCAGCGATCCCCATACATTAACGCTTATCCTGCACACACTAGGGACTATTTAAATTGATACCAAACCAATCAACCTACAAACCTGTACGTCTTTGGAGTATGGGAAGGAACCGAAGATCTCGGAGAAAACCCACGCGGTCACGGGGAGAACGTACAAACTACGTACAGACAGCACCCGTAGTCAGGATCGAATGGGACTGTAAGGCAGCAGCTCTACCGCTGCACCTCCATGCCTCCCCAGTAAATATAGATTGTCAATTGATGAGCCCGTGCCTTTCCCTGGGATACCTGCCAACCTGAGAAAAATCCATTTATTCCCACATTTTGCCGTCTGTTCAATAACCAATTCTCAATCTATGACAGTATATTACCCTCTAATAGTGTTGACCAATGTCTATTTTATGCACATTTTATAATACATATTTGATATAGTCATTTTATTCTTATTTTGCTTGGACATTGGACATTGGACTTTCATCTAAACATGATAGAAAAAGAAGCACATGTGTGGCCAAATGGTTTAATAGTACCTGTGAACTTTACCTGATTGCCCTAGCATAAACTTTAGTTCATCTAGGAGGAGTAGGAAACTCAGGCATTCGGGATATTTGTGAAGTGTTATTACAACTTTTCCATTGCAAAAAAAGAAGTTAAATGCAAGAGAGTTAGTAATAAACCTAATGGAAAATTAGGAAGATCCTTTTTTATTTAAGCAGTGGTTTGCACTACAGGATGTGATTGAGGCAAATAGCTTAGATGCCTTCAATGGAAATTAGATGAGTACATTAGACTAAAAGGTGGAGGAAGTTGTGGTGAAAAATCTGCGACAAGTCATTTGGAGTGGGAGGAGTTTTGTGAGCATCATAAACATTCGTTGAATCTACAATAAAGGAAATACAAAGTCAACTTTTTTTACAATCATTTTCTTAGTTGTTTCATCAATGTGAAATGTATGTGTATTTGAAGTTACATCAAAGACACTAGCCGCTGAAATAAGAAAAACAGCATGCAACCTTGTGATCCTTGTTAATTCCTCTACCCGTCAACAACTGATTACCTTTAATAGAAGCTGATACTTTGTAATCCTCTGAACAGGTTTCAAAAGGTAGGCATCCAGTGAAAGTTTATGATCCAGTTTTTGCTGGCATTCCTGGAAACAAAATACAATATAATTAAGGCTTGAGGACTTGTCACTCATTAAGCACCTCCTGTTGTATTTAAAACCGGCCCAGTTCTCATAAACGGAAATGACAAATACAAATGAATCTAAATGGTGCTGTGGTCAGAATAAATGGAGCTGTGGTATGAACATTGACTTCTAAAAGGGTAGTTTACACCCCAACGGTATGAACATTGACTTCTCTAACTTTCGATAGTCCTTGCTTTCTCTCTCCATCCCCTCCCCCTTCCCAGTTCTCCTGCCAGTCTTACTGTCTCCGCCTACATTCTATCTCTGTCCCTCCCCTGACATCAGTCTGAAGAAGGGTCTCGACCCGAAATGTCACCAATTCCTTCTCTCCAGAGATGCCGTGACCATGGTGTTTGAACTGAGAATGAACAGGACAGGTGGTCAGCTGGTCGGGTTTAAGGGGACAGGCAATTGCATAGGTAAAAGGAATCAAGTATTACCTTTGTCTTTTGGACCATGTGGGAAGCTAGGGAGGAAAATGTGGAAGCCCAGGCAGAGATAATTGCATCAACTTGAGCCACAGGTGATATTCTGGAAGAATGCAGGGTGGCTAATGTTATACTGTTATTTAAGAAGGGCAGCAAAGACAAACCAGGGATGTACAGGCTGGGATCTGCCAGCATTTATATAGAACACAACATTTTGGAGTATGATCAGGACAGGCAGCATCACTGGAGAGAAGGAATGGATGCCGTTTCGGGTCGAGACCCTTCTTCATACTGATCCGAAATGTCACCCATTCCTTCTCTCCAGAAATGCTGCCTGTCCCACTCAGTTTCTATCTTCAGTTTAAACGAGCATCTGCAGCTCCTTCCTACGCATTTGGATAGACATGGATTGATTCAGGATAGTCACTTTATTTAATTCCCCTTCCCATTCCCACACTGACCTTTCTGTCTTAAGCCTCCTCCACTGTCAGAGTGAGGCCAAATGCAAATTGGAGGAACAGCAACCTCATATTTCGCTTAGGCAGCTTACAACCCGGCGGTAGGGTATTAAATTCTCTAAATTCAAGTAATCCTTGCATCCCCCCCCCCTCTCTACATCCCACCCCCACCTAAGTCGTACTGGCTTCAAAGTCATGTTGCTGAGTCTCATTGTCAGTAAGTCGTGTTCACTTAGCTCAGCTAACAATGCCTGTTTCCTTTATTATCGTTACTTTTTTGCATATCATTCATTTGTTCTGTATCTCTCTATATCACCGTCTATATCTTGTTTCCCTTTCCCCACACAGTCTGAAGAAGGGTCTCGACCCAAAATGTCACCCTGGCTTGGATGAACGACTCAAAGAGTCGTCGTGGAGAATTGTTTTTCTGGTTAGAGGCCGGTGACCAGTGGTATGCCACATGGGTCTGTGCTGTGTCCTTTGATGTTTGTTATCTACATTAATAATTTGGATGACAGTGTAGTTAACATTGTTAGTAGGTTTGCAGATGACACCAAAATTGGTAGTGCAGTGAAGAGTGAGGAAGGATATCTAAATTTACTACAGGTTGAACACCGATTTTCTGGCTACTGATGGTCCGCCCACTCCTATAATCCGGACAGTTGAAATTCCCTGAGTGGCCACAGGGGTCATCGCGAGTGGCAACACACTTTCTGGTCGTGCCCCTCCATCGTGAAAGAGTTATTTGTTTACATCAAAATATCAAAATCCCTCCTTGGCCTTGTCTAATTCTATCTCTCTTGGCTTAATGTTTACGTTTTTTTGTTTCAACTCTGCCTGGTCCCCATGCACCATCCTACAACCCCTACTCCCACCATTCTGCACCATCTGTTCATTGATATTTATTATTGGACTGTATAGAGACCACCCCCATGTGGTTCGGCCCCTCAAGGTTTGGGGACCTATAAAAGGTAGCTCCCATGAGGTCCGATGTCGATCTTCTGGAAGAACGCTTGGGACTGCGTGACCTTTTGGAGTGTCTCTGCTTGCACGTGGCGAGAAGGGCTTGGCCAAGCAGATACAAGGATCGAACCCGCGGTGGTTAGGGTATTGTATCGGGGAATTTGTGTTGTGTTCTTCAAAATAAAGTTTAGTTGCACAAGTGCTTGATTCAGTATTTTATTGACTGAAACTAGACTGGGGGGGGGGAGCTTAGAATGAGCTATTTACGTTGGGGGCTCGTCCGGTATCTCAACGGACCCCCAAACACAAGTTTGCAATTAAGGGTGTTGAGCTGTCTCGATCGCGAGTGCAGAAATCAGCGCCACGGTGCAGTTTTCGCATTGATTTTCGGCACTTCACTAGTCGGAGCAGATCGATCATTTGCGGGCTTGGGAAAGGGTCCCAACGAGATCGTAGAACAGAGTCTAGCAAGCACGGGGGGGGGGGGGGTCATAGCATTCCTTTGGGTTAGGGGCCCATAAAACCAGGGTGGGGTTAGAGGCCCTGCTGGGGTTGGCTTAGAGGCCCTTTCCTGAGTTAGAGGCCCGAAACTTGGTCGTAGTTGGTAGACTGCAGTTGCTAACGAGAGCCAAACGCGCGTCAGATTTGGATTAAAATCCCTCCCCAGATTTGGTATCCAATTGGCGGAATATTGAAAACAAGTCTGGTTTACGTGCTAAGCGGTAAAGCATTTGACCTGTCGTTGCTGGGAGCGCTGATTGGAAAGGTGCGTTCCGAAACTCGGCATCGACTGCCAGCACCAAGCAGGTGCGAAGGAAATCCTTTCGAAGAGGTAAAACCTAGGTTGGTTAGAGGCCACGCCTGTGTGAAGATATCCGAATTCCTCCCTGGAGTGACGGATGAGGAATCTTGTAAAGGCACTGGGCTCGGTGACTAGAGTATAGATTGGCTGGGATTACTCTAGTCCACTCGAGATTTCATTGGGCAAGTAAATTGAATTTGAGAGCCCGCGTATGTTGAGTGGTACGCACCAAAACTAATTGGTCCGAGAGCGAACTTATATTTGCAGAATCAAAGACCTAAATACAGAATTTCACATTGAAGTTCTGCCCATATGGTAGAATTCGAATTCTGTGTATATAGAACTTCGGAGTTTGTACGTTTGTGAGATCGACTCCGAATAGCGGCTGATCAACAGTGAATAGTAACCCTCTGATCGATTGTTGATTAGTACCTGATAGCGAAGAGTAACTAAGAGACGGGAACCTAGTTTACTTGGTGAAAAGTACCCGGATGTGAGAGGTGCCCCTAATTCTGAGAACTTAGAGTGGAGGGATAGAGGTCCCCCAATAGAAGTCCAGTCTTAGCAGGAGGAAAGTAACATTTAGGAAGAAAAGTAGTCATTTAAGAAGTAGTACCCCTTAGCAAAGAGTACCCTAGGAAGGGGAAAATCTTCGGTATCAGAGGGAGAGGTTCACTGATTGATAACAGCGCAACACGGCATTGAGATCAAGTGTTTGTGATTTGTGCGCTAGCGTGTTAAATTATTATTGTAAATATCCAGCATTGTCTTTTTTAGTATCTTTATCAGATCCAAATTGTATAAATATTTGTGTATGTAAAAAATTTAGAGTGTGTTAAGATCGTGGACCGCTACTTGTATTGTCTGTGTGAGTGCTTAAGGACTTTTGGGTGTTAGATAATTGGGGTAAAAGTGCGTTTGAATTGAACATATGGTATTTGTTTAAATCGGGATTGTTAGTATTGTTAGAATCCGATTCGTGGTGATTCGATCAGGGTTCGTATTCTTTCGATCGCTGTGTCGGGGGAGGAATCGTTCCGTTGACCGAGTACATCACGAGGAGGATTTATTACAGTGTGTGATTCATCGTCCTAATAAGTGGATGCTTGTAATTTATATTGGGGTGTGTCTCGGTCTACTTGTAATTGGGGGAATAGTTTCTTGTTTGATTATAATTTTACTTGCGTGGTTCGGGTTTGTGGTTTGTCTATGTGAATTTAAAGTGTTCTGAGTGGGAGAGATTGCTGCCAAAATGTAAATATTAAGAGCCTTAGTTTGGGCGACCGGGATTCTTTGTTTACAGGCTGAAAGTTGAATGAGGTGATTGTGATCGAGCTGATAAGAAAGTTGAGAGCGCGATTGAATAGAGCGATTGAGTTGAGTGATTGACTAGCAGTTGGGAAAGATTGAATGTACAATTGTGTGAGAAGGTGTGAATCTGCTAGATGTTAGTCATTGTGTGGGAGAGATTTCAGTGACCTTGGAGTCTGAAAGGAAGGAGCGAGTATTGAGGAGGTGTGAGTGCTTTCAATCTTATCTGTATTGTGTAGGAGGATGGGAAATGTACTGGAGAAGGACCTATCAAATATCCTGAAAGTCCGTCGAGAATAATTTGTGAGAAAATTCCTCAGGAAGCAGAGAGATTAAGAAAATTGTCGGGGAAATTAAATAAAGTTTTAAGGAACGAACTTTGGCCGATAGGTGGGGTAAAGTCGGTAGTAGGGATAACCGACATAGAGACAATTATTAGGCGATAAGGGAACAGTGAAGAAGGGAACGAGGTTATTGAAATATGGAAAATATTCTCAACTGAAAGGGAAATAAATAAAGAAGTCGTTTTGCTTTCTACTTTAAGAAAGGCAGCGTTCAAGTTAGGGATAAGAATGGAAGAAGAGGGAACTGGTCCTTCTCTAGGAATTCCGGAACAGGGAGAGAAAGATAGTGGAAGCCAGCAGCAGGAACAGGAGAGAGCATCGACTCTGAAAGGGGAAATGACTACGATGGCTCTTAAAGAGGAGGTGCCGACTAAAACTAAACTCATCAAATTTAGTAAGAGTGCCGCGGTTAGTGTGGATCCCAATATATAAAAGGATGGGCAGCCTTTTGGGGAACAGAGTTACAGCATTCCTCTTAGCCCTCTCATGTTGTTAGTTGTGAAACACCATGTGCAGCTTGAGAACAGGGCGCTCGGGTGGAGTCAGTGGTATCTTTCACTCCAACCCACTAAGTTCAAATCCAAAGTAGGGAAATCGGGAGAGGACTCCCTAGCTCCGACGATTTCTTCACCAGCAGAGGATAGCGTGGGGGATCGGGGAGCTAGAAGGAAGGTTCCTCAGAAGTGGGTGCCAAAATTTATTGTGAAACCAAGTGGGGAAGTAAAGGAATCCTTCCTAAGTATAGAGATTCCGGTAGCAGGAAGAGCAGTTTATCTGAGGGTGAGACAGCAGGGGGATATGAAATCGCTGATTCTGCTATTGGTAAAATAATAAGATCAGAGCAAATCCCCGATATTATGGATATGGAGCGGATTCCCTAGTAGGAAGATGCCTACTCCGCCTTTAGAATGAGATCCCGCAGTAGGTGCAAATTATCCCCGGGCTACAGACGTCCACATTTCAATGCAACCTGGTTCAACGGCAGCTAAATCCTTCCAGAGACCCGTACTAAGAATCCAGAAACGGGAAGTAACATCGAAGGAGGAGGAGGAATTTAAAGCGTGGATAGACCCGCCAATCTGAGAGCCGACTTTCCCTCAGTTTGTTATAGAGCCATGAGACCTGATCTGTGGGGAATCAGGACATTGCCCATTGTCCAGCCGATCTTGCCCTGTGAGGGAACACAGAGGAGGAAGGGGTAAAGGAGAGTGCCACGGGGTCTACGGAGTCAGTGGATCCCTAGAGGTTATAGGGACACTTGGGACCCCGAAGATAGAGGAAGAGAACACTGGCCCGAACAGCTGGGAATTCCACAGGAATTGGATGGAATTGTGTTATCGACCACAAGCAAGCTGTGGAATGAAGAGGGTGAGAGGGTGAGATGGACACTGAAAATTAAAATAGTAAATTGAACGCTGAGACTGAATTTGGTTGAATTGGAACATTTATCATGGTTTGCTTTTAATAAGAGTCACGCCTGTTTATGAAATCTGGACTGAACCCAGCTGAAATTTATGTGAGAAACCATCATCAGATATACATTGAAGAACATCGTGTGATTGGGTTAAGTGTTGAGCCTTGAAGGTTAGAACGAGTTATTTACAGACTTGCTGGCTTGTATTATAGGGAGAGGTTGGATGGGCTTGGACATTTGAGTTTGCAGCATAGGAGGCTGAGGAGTGACCATTTTGTGGTGTACAAGATCATAAGGGACAAGGATAAAGTTAACATTCACAGTCTTTTTCCCCAGGGCAGAGGATTCTAAAACCAGCGGATTTTAAAGGTAGAGGGCATAGTCGTAAATTGAGAGGGGAGATATTTACAAGGGACCTTAGGGGCAACTTTTCACTAACCATATCTGGAAAGCGCTTCCAGCGCAAACAATAGAAGAGGATACAATTACGATGTTAAAAAGACATTTGGACAGATGGTTTAGAGGGTTTAGAGGGCTACCTGACAATGCAGGTAAATGGGGCCCTCCTAGTATGCCAACATGATCAGCATGGACAAGGTGGGCCGAAGGGCCTGTTACCATGCTGCATAGCTCTATGACTATAACTCTATAAATGAACATTGTGATTAGAAACCTGTTCTAGTAATATTTATGAAATTCAAGTCCCTTATTCTAAGGCACTAAAAATATTGATACATTTTGAATCCAATATAAAATTCAATCCAATATCGCTAAAATATTCACATAAACAAAGTGGCCCTTTGACACGATGATGCAAAATATTGTGCAGACATTTTGAAGCACTATCAATACACAGTTTAATACAATCATATACATACAGTGGCTTGCAAAAGTTTTCATACCCCTTGAACTTTTCAACATTTTGTCACGTTACAACCACAAACGTAAATGTATTTGATTGGGATTTTATGTGATAGACCAACACAAAGTGGTGCATAATTGTGAAGTGGAAGGAAAATGATACATGGTTTTCAAATTTTTTTACAAATAAAAAACTGAAAAGTGTGGCGTGCAAAAGTATTCAGCCCCCCTGAGTCAATACTTTGGAGAACCACCTTTCGCTGCAATTACAGCTGCAAGTCTTTTGGGGTATGTCTCTACCAGCTTTGCACATCTAGAGACTGAAATTTCTGCCCATTCTTCTTTGCAAAATAACTCAAGCTCAGTCAGATTGGATGGAGAGCGTCTCTGAACAGCAATTTTCAAGTCTTGCCAGAGATTCTCAATTGGATTTAGGTCTGGACTTTGACTGGGCCATTCTAACACATGAATATGCTTTGATCTAAACCATTCCATTGTAGCTCTGGCTGTATGTTTAGGGTCATTGCCCTGCTGGAAGGTGAACCTCCGCCCCAGTCTCAAGTCTTTTGCAGACTCTAACAGGTTTTCTTCCAAGATTGCCCTGTATTTGGCTCCATCCATCTTCCCATCAACCCTGACCAGCTTCCCTGTCCCTGATGAAGAAAAGCATCCCCACAGCATGATGCTGCCACCACCATGTTTCACAGTGGGGATGGTGTGTTCAGGGTGATGTGCAGTGTTAGTTTTCCACCACACATAGCGTTTTGCATTTAGGCCAAAAACTTCAATTTTGGTCTCATCTGACCAGAGCACCTTCCTCCACATGTTTGCTGTGTCCCCCACATGGCTTGTGGCAAACTGCAAACGGGACTTCTTATGGCTTTTTTTCAACAATGGCTTTCTTCTTGCCACTCTTCCATAAAGGCCCGATTTGTGGAGTGCACGACTAATAGTTGTCCTGTGGACAGATTCTCCCACCTGAGCTGTGGATCTCTGCAGCTCCTCCAGAGTTACCATGGGCCTCTTGGCTGCTTCTCTGATCAATGCTCTCCTGTCAGTTTAGGTGGACGGCCATGTCTTGGTAGGTTTGCAGTTGTGCCATACTCTTTCCATTTTCGGATGATGGATTGAACAGTGCTCCGTGAGATGTTCAAAGCTTGGGATATTTTTTTATAACCTAACCCTGCTTTAAACTTCTCCACAACTTTATCCCTGACCTGTCTGGTGTGTTCCTTGGGCTTCATGATGCTGTTTGTTCACTAATGTTCTCCAACAAACCTCTGAAGCCTTCACAGAACAGCTGTATTTATACTGAGATTAGATTACACACAAGTGGACTCTATTTACTAATTACGTGACTTCTGAAGGCAATTGGTTGCACTGGATTTTATTTAGGGGTATCAGAGTAAAGGGG
This sequence comes from Malacoraja senta, assembly GCA_038087875.1. Taxonomy (NCBI): domain Eukaryota; kingdom Metazoa; phylum Chordata; class Chondrichthyes; order Rajiformes; family Rajidae; genus Malacoraja; species Malacoraja senta. The sequence goes on along the minus strand of CM075984.1, from coordinate 2,842,630 downwards.
GCTGAATACTTTTGCACGCCACACTTTTCAGTTTTTTATTTGTAAACAAATTTGAAAACCATGTATCATTTTCCTTCCACTTCACAATTATGCGCCAGTTTGTGTTGGTCTATCACATAAAATCCCAATAAAATACATTTACGTTTGTGGTTGTAACGTGACAAAATGTGGAAAAGTTCAAGGGGTATGAATACTTTTGCAAGCCACTGTATGTAGCACGGAAGTAGGCTCTTCTGCTATACTCATCCATGCTGACCAAGATGTCTTCCTCAGCTAGTCCTATTTGTCAATATTTAGCTCAATATTTAGGCTCAACCAAGACCTCAACGGTGGAACAGGCAGAGGACAATGGCTGACCTTAGTGGAGCGTCACAACGGCTGGGAAGGCAGATGAAGGCTGCAACAGAAAAGGGTCTCCGGTCGTCTTGGACTCCATGCCACTGGATCCTGACCCAGATCTGTCAAGGACCGTGTGGTTGCTGTCTGTGCACCAGTCTCCCCACGTTAAACAAAGTCACGCACAGGCGTCCTCCATATAGGGAATAGCACCCCGGATACACCCATGGTCAGCCATGTACCTCAAGCCTTCCACCCATGGAAGGCTATATACCTCAAAATCTTTCCCATTCATGAAGCTGACCAAATGTCTTTTAAACATGGTAAATGTACACGTTTCTATCATGTTCCATATATCCACTACCCTCTGTGTTAAAAATGTGCTCTTCACATTCCCTTTAAAGTTTGCTCTTCTCGCCTTAAACCTATCCCCACTAATGTTCCATCTATTTCACAATATTCATTGAAAAGAAAATACTTTAGGACAATCCTTTCAGAAATTTTATAACCAAAAACTGATATCCATGCTTAGGGTACAAGAAGTGGCCTTTGATGTACAACAATGCATTAAAGCCCTTTAGAAAAGTGATTGTCAATGGATGATATGTTTCCTTCTTACAGACTGAGACAAGAAAAGTTTTAAAATGGGGAACAAGGAAATGGAAAGAAAGAAGAAGAGAGATTTAAAACGGGAATTCTAGACCTCTGCTTGACCGCCAATAATGAAGTTTATGGTGAAAATACACGTGCCTACAAGAATAGAGAGTCCAGGGAGATTACAGATTTTAAGGTATAATAGATGTAAAGGAGCAGTGATATGGTACAAAGGTTGGCAATGGAAATGTGGTGGAGCTGGCAAAACAGCTATACATCCCAGATAAACCCAGAATTTCTGGTTGCCATATACCACATAATTACCCAACGTGCTATCAAGAGTATGTTTCTATGTTTAAAAAACAGAAAAATAATGGCATGCAGACCTGAAAGAATTGGCAATCTCCACACTGCCTCCAGAGTGCTTCTGAACGTGGCTTGTTTTGACAGTACTTTTCATAAATCTGTAACTCCTCTTTCTGCAAACAAAAACAAATTATTTATAATAAAAGCAGAGACAACTGTAAAATGAATAACTTGATTAATTAGTGAAGTACAATAACTTGGGTACTCAGGGCATCAACAACATAATTAGCTGTCAAGACGTCTGAGATTTGTGTGCCATCCTTCATCAGTTTTTCTTTGCTATCTTGAGGTGCATCTGGTGCCTATGATTTGGAAGTATTTCTGTATTTCCACCCCCTTCAATTGCAATCAATTTTCAATTTGTTGTCATCTGATTTAATGATTTAATGCAGACTTGTGCAATCTTGACAAACTCTCTGGAGACACAGGAGATTACAGATGCTGAAACTAGAGCAAAAAGCAAACCACTGTTGGAACTCAGCGGATCGAACAGCGTATGTGGAGGGAAAGCAATTGTTGATGTTTTCGGTCGGGAGGGAGTGGGGAAGGAAGGTAGCTGGTGTAAAGAGGAGAGAGGGAGGGGTGAGACAGAGGACAGTAGGTGAGAGGTGGACCAAGGAGGAGGTGAGAATTGACGGGGAGATGGAGTCAGGTGTGGAATGGGAGTCAGAGGCAGGTGGGTAATAGGTGGAAGTGGACAAGGGACAAAAAGGAGGGCAGATAGAGCCAGGTGAGGAGAGGTGAGGGTGGAGGTGGAGGTGGAGGCTGCAAGGTAATGAGGCAGAGATACTTCTGATTAGAAAGGAAGGTGTTAATGAGAATCGTGTAGAGAGATGTGAAAGTGGAAAAGATAAGGGGAGGTGGCCAGATGGCAGTGATTTTAATGTTTGAGAGTTTTCCACATGTGATGAAAGCTTTAGGCTTGAAAGACCCATCCTTCTCCTGCTGCCAAGGATGTTGGGTGGATGGGGCTACAACGGGGACAATGGCTTCCATGCAAACATTCTCTGGACCTTGCTGTAGTAGGGCAGCTGGAAGTCCCAAATATCATTGACAAAGATGCAAATAAATAGTGTAAGAAATCCTGTTTTGTACTGCTGCTTATATCTTACAGATCCAGCTGTGACCGTGTGGATTTTTCAAGTCAAGAGTGTTTTATTCTCATGTCCTGGACAGGACAATGAAATTCTTACTTGCTGCAACACAACAGAATATGTGAATATGTAAACATAGTATATAACCGGAAAAAAAAGAAAAAGTTCAATAAATAACAAATATAGTGTAAATAACAAATAATAATATAGTCTTTTGCAGTTCAGAGCTCAGAGCTTATTCGTTGTGTTTAATAGCCTGATGGCTGTGGGGAAGAGGCTGTTCCTGAACCTGGACATTACAGTTTTCAGGCTCCTGTACCTTCTTCCTGATGGCAGTGGTGAGATGAGTGTGTGGCCAGGATGGTGTGGGTCCTTGATGATTTTGGCTGTCTTTTTGAGGCAGCGACTATGATAGATCCCTTCGACGGTGGGGAGGTCAAAGCTGGTGATGGACTGGGCAGTGGTCACAACCTTTTGTAGTCTTTTTCGCTCCTGGACGTTCAAGTTGCCGAACCAGCCCACGATGCAACCAGTCAGAATGCTCTCTACCGTGCACCTGTAGAAGTTTAGGAGAATCCTCTTCGACATGCCGAATCTCCGTAACCTTCTCAGGAATTAGAGGCGCTGATGTGCCTTATTTACAATTGCATTGGTGTGCTGGGTCCAGGAAAGACCTTCTGATATATGCACGCCCAGGAATTTGAAGATATTGACCCTTTCCACCATCGTCCCGTTGATATAAACAGGATTGTGGGTCCTCATCCTTCCGCTACCAAAGTCCACAATCAGTTCCTTGGTCTTACTGATGTTGAGAGCCAGGTTGTTGTGCTGGCACCATTTGGTCAGTCGGTCGATCTCACTTCTATACTCTGACTCGTTCCCATCTGTGATTCGTCCAACCACAGTGGTGTCGTCAGCGAACTTGATGATGGAGTTCGCACTATAACCGGCTACGCAGTCATGGGTAATAAAGTGAGTAAAGCAGGAGGCTGAGCACGCAGCCTTGAGGTGCTCCCGTGCTGATTGTCACTGAGGATGAAGTGGTTCCTCTAATTCAAACAGACTGTGGTCTGTGGATGAGGAAGTCACGGATCCAAATGCAGAGGCCCAGTTCCGTGAGCTTGGTAACCAGCTTGGAAGGGATGATGGTATTAAATGCCGAGCTACAAACAACAGGTCTTTTTATTGTCCAAGTGGTCCAGTGCGGAGTGGAAGGCCAGTGAAATTGCATCCTCCGTTGCGAACTGTAGTTGGTCAAGGTTCTTGTCGAGGTAGGAGTTGATGTGCACCATAACCAACCTCTCAAAGGACTTCATCACCACAGACATTAGTGCCACTGGTCGATAGTCATTGAGGCACGTCACCTTACTCTTCTTGGGCAACGGTATCATTGATGCCCTCTTAAAGCAGGTGGGAACCTCAGACCTCAGAAGTGAGAGATTGAAAATGACTGCAAAAACTCCTGCCAGTTGGTCTGCACAGGTCTTGAGATCCGTATTCTAATATGGATATGGAAATGCAGCCAAATTGGAAATGACTGTGAGCTTCAAATTCCTTGGAGTAGAAATTACCAACAATCTGTCGTGGATTAACCACATTAATGTCAAGAGGGAATTCCGGACTAATCTTGTGTCCCAAGGCAATGACATGTGTACTGTGGAAAGGATTGCATGCTAGAACGGGCCACAAAGCAAAGGCAGGCCTATTTTTATGACAACAAGTCCCTCTGCAATGCGCTTACTGCATTCAATGCTCAATTCCAACAACGTTGGTGGAGCGATGTCACCCGCCCCATCAGTCTTGTGTGAGCCTGTACTAACGATTACTGGGACAGATGCAAGATTGGCCTTCTTGAGAGTAAATCCGTGGAAAGCAACGTATAAGAACATATAGGATCCTTCTGGACATGTATGGACCAGCTAGTTGAGGTATGTACAGATATCTTTAACAGTGAAAGGCCTGGATAGAATGTGGAGAAGATGATTCCAATAATGAGAGAGTCTAGGACCAGAGGCCATAGCCTCAGAATACAAGGACATGCTTTGAAAGAGGAGATGAGAAGGAGTTTATTTAGTCAGAGGGTGGTGAATCTGTGGAATTCATTGCCACAGACGGCTGTGGCGGCCAAGTCAATGGATATTTTTAAGGCGGGGGTTGACAGATTTTTGATTAGTGAGGGGGTCTGTGATTATGGGGTGAAGACAGGAGAATGGGGTTGAGAGGGAGAGATAGATAAGTCATGATTGAATGGAGGAGTAGATTTCATGGGCCGAATGTCCTTATTCTGCTCCTTGAACTTATGAACATCTTTCTGCTCCATTGCGAGGCCCTCACCTGCTTTAAAAAGACCATTATGTATCCCAGTTCCACCAAAAAACAAGATAGGGTGCCTTAATGACAATCATCATGTGGCTCTGATAATAAACACCATCATGAAATACTTTGAGAGACTGCTGATGGTGCACATTAACCTCAGCCTCCCAGGCAGCCTTGATCCACTGCAGTTTGTCACGCAACAGGTCCACATCATACGCCTTCTCCCTGGCCCTAAACTTATCCCTGTATTAGGAACATCCCGCGGTCTAGGCATAAGCTCAGGGGCGACCGCGCCTTTGTGGTTGCAGCTCCTAGACTGTAGAACAGCATCCCCCTTCCCATCAGAACTCCATCGACTCCTTTAAGACGAGACTTAAAACTCATCTCTACTCTCAAGCCTTTCTTGACGTCCTCTGGGGGAGGGCTATATGTGTGTATTTATGTATGTATTTAATCTATGAACCACTGTTGTATAACGTTAGTACCTCCACCAATGTAAAGCACTTTGGTCAACGAGAGTTGTTTTTTAAATGTGCTATAGAAATAAAAGTGACTTGACTTGACCTGACTAGGACTTTGCCAACAAGGACCTATGTTAGACTTATTTATCGACTAGAGCTCTGCCTTCAACTCCATAATCCCATCCAAGCTCATCTCTAAACCCCTGGACTTTGGGGTCAGCGCCCCTCTCTGCCAATGGATCCTTGACTTTCTGACCCACAATCAGTGAGGATAGGTGATAACATCTCCTCCACATTCATTCACAATTCCTACAAGGATGAGTTCTCAGTCCCCGATTATTCTCCCTGTACACTCACGATTGTGTGGCCACATTTGTCTCTAACTCCATTTGCAAGTTTGCAGATCACACCACTGTGATGGGCTGGATCACGTACAATGACGGGACAGAGTATAGGAATTAAATGGAGAACTGGGTAACATGGTGTCAGGACAACAACCTCTCTGTCAATGTCAGCAGGGCGAAGGACTGAGTTAATGACTTCAGGGAGCAAAGTGAAGTACATGCACCAACAGTGCTGAAGTGGAAAGTGGCATCACAGGTGGATAGGGTGGGGAAGGTGGTTTTTGGCACACTGCCTTCAACATTCAGGGAATTGGGAAAATAATGTGTAGGAAGGAACTGCAGATGCTGGTTTACACCAAAGATAAACCCAAAGTGCTGGAGTAACTCAGCAGGACAGGCAGCATCTCTGGAGAGAAAGAATGGCTGACGTTTCGGATCGAGACACTTCTTCTCACTGAGAGTCAGGGGAGAGGGAAGCTAGAGATATGGAAGGGTAAGGTGTGAAAATGACAGATCAAAGCAGATGTGATAAGGAAATGTAGAATGGTTCATTGTTAGCTGAGGGGAAGGTGACAATACGGCATACAATCAGTAATATTGAATCAGGAGGACAGTAGAACAAGTCGGAGAACTAGGATGGTGAAGGGACAGAGAGGGAGAGGGAAAGCAAGGCTTGGGACATTGTGTTACAGTTATTATATACGATGGTGAGGCAGCACTTGGAGAATGGTTTTAATTTTAGTTACCCTGCTGCAGGAAAGAGCATGGGGAAGATTTAGGAGTGTTGCTAGAACTCAAGGGCTTTAGAGAGAGGTTAGGCTGGCTAGGCCTTTCTTTATGGGAGGCAGAAGGCAGATCTTATAGAAGTGTACAAAATTATGAGGGGAATAGACAGGGCAAAGACACTATCTTTTTCCCAGGGTAGGGGAATCAGCAACTGGAGGGCATACATTTAAGGTGAGAGGGAAAAGATTTAATAGGAACCTGAGGGGCACCTTTTACACTCAGAGGATAGTGGGTATATGGAATGAGCTGCCAGAGGAAGTAGTTGAATCAAATAGCAAAATGTAAGGGACATTTGGACAAGTATATGGATTAGAAAGCTTAGGAAGGTAAATAAGACTTTTCCAATAATTGCTTTCTCAATATATTGACATAAAGGTTACGAGACCAAGGAGGACCCGTTCGGTCCCGCCCCATCAATGCGCGGGATGGGGGTGGGGAGGGGGGAGGGAGAGAGAGGAGGGGGAAGAGGGTGGGTAGAGGGGAGATAGGGGGGGAGGGAGGGGGAGAGAAAGTAGAGGGGGAGAGAGGGGGGGGTAGAGTGGGGGTAGAGGGGGGAGGGGAGGGGGGAGCGAGAGTAGTGGAGGAGAGGGGAGTGGGGTACAGAGGAGGGGAGGGGGAGGGAGAGAGAGGAGGGGGAAGAGAGTGGGTAGAGGGGAGGGGGAGAGAGAGGATGGGGAGAGAGGGGGGTAGAGGGGAGGAGGAGAGGACGGAGGGAGGGGGGAGAGAGGGGGGAGCATGGAAGGAGGTAGAGAGGGGGGGAGAGAGGGGGAGGGAGAAGAGAGGAGGGAGGAGAGGCTGGGGGAGAGGAGGATGGGGGAGAAGAGGAGGGGGAGAGGTGGAGGGGGGAAAGGAGGTGGGGAGCTGGGTGAGCGAAGGTGCTGTGAAAAGCGGAGAGAGCCCGGGGAGAGAGAGAGGGAGAGAGAGAGCTCTAGTACAGGGCCCGACTCTAGTAAAAAGCTCTTGGGAAGCCAAGCCGAGGCTGGCATGCGTTGACTTCGGGAAGCGTTCAGAAAGTTTTGGGAAACCCGAGCCAAGGCGCAAGCGTGCGTTGTGCGTCGACCAAAGCTCTCGGCTGCCCTCGGGAGTTCTCGGGAAAGCCGAGCCGAGGCTAGCGTGCGTCGACCTCGGAAGCGCTCGGAAAGTCTCGGAAGTGCCGTCGGAAGCTGTCGGGATCTGCAGAACAGAGCCCACCTGCCCGTTCTTTCTGCATCTTTTGAAGAAACGGGGGGGGGGGGGGGGGAGGGTGGTGACGTCACTCCTGGAAACCAGTGTCCAGCAGGCAGCGCGTTGAAAATCCTGCGCAGCTTGCCGTGAGGAGCAAAGGTATTGTGGCTTCATCCAGCTCGCTTTAGCACGTTGGATTTTAAAAAGATGTCAGATTGGTGAACAATTTTAGTAAAAAACTCGGGAAATAATGAATCAAATTATCAGATGAGGCGATTTTCGACATCATGAGGTAAATTTCTACTGGAATATGTAAAATTTCACCATTAGCGCGTCTGATTTTCGAGAAGATGTGATTCACAAGCAAGCAAATATAATAACGATCAGAGTTTTATAAGTATACTAGACCAAGTGCAGACCCGTTGGGTCTGTTCCCCTGTTGCGGGGGGGTGGGCGACATGCGGCATCACACACACTAACCACCACCACACACACACTAACTACCCCCCCCGCACAAACGCTAACTACCCCCCTTGATATTATATCAATATTATTAATTTACTCCTTTTATCCCATAACCGCCCTATCCACTGACGCATAGCCCCCAACTCGCAGGCGCGTTTGGAGAGGTGGGGGGGGGGATGGTAGAGAGTGAGGGCAGTGAGAGAAGGGGGAGAGACAGAGAGAGGGGCAGAGACAGAGAGATAGGGGCAATAGACAGAGGGAGAGGGGGTGGAGGGGAGGAGGAGAGGGAGGGTGGGTGGGGGGAAGGGTGGGGGATGAGGGGAGAGAGAGATGGGAGGAGAGAGGGGAGGAGAGGTAGAGGGGAGGAGAGAGAGAGGGAGGGGCTGAGAGGGGAGGGGGGAGATGGGGGAGATGGGGGGAGGGGAGGGGGAGAGGTGGGGGAAGGGAGGGTGGGGAGGGGATGGTGAGAAGGGAAGGGGGTAGTGGAGGGGAGGGTGTGGAGGGAAGGAGAGAGAGAGAGACTGTTGTACAGGGCCCACTGTTGTACAGGGCCCTGGTGAGACCACACCAGGAGTATTGTGTGCAGTTTTCATCTCCAAATTTGAGGAAGGACATTCTTGCTATTGAGGGAGTGCAGCGTACGTTCACAAGGTTAATTCCCGGGATGGCTGGACTGTCATATGCTGAAAGAATGGAGCGACTGGCTTGTATACACTGGAATTTAGAAGGATGAGAGGGAATCTTATTGAAACATATAAGATTATTAAGGGATTGGACAAGCTAGAGGCAGGAAACATGTTCCCGATGTTAGGGGAGTGCAGAACGAGGGGCCACAGTTTAAGAATAAGGGGTAGGCCATTTAGAACGGAGATGAGGAAACACTTTTTCACCCAGAGAGTTGTGAATCTGTGGAATTCTCTGCCTCAAAAGGCATTGGAGGCCGATTCTCTGGATGCTTTCAAGAGAGAGTTACATAGAGCTCTTAAAGATAGCGGAGTCAAGGGATATTGGGAGATGACAGGAACGGGGTACTGATTGTGGATGATCACCCATGATCGCAGTGAAAGGCGGGCTCGAAGGGCCGAATGGCCTACTCCTGCACCTATTGTCAATTGTCTATTGTGGGGTCCACCTTTCCTTGATCATCGATGCCGTCTATGATTTGTGCTGTACCTTTTAATACTTCTAGTTTGCCTCTCCCCTGAGTATCAGTCTGAAGAAGGGTTTTGACCCAAACATCACCAATTCCTGTTCTCCAGAGATGCTGCCTGAGCCGCTGAGTTACTCCAGCAGTTTGTGTCTACCTTTTGGTGTAAACCAACATTTGTAGTTCCTTGCTACACATTTGAATCACATTGCTTTTTTTTACCTGGACATTTCTAAGTAGAAAACACTACTCACAAAAACAATACGAAATTTGAGAAAAGGTGAAAATTGTCCATTTTTGAAGGAAACAAAATGGATTAATTCAATGGAAAGGAAAATCATGCAGACTCCATACCAAGTGTTGTCAGTAAATCTCACATTACTCATCTCATTCACATTATTATTGTAAAATTATCAGCTCGAAAGCAAAATGTTTCTCTTACCCGCTTTAAAAAACACGTTCCTACAAGCTCAGGATTCTCCACACAATTTTCAAGCTCCTTAAGAAATATCCTTAAAACGAATAATAAATGTTAATACATAGATACATAGATACATAGAAAATAGGTGCAGGAGTAGGCCATTCGGCCCTTCGAGCCTGCACCGCCATTCAATATGATCATGGCTGATCATCCAACTCAGTATCCCGTACCTGCCTTCTCTCCATACCCCCTGATCCCTTTAGCCACAAGGGCCACATCTAACTCCCTCTTAAATATAGCCAATGAACTGGCGTCAACTACCCTCTGTGGCAGAGAGTTCCAGAGATTCACCACTCTCTGTGTGAAAAAGTTATTCCTCATCTCGGTCTTAAAGGATTTCCCCCTTATCCTTAAGCTGTGACCCCTTGTCCTGGACTTCCCCAACATCGGGAACAATCTTCCTGCATCTAGCCTGTCCAACCCCATAAGAATTTTGTACGTTTCTATAACATCCCCTCTCAATCTCCTAAATTCTAGCGAGTATAAGCCAAGTCTATCCAGTCTTTCTTCATATGAAAGTCCTGACATCCCAGGAATCAGTCTGGTTAACCTTCTCTGCACTCCCTCTATGGCTATAATGTCCTTCCTCAGATTTGGAGACCAAAACTGTACGCAATACTCCAGGTGTGGTCTCACCAAGACCCTGTACAACTGCAGTAGAACCTCCCTGCTCCTATACTCAAATCCTTTTGCTATGAAAGCTAACATACCATTCGCTTTCTTCACTGCCTGCTGCACCTGCATGCCCTACTTTCAATGACTGGTGTACCATGACACCCAGGTCTCGCTGCATCTCCCCATTTCCTAATCGGCCACCATTTAGATAATGTTTTAAAGATCATCAATACAAAGGCTTCAGTTACATCCTAACCAGAGGGACATCATCTTTGGGATGGAATCGGTACAATTAACCCATAGATGGTTCATAACGTCATGAAAATATGCTTGTGTATTATGGAGACATTTCACATTATTTTAACTTGGATGTTTTCCTTAAAGAGGAAGTTGTCCGCTCTGCTCAAAATTGACACACCCACACGATAAATTCACAGTCACAATTGTATTTATATTCTATGTCTGATGGGTGGAGCAGCCTTTTCTCATTTTACATGCATGCCAATCGGCCAATTTGGCTTCAGAAAAGAATAGAGGTACAAGTAAGAAATATTATTAACTACTGTTCATTTACATACAATGCTTGGATCCTAGAATCAGAAATAAATTTTCACAATTTGTAGATGAGGACAAATTATGCATATGATTAGAATTGAGGGGGGTGGTTATAAAATATAATAGGTCGCCAAAAATCTGACAAATGCAACTATTTAATTTGTAATAAATATCAACATTTGATGGTTATATACTTTTTGGATGAGTCCTTTTGGAGCAAGGTCATGAAGGGTTTGAGGATCACAAATTTTCATAGTATAAGCTAATGAAAACCAATGGATTTAATTCTGGAGGAAATGAACGGGGAATTTTGATAGAACCTTGGTTCAGCCAATCTTGGCATTTGTTTGTGCAGTATTAGTTTCCGTATTACAAATGGGACGTAGAAAGTGAAAAAAAATTAGACGGATGGTACCAGAAATGAGAAATTCCACACAAAGACAAAGATTTTGGCAGAGACAAAAGAGACAGCAGCTCTCAGATAAGAGAAAGGTGAAGGAAGAAATATAAATTTGTACGTTCAAATGAAAGGAGTGATCTGTAAGTGTCTTCGCCTTAACTAAAAGTATAAATATAACATTGTCAAAAATAAATCAAATTGGGAATTTGGATAAAACAATTTTACCCAAAGGTTGTGAAATTCACTCTCACAAGGAGGAATTCAGATACATGTCTTAAATGTATTCAAGGGATCAAATCACTAATTGTTGGAAATAATCAGCAAGTGAAGAAGCATATGTGGGGAACGAAAGGAAAGGGAGGAAGGAAGAAAGAAAGAACGAAAGGTAACATTTCAGGTCTTCGACCTTCCAATAGAACATATGTAGAACATAGAACAGCACCGGAACAGGCCTTCGGCCTTCATTGTTTCTGCCGAACATGTCACTGAGATAAACTAGTCTCATCTGAGATAAACTGGGACAGGTGAAAAATAAACTTGCTTTTAGATGAGCTCAGGAAAGGGTTAAAAGAACAAAAAGAATGCCCGTGATATGGAGACCATGCAAATGTAGAAGATATATCTGTTATTGTAGTTGTTGTGATCAACCAGACAAATTAATTATGATTAAGGAGCCATCACCATTTGTTCTCCTCAGATACTGCCTGATTTGTGAAATTATTTCAGACACTCAGCATCTATATCGTTTTTTTTTGCTTTTAAATTACTGTATTTACGAGAAAGCTGGGAAAGCACAAGAGGGAGAAAGGTTCACAGGAGTATGCACACACAGGAAGAGGTCATTGGCAATTTTATGGCTGAATGATATGTTTTTGAGCTGTACAGTTAATGGAAAATGTGGTCATTTGTAAAATTGATTAACTTACTATCCTATTTTCTATTTTCTCATGTGGCGATAAGCTTCCCTTTCAAGCTGCTGCACCTTTGTTGTGACTGGAATGTTTTATAGGTATTTGGCTCAGACTCACTGCCTATTAATTTGTAACACACCAACCTGGAACAAACATACTATTTCTTCAGTTGCCTAGCACCTGATGCATTGACGAACTAAAAACATAGTGTAAATGCACTAGTACGTAGGTATATCTTAATTGTATATTGAGAAGGGGCCGATGCAATGTGTCGTAAAATGCCTCCGAATTGCGTATGTAATTCCAATACCAAATTAATCTAATTTGATTTCAATTTTGTGTATACAACGTTTCATCAGGTTTCCAGAAGGACTTCAGACTATGATGCTATGATTGTCTTAATGCCTCAAATATTTATCTTCACTGTAATAGATATAAATCAGAGAAACTCATGTGGAACAAATTCATTTCTTCTGCTACAGAACTTATGTAGCGATCACAACAATGTGAGAGAAGAATAAATGCATTTATATTTTATATTTATATAATGCATTTATGTATTTCTGCAAGATATAATTACATGACATAAACTGATAAAATGTCTTACTTCAGCATTACAGGAAAATATATGACAATTTGCGCCTCCAGTTTTAATTATTTTTAGTATAAATTCTTATTATGAAGCCAACATTGTTGGTGTCAAGGTTTACAAGGTTAATTCCAGGGATGGTGGGACTGTCATATGCTGAGAGAATGGAGCGGCTGGGCTTGTACACTCTGGAGTTTATAAGGATGAGAGGGGATAGCGACTTTGAGTCCTAAATAAAATCTATTATTATTATCTCATTGAAACATATAAGATTGTTAAGGGTTTGGACACACTAGAGGCAGGAAACATGTTCCCAATGTTGGGGGAGTCCAGAACCAGGGGCCACAGTTAAAGAATAAGGAGTAAGCCATTTAGAACGGAGACGAGGAAACATTTTTTCTCACAGAGAGTGGTGAGTGTGGAATTCTCTGCCTCAGAGGGCGGTGGAGGCAGGTTCTCTGGATGCTTTCAAGAGAGAGCTAGATAGGGCTCTTAAAAATAGCGGAGTCAGGGGATATGGGGAGAAGGCAGGAACAGGGTACTGATTGTGGATGATCAGCCATGATCACATTGAATGGCTCGAAGGGCCGAATGGCCTACTCCTGCACCTATTGTCTATTGTCTATTGGTATCAGGGGTTATGGGGAGAAGGCAGGAGAATTGGGTTACAAGGGACAAATAGATCAGCCATGATTGAATGGCAGAGTAGACTTGATGGGCCGAATGGCCTAATTCTACTCCTATTCCCTATGACCTTATGAACATCTTACTTATACATATATATATTCTATTTCTGTCAATGAAGGTCTATAACTATTCTAAATAAATGTTATCACTCAACGGCACAGTATTAAGTGGCCAAAACACACATGCTTAAAGGAGGAAAGGCTACTTCTGAAAAAGAGAATAGCAGAACAGGTTTTTATTCTGGTTTCAAAAGAAAGTATGTATTGAAATAGTCAATGATTGTGATTCATTATCAGACCACTTTAAGACATCCTAGATGTAGTCCATAAGAAGACAAAAATATGTGGAGCCTTTCTCCAGGCCTTTTCATTTGGTAATCTCCTCCCCTCTTGAGGGAAAGTGTTTGACTTCCACTTCCTCATAGTTAGCCTCTGTGACAGACATATAGAACATTTAAATGTATCTGTAGGAGCAGGTATTATCAAGGTAGAGGAAAATTCAGAACCAATAATTGATACATGGGATTAATATAGATGGTTACTTGATTGTTCGTAAACATGAAAATGGTGGCACTGTTTCTGTGCTTTATGACTGGGTCTCTAATAATTCAGTAACTGGATTAGTAAGGGCAGTTCTTTTTCATCCTCACCCATATCATAATATTTTTCAGTTCATTAACCTCTAAACTGTTTGTTTTTCAATATTATGGCAGAACAATCAGCAATATTATATTACAACTACTGACAGAACACACCACAGTGCAGACAGATTTTGCCTTCTGTTTTGTTCTGAATGCATGTTTCGAATTGAAATATAATCAACATTTATCATTGGCTTAGATATTTCAATACAATATGAAAGAAACATCACCTGTTATGAAAATCATAGATTTCTGGAAGATTTCCAAATAGGATTTCCTTTTTATTCTTAAGTGCAGCTGGGATCAGAGGAGCCAGCTCTTGGTTGTTCATTTCAACAGCATAACCCTGCAAAGGAAAAAAGGTAATGAAGTAATTGCCAATTTAAAGAGGATTACAGTGTGCAAAAGGCAGTTGCCTATAATATTGTATTAATTGTCCAGTGGTTTGACAAAAGTCCCATCATGGAAATAATATCTGAGCCAGTTTCAAGACTGTCAAAACAAGCTATGTTCTGCAGAGAAGCAAATCTTAAACATTTATCACCGTAATTTCATAATATATAGCTCTTTTGATGTATTTAAATGCCAAGGCAATATGCAGGAGTGTTTTCACACAAAGTTTAACACTACGCCACGTAAAACGTGTGATAATCCTTGTTAGCACAGAGCGATGGTATGTTTTGGTAAATACCTTCAATGATGGAAAATGGTGAAAATGGAGAGATTTGAAGAAGTTAAATATGCTGAGGTGTATAACATAGGAGGACCTGGCAAACTGCTGTGGGGGGGGACTGCTGTGGGGGGTGGGGAGAACATGTGTGGGATACTTTGTAACTTTGTCTGCGCCCTTTATGTGGCGGCTCTTTGCATACCTTGGGTATGGAAAACAAAGAATATCACATGTGACAATAAAGTATTCATTCATTCATTCGTTCATTCCAAGGGATGGAATATGCTCTATTGTCTCATCGCCCACCAGCTACAACGATGATGTGCAAAGTAATACCTTGTTCAGTGGTGAGGAGGTTCAAGATAAATGGAGATCAGGCTCTACACCACACACTTGGCATACAGTCATATGCAGACGCACACGTGCAATCCAAGTCCATAAAGAGAAGATCTAACAATAGACAATAGACAACAGGTGCAGGAGTAGGCCATTCGGCCCTTTGAGCCAGCACCACCATTCAATGTGATCATGGCTGATCATCCCCAATCAGTACCCCGTTCCTGACTTCTCCCCATTTCCACTGACTCCGCTATCTTTAAGAACCCTATCTAGCTCTCTCTTGAAAATATCCAGAGAAACGACGTCCACCGCCCACTGAGACAGAGAATTCCACAGACTCACAACTCTCTGTGAGAAAAAGTGTTTCCTCGTCTCCGTTCTAAATGGCTTACCCCTTTTTCTTAAACTGTGGCCCCTGGTTCTAGACTCCCCCAACATCGGGAACATGTTTCCTGCCTCTAGCGTGTCCAAACCCTTAACAATCTTATATGTTTCAATAAGAAATCCTCTCATCCTTCTAAACTCCAGAGTGTAAAAGCCCAGCCGCTCCATTCTCTGCAGCATATGACAGTCCCGCCATCCCGGGAATTAACCTTGTAAACCTACGCTGCACTCCCTCAATAGCAAGCATGTCCTTCCTCAAATTAGGGGACCAAAACTGCACACAATACTCCAGGTGTGGTCTCACTAGGGGTCTGTACAACTGCAGAAAGACCTCTTTGCTCCTATGCTCGACTCCTCCTTATAAAGGCCAACATGCCATTCGCTTTCTTCACTGCCTGCTGTACCTGCAAGCTTACTTTCATAGTCTGATGAACAAGGACCCCCAGATCCCGTTGTACTTCCACTTTTCCCAACATGACGCCATTTAGATAGTAATCTGCCTTCCTGTTTTTTATACCAAAGTGGATAACCTCACATTTATCCACATTAAACTTCATCTGCCATGCATCTGCCCACTCCCCCAACCTGTTCAAGTCACCCTGCATTCCCATAGCATCCTCCTCACAGTTCACACTGCCACCCAGCTTTGTGTCATCTGCAAATTTGCTAATGTTACTTTGAATCCCTTCATCCAAATCATTGATGTATATTGTAAATAGCTGCGGTCCCAGCACCGAGCCTTGCGGTACCCCACTAGTTACTGCCTGCCATTCTGAAAGGGACCTGTTAATCCCTACTCTTTGTTTCCTGTCTGCCAACCAATTTTCTATCCATATCAGCACTCTACCCCCAATACCATATGCCCTAATTTTGCCCACTAATCTTCTATGTGGGACCTTATCAAATGCTTTCTGAAAGTCCAGGTACACTACATCCACTAGCTCTCCCTTGTCCATTTTCCTAGTTACATCGTCAAAAAATTCCAGAAGATTAGTCAAGCATGATTTCCCCTTCGTAAATCCATGTTGACTCGGACCGATCCTGTTACTGCTATCCAAATGTGCAGCTATTTCATCTTTGCTAATTGACTCCAGCATCTTCCCCACCACGGATATCAGGCTAACTGGTCTATAATTCCCTGATTTCTCTCTCCCGCCTTTCTTAAAAAGTGGGATAACATTAGCTCCCCTCCAATCCACAGGAACTGATCCGGAGTCTATAGAACATTGGAAAATGATCACCAATGCATCCACGATTTCTAGAGCCACTTCCTTAAGTACCCTGGGATGCAGACCATCAGACCCTGGGGATTTATCAGCCTTCAGTCCCATCAGTCTACCCAACACCAATGTGCCTAATGTGGATTTCCTTCAGTTCCTCCGTCACCCCAGATCCTCTGGCCACTACTATATCAGGGAGATTGTTTGTGTCCTCCTTAGTGAAGACGGATCCAAAGTACCTGTTCAACTCATCTGCCATTTCCTTGTTCCCCATAATAAATTTACCTTTTTCGGTCTTCAAGGGTCCAACTTTGGTCATAACTAATTTTTTCCTCTTCACATACCTAAAGAAGCTTTTACTATCCTCCTTTATATTCTTGGCTAGCTTACCTCCGTTCCTCATCTTTTTTCCCCATATTGTCTTTTTAGTTATCTACTGTTGCTCTTTAAACATTACCCAATCCTCTTGCTTCCCGCTTATCTTTGCTACGTTGTACTTCTCTTTTATTTTTATACTGTCCCTGATGTCCCTTGTCAGCCACGGTCGCCCCTTACTCCCCTTGGAATCTTTCTTCCTCCTAGGAATGAACTGATCCTGCACCTTCTGTATTATTCCCAGAAATACCTGCCATTGTTGTTCCACTGTCATCCATGCTAGGGTATTTTTCCAGTCAACTTAGGCCAGCTCCTCCCTCATGGCCCCATAGTCCCCTTTATTCAACTGCAACACTGACACCTCCAATCTACTCTTCTCCCTCCAATTGTAGATTAAACCTGACCATATTATGGTCACAACCTCCTAATAGCTCATTAACCACGAGGTCCTTTATCAAATCCGGTTCATTACACAATACTAAATCCAGAATTGCCTTCTCCCTGGTAGGCTCCAATACAAGCTGTTCAAAGAATCTATCACGAAGGCACTCTACAAAGTCCCTTTCTTGGGGTCCAGTACCAACCTGATTTTCCCAGTCTACCTGCATGTTGAAATCTCCCATAACAACCGTAGCATTACCTTTACTACATGCCAATTTTAACTCCTGATTCAACTTGCACCCTATATCCAGGCTACTGTTTGGGGGCCTGTAGATAAATCCCATTAGGGTCGTTTACCCTTATATTTCCTTAGTTGTATCCATACTTACTCCACATCTCCTGTTTCAATGTCACCCCTTGCAAGGGATGGAATTTCATTCCTCACCAACAGAGCAACCTCTGCCCACCTGTTTGTCTTTTCGATAGGAGGTATACCCCTTGGATATTCAGTTCCCAGCCCTGGCCCTCTAGCAGCCATGTCTCTGTAATTCCCACAACATCACACTTGCCAATTTCTAACTGTGCCTCAAGCTTGTCCACTTTATTTCTTATACTTCGCGCATTCATATACAACACTTTGACCTCCGTATTCACATCCCCCCTCGCACTGCTCGCAATTGGCCCTGACCTTACTCGTTTATCCCTTCTAGAACTTTCCTTCCAAGTTAATTTCGAGAATCTTTTGTAATTTTTCCTGTACTCACTTCCCCTTCAACTCCATCTTTATACTCCCAATTTGTCAATCCCCCCCCCCCCCCCGCCCGCACTATTTAGTTTCAACCCACACGTGTAGCCCTAGGAAACCTGCCTGCCAGAATGTCGGTCCCCCTCCAGTTAAGTGTAACCCATCCCTTTTGTACAGGTTACCCCTACCCCAGAAGAGATCCAAGTGGTCTATAAATCTAAATCCTTGATCCCTGCACCAGCCCCTCAGCCACACATTCAGCTCCCCTATCTCCCTGTTCCTGTCCTCACTAGCACGAGGTACTGGAAGCAATCTGATTACACTCGCTTGTGCACACCCTGTTATGTGGCTTCCTGGCTTCCTCTTTTGTTCCCCCCTTTACCTAATTTACGCCCTGCTTCAATCCTTACTGTTTCAATTTCCTTATGTCAGTCCTCTAAACCCTATCTGGCTCCTCCAGTCATTCCCCCTCTTAGTCTCATTACATTTGAACCGGAAACTACATCTCTGTGACTCTATGCCTTACTGGGACTGAATCTGCCTTGGGAGTCACTGATTCCAAGATAATTTCTACATGATGCACATCAGAGGTCATGATGACAGAGGTCATCACTTCCATCGAGCACGAAGGAGAGTTACATGAAGGAGAGAGTCCTCCTAGGACCTCCTAGGACCACGTGTCGACCATGCTGCGAGTTTGAGTTGAGCGCAAAACTCTTCTAAACTCGCAAATTAGGTGCCCACAGTGGGACAGGCCCTTCAGTCCTACCAGGCTGCCAGCACTAGCATATGCAATTGCAAGCTACAATGTTGCTATCCCTATTTTTATATTCCTGGCAGCAAGTATATTAATGGCAGCATGGAGGGAGGGTGCATTTAAAAAAATATTTTAAAGACACAGTACACTGAATTTTGAATTAGGCGAAATGAGCAGCCCCTGCGCAGTTGGCAGCTGTGGGGGAATGCTGGAATATTGCTTTGCGGGAATGGGTTGCGTTGGGGAAATGGGTGAGTGGTGGAATATTGCCTTGGGGAACGGGTTGCGTTGGGGGACCAGGCCTCCCGTGTGACAGGGACCCAACACCCTATAATTTACTCTACATACTTTATGACAGTTCTAGCTGAACCTACCTGTGTTTAAATCCTATACCTTCGCAACAAAGCAAAGCATAAGAACATTTTTTACCCTTATTGATTGTCTATAACATGTTCATAGTTTGACAGATTATTAATGGTGGTAGGCTCGCTTTAAAAACAAATGAAAATTGGAGTCGCATATTCAGTTGCATTTAAATAGTATTTAAAAGGTATACAATCAAGAACTTAAAATTTAAAAAACAGGACAAGTATTATAGCTCAAAAAAAAAATTTGAAGCCAAAACACAATTGACTAGACATGGGTCAGCAACTGTAAAGATTTATTAAATGTGCAGGAATGAACTGCAGATGTTGGTTTAAACCGAAGACAGATATAAAAAGCTGGAGTAACTCAGCGGGTTAGACAGCATCTTTGGAGAAAAGGAATAGGTGACGTTTCGGGTCGAGACACTCTTTAGACTGAGAGTCAGGGGAAAGGGAAACAAAAGATATAGACAGTGATATAGAGAGATTTAGAACAAATGGATGAAAGATATGCAAAAAAGTAACGATGATAAAAGAAACAGGCCAATGTTCGCTGTGGCCGAGTTACAGACAATGAGACTCAACAAGACGACTTTGAAACTAGTACAATGACTTGGGTGGGGGGAACAATGGAGAGAGAAGGAGAATGCAAGGCTTACTTGAAGTTAGAGAAATCAATATTTATACCACTGGGTTGTAAGCTGCCCAAGCTAAATACTGTAGTCAGATTCTGACAAATCAACAAATGCCAAATTTCTGTACCTTTCTGCTCAGTAATTAGAGTCATAAAATGATACAGTGTGGAAAGAGGCCCTTCGGCTCAACTAGCCCACACCAGCCAACATGTTCCAGCTACACTAGTCCCACCTGCCTGCGATGCTCCATATTCCTCCAAACCTGTTTTACTATGTACCTATCTAACTGTTTTATAAACTTTGGCCTCAACTACATCTTCTGCAGCTTGTTCCATACACCCACCACCCTTTGTGTGAAAAAGTTACCCCTCAGATTCCTACTTAATCTTTCCCCTTCACCTTAAACCTATATCCTCTGGTCCTCAATTCACATACTCTGGTCAAGAGACTCTGTGCATCTAACCGATCTACTCCTCTCATGATTTTATATATCTCTATAAGATCACCACTCATCCTCCTGCCCTCTAAGGAATAGAGTCCCAGCCTCCTCAACCGCTCCTTATAGCTCAGACTCTCCAGTCCTAGTAAATCATCTCTGTACCCTTCTTTCCTGTAACATGGTGCCCAGAACTGAACACAATACTCTAAATGTGGCCTCACCAATGTCGTATACAACTGCAACATGACCTCCTAACTTCTATACTCAATACTCTGACTGATGAAGGCCATTGTGCCAAAAGCCTTTTGAACCGCCTTATCTACATGCGACTCGACCTACAAGGAGCCATGCACCTGCACCCTAGATTTCTCTGCTCTACAACACTTCCTAGAATCCGACCATTCACTGTGTACACCCATTGCCCATGTTAGACGACCAAAATGGAACACCTCACATTTCTCTATATTAAATTCCATCAAGTATTCCTCAGCCCACCTGGCCAATCGATCAAGATCCTGCAGCAATATTCACAACTATCTTCACTATGTGCAAAACCACTAACTTTTGTATCATCAGCAAACTTAGCTTATCTTGCTGTGTATGTTCTCATCCAAATCATTGACGTAGAAAACAAACAGTAACGGGCCCAGCACTGAACCCTGAGGCACACCACTAGTCACAGGCCTCCAGTCTGAGAACAACGTTCCACTATCACCCTCTGCTTCCTTCTGTGAAGCCAATTTCCATCCATTCAGCTATTTCTCCTTGGTTCCTAGTGACCACCAGGGGCGCCGTATGATGGCAGCCTCTGCCTAGTCTGTCTGTTTTTTCGTCTTTTTGTTATTTTTAGTCGGTTAAAAAAGTATGTTTTTGGAGGTTTCTTAGTCTGTTTTTTTGTGGGGGAGGTGGGGAGGGTAAGGGGGAAACCATTTCTCAGACACTTCCTGGTCGATGATGCGACTATTCTCCGAGTCGCGTCTTCACCCCCCCCCCCCCACAGACACCCCACCGCGGCCTGCCATCTGGATTGGCGCGGCCTTTCCTGCCGGGAGACCGACTAGAGCTTCAGCAGCGCACAGCACTGATTTACCATCGCGGAGCGGGCGATGCCTTCCGGGGATCGCCATTTGAAGCTCCAGAGTGTTGGGCCTGCTGCTTTAATATCGTGGAGCTGTGGTTGTGGAGCTTCTAGCCGCAGGCGGCGCTGACTTTAACATTGCGGAGTTCTGGGATCCCTTTGCCGAGGGCAGCCAGTGTTGAATCTCCATCCCAGCTTGGCTGTAGACTTCTGGAGCCGCTGTCTCCGGTAAGAAGTGGCCGATTCGGAAACTCCAAGCCGCTGAGAGTGTTCTTCCGTTCCTACGTCGGAGTTCCGATCATCCCGGCGAGAGGGCCTGAACATCGGGCCGCCATAGCGGCGACTGCGGAGGGCTCAAAGGTCCCGACCAAGGGTGAACAACAAAGAGGAAGATGACTGAACTTTATTGTCTTCCCTCACAGTGGGAAACTTTGATTCCGCTGTGTGGGGATGTTTATGTTAAATTCTATTGTGTGTTGTGTTCTTTTTTTATTCGTATGGCTGTATGGTAACTCAAATTTCACTGTACCAATTGGTGCATGTGACAATAAATGTAAACTTGTAGATGTAAACTTGATGTAACCTTCCAGAGCAGCCGATCAGCAAGTCCTAAGAAATCATCTGTTACTGGACAGGCCTTAGTGTGCAGACCTTGCCATAGATCATGTCGTCAATGTAGACCAAATATGTTTCGTTCTTATTTTAAATTCTCCTGCACGCATGCCAGAATCAAAATGAAAGTGAAATAAGCAAATACTGATTGAAATCTTTTCATATTGAACCACACATTTTCCCTACCTCGATGATGCTCTGGAGTTCTTCAACGTATGCCCTTTCTGTGTCAATCAATTCATTCATGATGTGCCTGAGAAGTAGAGGATTAACATTAAATTTCAATATTATCAGCCGTGAATCAAAAACTCACAACAAATTAATATATATTAAACAATAATACAATAACTTTTCAGTTATAATAGTTATCCAGACCATAATACTGCAAGCTGAAGTCCTCATAGTAAACAAAGCCCATGGTAGTTCACTGCTGAGGGATGCCCCTGTACTTTCTTCTGAAGCAGAGCGATACGATGTGACCAGAGTGGGGTGGGTCTTTGATGATATTAGTTGCCTTCTTGAGGCAGTACTTTGCATACGTGGCTGCATTTCCGACATGCTCGCTATGCGAGTGGCAAAATACAATACAGTACATAGACTTGTACATTATTATTACTTGGTTGTGTAGTTTAGATGGGTCATTTCCACAATAATTTTAAATGAATTTTGTGTAAATAAAACAAGCCGGAGATAATCAATACTGATTGATTGATTGATTACTGAAAGGCGTAAAAGCATCAGGAGGGCAGATGACCTACTCCAGCTGCTATTTGTTATGCACTCATCATCCTGCATACTAGCACCGGCCAGAGAGAGACACAAAATGCTGGAGTAATTCAGCAGGACAGACAGGATCTCTAGAGAGAAGGAATGGGTGACGATTCGGATTGAGACTCTTCGTTAGACACGGCTGATATGCGGTAGTCCTAATTGTGGATCTACTTGTCAGCCGCGCCGCCCCAGACCTCTCCTAGGGTGGTGAATCTATGGAATTCTTTGCCACAGAAGGCTGTGGAGGGCAAGCCAATGGATATATTTATGGCAGAGATAGATGGATTCTTGATTAGTACAGGTGTCAGAGGTTATGGGGAGAAGGCAGGGTTGGGAGAGAGAGATAGATCAGCCATGATTGAATGGCGGTGTAGACGTGATGGGCCGAATGGCCTAATTTGGCTCCTATCACTTATGACCTTATGATCTCTCCAGGCCTCCTGCGACCAGACCGGCGGAACGCATCACCAGGGGCCTGAGCGCCGGGCCAATCGTGCCACTGGAGGATGGCCCGAGCGCCCGGCGGACCGCGTCACTGGCGGACCGCGTGACCAGGGGCCCGAGCGCCAGACCGCGGACTGACGGACACTCCCCCGCTCGTCCGCGCCCAACTGGCCGCTGGCGCGCATGCGCGGTCGGTGCCGGTGCCATTTTCCAGGTCGCTCAGCAGTTCCCGCACGGTCAGTCCACGCCTGGCGGGCGCTGCCTCTCGTCCACAAGCTGCCGCTCACTTCTCCTCCTCTCCTCTCCTCTCCTCTCCGCTCCACAACCCGCCGGTCCCTTCCTCCCTCCCTCACTACACCTCCTCTACCCCCTGCCCCAGCCTCTCTCTCCCTCTCCCTCTCCCTCCCTCTCTCTCGGCCAGAAGGAGCAGCGAGCGTGTGGAAGTTTCGAGGTTGAATGAGGTGGGACACGGTGACTGTTGCTGTATTCACTCCAGAGTTCAGGTGCGTCTCCCATTCACTATTCACTTTATTACGGGGGGCAGTTCACGGGAACGTTGTGGTCGGTGTAGACTGCCGTTATCCACCGTAAAATGCGGAGCACTTTGGGTGCCACTTGTACCTGAAATAACTTCTCTGCGGTCAAACTTTTAGTTGAAACATTGCAGCCCTGGCGATTTGTTCAGAGACGGGCGAAAGCAAATTCCACCGCTATTGGAAGACTTGGTTAACCATTACGTTTGTAGCAGTATTAATGTCCATGAACCATAACGTAATCCCAACTGATAAATATAACTCGAGGAAAGAAAATCTGCTGCCCTGAACTTGATCTGGGTTATGTGGTCGAAGCTCACGAAATGGAATTGCATTATTTTCTGATTTAATACACAAACAACTGTAATTGAACATGTAGACAACTGATTAGGATGTTTTATACAATCCAGTGAATCGTATACAAAATTGTGTGGACTGTATTACTTTAATCAGACTTTTGTATCGTATTAACGATATTGTTCCATTCTGTCAGCATCCATTCATGAATATCAGCCTGTCTCACAGCCCCAGTGTTGGATCTGCAATGGTATGCAGATATGATAGAATAGGAATGGTCCTCGGAGTTCTTAACATTGACTTCAGAGTCCACGATGTCTCAAGAATTAGTTCAAGACTGACCTCTATCCCTTGATTAAATACCTCGGCTGCCTTAAAGTAGTGTTCAACATGAGATTCCAAATGAACCGTGTTTAGAGTTAGCAGCATCTATCAGTGAGAAGAATCTTTCTTATCAAAGTTGTTGAGTCTTGCATATAATGGCCTGACTGGGTCTGTGCAATGATGAGGGTTCCAATGTAAAAAAGTTTATCTAACCTCATTCTTGACAATTGATCTGAACTGTCTCCAATGAAATCTTTCCTAAAATAGAGGACCCAAAATTGTTTATTCTCTGGATGGATAAAATAGAGATGGATAACTGCACGAGTTATCAAAGCTCTTGCTGAAGTCCATATAACCAGATGCAGAGGACTTTCAAGTTATGTTGTTGTGCTTGTTTCCAGGAAATATCATTGTGATTAATTGCACAGTTGTTAGCATAGAAAGCTTGTAATTAGATAACAAAAGTTTGAGATTTATAGCATTGGGAGCCACGGAATACCTATGGAAATGTGGACATTTAACACAGTTCTAATTATATTTTCTACATGGAGAGGTGTATTAAATCAGTAAGAGTCAAGAGTGTTTTATTGTCATATGTCCCAGATAGAATGATTAAGTTCTTACTTGAGCATTTGTTTGTCCAATGCAAGAGCATTTAATTAGGAAGGATGTGTAGGAAGGAACTGTAGATGCTGGTTTACACCGAAGATAGACACAAAATGCTGAAGGAACGCAACTGGGCAGCCAGCATCTCTGGATGGAAGGAATAGATGACATTTCGGGTCGAGACCCATCTTCAGACTGAAATGTCACCCATTCCTTCTCTCCAGAGATGCTGCCTGTCCTGTCTTTAAATTAGGAAGAAAATTGCTTTGGATGACAAAAATAATTGAGTTTACAGCAATTTGTATATAAATTAGGGTGCACAGGGTCCAGTTTGTACCCATATTTATTTTAAAACTAGTCACTCCGTTTATGTTACCAAATGGGATTAAACCTAGTCTCAACATTAATGCAGCTTCAGCAGGTTTGTTTATTTGGCCTTTGGATGTAAAATGAGTTGACAAATGTTTTTTTTTAATTAAAGCCATAAATGCATTTAGTACTTTTTCAGATGTTGGGTTCTTGAGTTATGAATAACCAGTCAGAGTACTTTGTACTATGGCAATCTTCTCTGGCACATTGCGTTATTGAAGTTGCAGAAGAACCTGTAATTTCATGTTACTCATGTCAGCTGGCATTTGCAAACATCTGTATGTCATGAGTTATCCTTTGTCACATTTAAGTCATCAACAAATGCAAACTATGTTTTACTTTTCATTAAAAAAAAACAAAATCTTAGAATTCAATTCTTAACAAAGCTTAAAACTCTGGAGTTCTGTGATAATACAGAATCTGACATGTTTGAGCATTAATTAAATTTAGTAATTTTTTATTGACTTCATTATACAGGCTATTTATAACTGCAAGGAATGTTGACACAAGACTGCAGATGCTGGAATCTTGAACAAAATACGAAGTGTTAGGGGAACTCAACAGGTCAGGTAGCATCTGGGAGGGAATGGATAGGTGACATTTCAGATTGGGGCTAGTCTTTGGACTGGAGTCTGAAGGGTCCCGACCTGAAACATTGACTAGCTGAGTTATTTCAAAACTTTGTTTTGCTGGATATGTTATCCAACTATCTGTACTATTTTGGTTTGGTGGAATTTAGAGAAATCTGTTACTCATAGTGGTTGTTTTTACTGCATGATGTGACAAAAAATTGATTTTGTAGTGGTACATTTACTGCCTTGCTTGTAAGCACAGCATTGTCTATTCTGAGTTTTCCAATAGGCACTGATTAAATGAGGCAGGCTTTTAGGAATGGGAAGATGAGTGTTTGTACAGTCAGTTTGTACAGATGTGTTTACATGTACAGATGTTTACACATCTTTTTACACATCTGTCAGTTTGATTTGCTCCTGGACTCCGGTGCTGCTGACTTCCCCAGTATAACACCAGGAATTTCCGTCCAGGATCCTGCACCAATTTAAACCTAGTGCAAGATTTGAAACCCCATGGAATTCAATGGGGAATTGTGTGGGTTAAATGTGAAACGGTGAAGGTAGGTTCCTTAAGATCAGCTTATTTGATTTGAATGACTTAATTGTAAGCATAATTTTGCTGTGTTTTGTTTGAAATTCCAGTTAGAATAGCGAATGCTTGGAAACCTCACATTTAAAAACATGTGGAAGTCCATGCCCCTGTGAATGATAGGTGATGCAGCATCTGACATGTGAAAGGGAAGAAGATGTCAGTCGTGCAGGGATTCCCCAGATTATCCTGGGGAATTGTCTCCTGGATCTTGTTTGTGAGATTAGCAGGATCTGAGACCCTTATGATTTCAATGGGGATTCTAGGCCTGTAGTTGAAGAGGCAACGGAGAGATTCTCATTATTGCATTCTACTTTAATGTTTTTAATTATTTGTTTTCTTACTTGACTTTTAATTTAATTCAATTTTAGTTGGCTATTTCTGAACGTTGGGGTAATCAACCAACTATTAAAATGTCTTGCAGCTTTCATAGCTGCACCGCAGTTTTGCTGGCTTTGAAAGTCTATTGAGAATGAGATCCACATACTGCAGTTCAGTCATTATCTAGGCAATGCGTCTGGTTGCAGAGACACAGCAAGATACGCCCTTTTTTCCAGTTTAGTTAAGTATAGGTATTACAGCCTGTTATTCCAGTGAATTAGCCCAATCTAACATGATCCAGACCATATTGAAACAAAAAAGTAGTTGTAATGTAAAGTTGAAATAAATAATGCGTTTGAATATCAGATTGCCTTCACATTAAATCTAATTTAAATTGCATTTTTCATCTGACCTCCAGTCTGCCAGTCTCTGCTGAATTCTGCTGCAATGTTGCTCACTGTGCTGCTTAGCTTTGTACAATTTGCAAACTGCAAATTTTACTCTGTCCAACTACAGGTTATTTGGAAAAGTTTAAATTTCAAATGTTTGAGCTCGTCTATAAATGTTCTGGTTTGGAGAATCAAAGTCTTCGGGAAGGAGGAAATGAAAAAAAGTTGCAGTACCTGAATTTAGTGTGTTTTTCAAACAATTCTGGTTTAAATTAGATCAGCCAATCGTCGGAAAATAATACCAATATCATGGGGTAATACACTTGAATACCTATCCAATCTATGCCTCTCTCTAGACAATCTTAAATACTTCAGGTCCCCCTTTAGCCTCATTTGTTCCTGGGGAAAATTAGTCCGGCTTATTTAGTGTCTCCCCATAACTAAAGGTCTCCAATCCAAGCAACATCCTGGTGAATCTTCTCTGAATTCACATAAATGCACATAATACTCCAAGTGTAGCCTAACCAACATTTTATAAGGTTTTAACATATTGTCCCAACTCTTCTATTCAGCTCTTGTATCCTGTATTGCCACTATTAGGGAATTATTAACTTGACCCCTAGGTGTCTCTGTGCATACCACTTTATATCTCCTAACCCTGGACGCACTGCTTTGTATTTGTCAGGATTAAATTCCGCTGCCAACACTATTCTTAAGTTTTCATCTTTATCCAACTGTGGTTTTGTAAATCCTTCCTTGCCATCACCCCACAACACCACAATTCTTGCGTCATCCAAAAATGTGCTCATCATGCATCTTGCATTCTCATTCCAATTGTTAATATAGTTATCAAACAGTTTGTTATCCAACAGTTTGTTACATATTTCTGATCTGCACAATTTTGAGAGAACTGGTCAAAGCAGAGATGTAATGCTGAGGCTCTATAAGGTGCTGGTCAGGCCCCATTTGAAGTACTGTGAGTAAATTTGGGCCCCATATCTGAGGAAGGATGTGCTGGTTTACAAGAATGATTCCAGGAATGAGTGGGTAAACATGTGATGAACATTTGACGGTACTGGGCCTCTAATCGCTGGAGTTTAGGAGGTTGAAGGGGGACAATAAGTCTGGGACCAGAGCCTCAATTAAAGGGCGCTCTTTTAGAAAGGAGGTGAGGAGGAACTTCTTTAGTCAGAGGGTTGTTAATCTGTGGAACTCATTGCCACAGAGAGCTGTGATGGCCAAGTCAGTTGATATTTTTAAGGCAGAGATAGACAAATTCTTGATTAGAACGGGTGTCAAAGGGGTATGGGGAGAAGGCAGGAAAATGGGATTAGGAGGCAGAGATCAGCCATGATTGAATGGCGGAGTAGACACGATAGGTCGAATGGCCTAATTCTACTCTTATAACTTGTGAACTTGTAAAAGCAATACAAAAACTGCCGTCAGAAAATGAATCACTAAACTTGTGAAGTAAAATATAGATTGTATCCAATACAAATGGATATTGGTGCGTTACATTTGAAAGGGATTCTTCAAGAAATGTTGGCATAATATTCCAAACTAATGCACAGTCTTGTAAATTGGGTGTAATTTTATAAAAGATTTGAGAATGGAAGTTTAGTTGTACAAAATAACTGAGGAATATCAGTACTATTTTGTGAATCTAAATTTTTCAACATATTAAAAGAAAAAGAATACTGGAATTCCTTCACTCCATAGATGCTGCCTCACCCGCTGAATTTCTCCAGCATTTTTGTCTACCTTTGATTTTCCAGCATCTGCAGTTCCTTCTTAAACAATACTGGAAATATCTCGCTGCACCCACGGCAAGAAAAACGTAAGGCTATCAGAATTGAGAAAAGTTAGAAATTGTGCTATGTTCAAACCACAAAAGGGATGGGGCTGAAGCAACATGGGTATACAAGGTAATGAAGATGGCATAAGCTTGAACTTACCAGCCAAAGCCTCGAGTACCAGACTTGGGACATATCAATTATACAAATTGTTGGTTAGGCTACATTTGGAGTATTGTGTGCAAATGAATTGCCACACTACATGAAAACTGATTACGGTAGAGAGGGTACAATTCAGATTTACAAGGTTGTTGCCTGGATTGGAGGAGTTGAGTCTTCAGGACTGATTCTTACAGGCTTGTGAGTGTTGATCTTGGATTAATTTTGTTCCCTCTGGCTGGGTTGTCATGAACCAGGGGTCACCATCGCAAAATAATGCAGTTTGACTCTCAGGAATGAAATTGCTACACACAAAAGGATAGTGAATCTTTGAAATTTTCCATCCAATGGGTTCAGTTGCTGTGTATATTTAACATAGATTGATAGATTTATTTTTTATTTTTGAGGGATATGGTGCTACTGCAGAATATTTGGTAAAAATTCTTATTGAATGAATGGACCAGGATTTAAGGGGCAAATTGTGGTGTAGGATTCACTGTCATTCAATTTGCATTGATGTCACTGAGTAAGTCATTTTTCTATCACAATAATAGCCTGTATCATTTCAAAAATATGCATAGTGCACCAGGAATTGTGTTGGTGATAAATGGAGCTATTGAATAATCTGTTCATAATACTAATTTTATAAGACCTTGGAATAAACTTTTTTTATTTTTCTCTTGACATTTCTAGTCGGGCTGGTACTTATTGATCACTTCTACTTCTTTGGAGGTTAGTGTTTCAATAGTGTGCTTTATTTATGATCATATGGTAAATTATCCTTCTGTCTTTGGGCTAAATAAGGCATAGAAACATAGAAAATAGGTGCAGGAGTAGGCCATTTGGCCCTTCGAGCCTGCACCGCCATTCAATATGATCATGGCTGATCATCCAACTCAGTATCCTGTACCTGCTTTCTCTCCATACCCCCTGATCCCTTTTGCCACAAGGGCCACATCTAACTCCCTCTTAATTATAGCCAATGAACTGACCTCAACTACCTTCTGTGGCAGAGAATTCCAGAGATTAACCACTCTCTGTGTGAAAAATGTTTTTCTCATCTCGGTCCTAAAGGATTTCCCCCTAATCCTTAAACTGTGACCCCTTGTTCTGGACTTCCCCAACATCGGGAACAATCTCCTGCATCGAGCCTGTCCAACCCCTTAAGAATTTTGTAAGTTTCTATTAGATGCCCACTCAATCTTCTAAATTCGAGCGAGTTTGCAGCCACATTTCCGATGTGAACCATTTAGGGAACTGAATACTGCTGTAACCAGGGGTGGCCCGACAAAGTGTTGTTTAGGGACTGAGATGAGGAATGTTTTTCACCCAGAGAGTTGTGAATCAATGGAATTCTCTGCCACAGAAGGCAGTGGACAGGGCCGGCCTTGGGAAGTGTGGGGCCCAATTGGGAACAGTTTTGGTGAGCCCCAGGTTCCCAGCCAAGGTCTGTAGAATCATAGAAATACAAATAAAGTCTATTATAGACTTTATATCTCTATGGTAGAATGGAAGGTAATCAAAATGTGCACTTAAAAAGTGCATGCGAGTTAATGGACCAAACAGATCTAAGCTACAATTTAATATAAAATTGCACACATGTACCTACAAGTAACAAAACAAAATGTGTAGATCGCCTTTGAAAAGTACATAGTTACAATACCACTTTAGTGACTGTGAAATGAAAAACAAAATAATTAACTAGATCCTGGAAACCAATAGCTATTGGCGAAAAACCAGTCCAGGCATTCAATTTTGGGCTTCAGCCCCATCGTACCCTTTGGGCTTCTACCCCATCCTAACTTAGTTGTGTGTCTGTGTGTTAGTTGTGTGTGTGTGTGTGTGTGTGAATGTGTGTGTGAGCCAGTGATGGAAATGGGGGGGGGGGGAGGGGTATGCAGGGGACGGAGTTCCCCTAGTTTTCAGTTTCCATCCTGTGCGTGAATTCGCAGCTTTATCCTGCGCTACTTAATCCAATGGCGAGCGGACAGACGGACGAAAGCAACGTTGATCGAGCGGAATAGATGACATTTCGGGTCAAGACCCTTCAGTCTGAGTCAGGGGAAAGAGGAACAAGAGATATAGACGGTAATAAGGACAAATGAATGGAAGATATGCCTATATCTCCCGTTTCCCTTTCTCTTGACTGTCAGTCTGAAGAAGGGTCTCGAGCCGAAATGTCACCTATTCCGCTCTATGAACGTTGTTTTTGTCCGTCTGTCCGCACGTTCGCCCTCTCTTGGTGCCGGCGCTTCTCCCCTCAGAGCGCATAGACAGAGACAGGGGCAGAGAGACGGGCAGAGAAACACGGGCAGAGAAACAGAGACAGAGAGAGACAGAGAGAAACGGAGACACACACACACAATCAAACGGGTCATGGCAGCTATCGAAAAAGTACGGAAATGGTAAGGGGGAAATTAAAAAAAAAACACCCGAAGGAAATAGATGTTTAACATAAAAAGGGGCCGCCGATCGCTCCATTGTCCGTCTCGGAGGGGGGGGGGGGCAGGACCGGCCTTTATAGTAAGGGGGCCCCGCGCCAGAGTAATCTACTCTCAGCTCAGGTACATCTCCCTGGGTGGGGGGGGGGTGGAGAGAGTAGAGGGGTGGAGGGGGAAGATAGGGGTAGATGGGAATGGGGGTGTGAGGGGGAATGGAGAAGGGGGAGAGAGGGAGATGGGTCGTTCTCTCGCGGTCCCGGGGCAGCTTCCTCCCCTCTCTCCCCCCGAGGAGACGCGGTGAACAATGCTGGGAGGGCGGGGGTTGGAGACGCTATTAACTCTGAAATTTAAGATAGACAAAAGCTGGAGTAGCTCAGCAGGACAGGCAGCTCAGCGACTCTGGAGAGAAGACCCTTCTTCAGACTGAACTGAACTCTCGTCGGTGAGAGTACTTGTGATTGTCTGAAGAAGGGTCTTGACCAGAAACGCAACCCTCTCCCCAGAGCCCCTGCCTGTCCCACTGAGCCACCACAGACAGGGAGTTGAAGGTAAACACAGGGGGGTCCACCTTCAACTTCAGAGCCAAACAAAAAACACAGTGCTTGAGGAACTCAGCGGGCAAGGCAGCACCTGCGGAGGGAACATATCACATCAGGAGCCGCCACGGGCCAGGACTCTTTCTCCCCCCCCCCACCCAAACAGAAAGGAACCGCAGATGCAGCCGTCACCGCAAAACGTCTTAAGAAGGAACTGCAGATGCTGGAAAATCGAATGTAGACAAAAATGCTGAAGAAACTCAGCGGGTGAGGCAGCATCTAGGGAGCGAAGGAAATAACCAACGTTTCGGGCCGGGTCTGAAGAAGGATTTCGACCCGAAATGTTGCCTATTTCCTTAAGATAGGCAACATTTCGGGTCGCAAATGCCTCCAGCATTTTTGTCTACCGCAAAACGTCAATGATTCCTGGAATGCCGAGAGCTAGGGAGAGACGAGATGGGGAGCGGGAGGGAGAGAGCGAAAGACAGAGACACAACGTGGGTCGGTAGGTAAATTGAATGACTAACCTGCTGCACACCAAGAAGCTCACCAAGAAGAAGCCCTCAATCATGATGGTGAGTTTTAAGAAATTCTCAATGTGTCATCAATGCATCTATCTACATTCCTCAGTAAATGTAATGGTGTTTTGAACAAGTATTAATGATGCCGCGTGAATTGTATACTTGTTACAACGTCATTAATACTTGTTACTGCGTGTTACTACTGGCTGTTAACAAGTGCTACAGTAGTAGTTAACATATCGTTTGTGTCTGATGGCTGTGCAGCGGTTGTTATCTATGTTCGTTTTGTAAAATCCGTATGGTGAATGTTTTAAAAAAATCTTTATTTAACAAAGCGAATAACGCGGGGCCCCCCTTAGGCGCGGGGCCCAATTGGGAGAAATCGGTCCAATCGGCTTAAGGCCGGCCCTGGCAGTGGAGGCCAATTCACTGGATGTTTTTAAGAAAGAGTTGTATAAAGCTCTTCGGGCTACGGAATCAAGTGATATGGGGAGAAAGCAGGAACGGGGTATTGATTCTGGCTCAAAGGGCTAAATGGCCTACTCCAGAACCTATGTTTAGTATTTGTGATATCTCCATTGGGTTGCTGCCTAACTTCTTGTGGTTTGGATATGTTCTTCTGCATTCCTATTTATCATTGGCATCTATGTTAATGATCAGTGAGGCTGTGTCGTTATGTGCAAGCAGATATGGAAATTGTGGTGGAATGCAATTCTGCTTATGCACTGCCTGATGGTTGTATTGAACTCGATCTGATAACCTATTGAGTTTGCGGCTAGACTTGTGAGGAAATGTATTCACTCTTGCCAACAGCCATGGATAGATACATCTGCAACAGCAACTTGATGAGTTCACGATTAAGTGAAATATTCCATCAGTTTTGTTCTTTTGTAACCTGGAAAGTCCAGTCAGGCAGCTAGCTATGTTCAGGACTCTGCCAACTCAGTGGCAGTTGATGAATATGGAATGTGTTACCCAGAAATATTCACTATCCTTCTGGTTTGAGTACTGAATTACTGACTCAGAGGGTGGTGTATGTTAATTATCATGAAGCTTTCTACCCTTGTTTAGGCCAAATCAGTGCATTTATTTGAGGGGGGTCCAAATTCAATGTTTCGAACTTCCATCAGAATATATCAGTGTAGTGATTTTGGTTATCCTTAGTGGAGGGACCCATCAAAGCATGTGTGATGGATGAGCCTACAACATTGGCATTTGTTCCTTTTTCTTCCTTTCAAAATTGTCATTACGCTGCAGTTTTCCATGGGTTTTGCATCCTATTGCTTTCACGGTACCTCCAGACAATGAAAAATGCAATCCAGTTTTTTCAGCAACACCTGCCGAACAATTCCAAGTAGATCAGTGTGGACACAATTCTTGTGTATTGCGTGTTGTTTGTACACGCACTTGCCGTGTTAAAACTAAAATCATCTTGATTTAGCAATGCTCTTTGAGGATAAATATTCAAAGTATTTCTGTACAGTGCAGCATTTTGGATTAATGCAAGAACAATACACCATGCAGTACAATATTGAAATTTGAGTCACCACATGGATTTCCAGGAAATCCTGACAGTAAAAGGGAGATAAAAACTCTGTCGGCTCGGAGCCAAATGGTGTTTTCATAACTTATAAACCAGAAGGGAAAGGACAGCTCATCCTAGCCTCTCAAGGAAGCTGTGCTCTTCCAATCAACCCTCTCAAAACTACAGTGGGGGAGCAAAGTGACTCTTTCCCAGAGAAGGACCAACTACCATCCAATACAATCACTCTACCCTTCTAAATCTTTTTTTTTTCATTGTATTCGAATTTGGACTGATAGTGCTCATGTATGGTATGTCTGATCTGTTTGGATAGCATGCAGAAGAAAGCTTTTTACTGAACCTCTGTGCATGTGACAATAATAAACCTAAACCAAAATGACTAGAAACCAATGGGCTGGATCAAACTCGCAGTGAACTGGTGGAACAGCAAAGAAGTAGATCTACCATGATCATATTGCAGTACAGATTTGGGCCTAATGTCCATCTTTAAAAAAAAAATGTTATTTTCTACAATGCTTGTTGGTGTGATCTAAATTCTCAGAAGCGTTTTATAACTTTGTCAAGATTTTGAAAAGGATGCTTGAATTGGACCGATTATTCAGGCTGAAAAATTTGTCATCATATTTCAGTACACATGACAATAATATGCCAGTATGAATGCACCCCTTGGTCTATGCATTATCTGTCAAGTTTAGCTATACAGACTACTAAATTAAAACATTTCTACCAATTTTTGTTATTTCACGGTGCATAATTTAACACAAATATGGCACAAAATAGCTTGAAGTTGGAAGAAGGCTACAAAATAAATCTAACACGTCATTTGTCAGCAGAAGTATCCCACACAATAAACCAAAGATAAGTTTATTTATCTCAAGAGATTATTGAAAAGCAATTGTTGCTTTCAGTAAGTCTACCAAGATGATCCTCAAGGGATTTTAAACATAAATTTCCTTAAGTGTAATTTAAGACATACAAAAGATAAGTTTTGAGCTTTTTTAAAGCGTACTCCATAGAAAATAATCAGGTGAGGACTCTGTGGGGGGAGGGGGGAATGGAAATGTTGATAAAGGGCTTTGCCAATCAGTTGTAGACATTCCCTTATCCAGCTGGAAAAATACGGAGCTCAAGTCGTCAGTTATGACAAGACTTGAATCAGTTGTGGTTTTCTTTAATGCAACTATCAGGCAGTGTCTGAATGCAAATAAATGGAGCGAGGATTGAAATCCTGTTGTAAGATTAGAGCCGGAGCCTTGAGTATAAATAACGCGTGTTAAAGATGAATACCTTGTAGGTATAATTATTTCCTACATGGTGTTGACAGATAAATCTTGCTAAAAGTTAAGTGTCAAAAAACTTTCATAGAATAGATATTTGTTGCCTCCTTTGTGTTCCTTCAATCCTGCATACATGGCTCAATTTGTATATTATCTAAAGTAAAACTTTATCTATATACTTTTAAAACTGTGTGTGTGTGTGTGTTTGTTTGTTTGTGGGTGTATGTCAGATTAGATTTTTGGCCTTTGATTCCTTGGTCTGCCAAAACCACACTTTTACATTCGCATATCCACTCATTACATTTAGACATTTTTCTGTGCACATTTTTAATAAAATCCTTCCCCCCTCCCCCTCACTCATTTTGTCGCCTCCTGCTGGCCACCTTCTCATCGCGTCTCCCGCACGACCATAACGGCTGCTGCCGCCCGGCTCTCCTCCACTCCCCCCCCCCCCCCCCGGCTCTGTTACGCTGGCTCAAGCCAAAGATCGACCGTTCCCCCGCTGCTTTTTGCCGTCCTCTGTCCGAGGACGGCGAAAAGCAGCGGGGGAACAGCCGATCTTTGGCTTGTGACAGAGCCGGCGCATCAACGGCCTGTCGGCCCACCGGCGCATTGAGGGCGTACGCAGCGTCTTGACGGCGTATGACTGGCCCGCTGGGGGCGGGCACAAACAAAAGCAGACGCTCTCATCTGTTTGTGGGAGCGGGTGCTTAGTGTGTGTGACGACACACGCTCCTCCCCCGAACTCCAGAGTCTTTGCTGACATTTTACAAAGGACCCCTCCCCTACCCCCCCTCTCAGCTCCCCTCTCCCTCCTCCCCACTCTCCTCCCATCTCTCTCTCCCCACCCTCCCTCTCCTCCTCCCCTCCACCCCCCTCTCCCTCTGTCTCTTGCCCTTCAGTCTCTGCCCCTCTCTCTCTGTCTCTCCCCATTCTTTCTCTGCCTTCACTCTCT
Organism: Malacoraja senta; assembly: GCA_038087875.1. Lineage (NCBI taxonomy): Eukaryota > Metazoa > Chordata > Chondrichthyes > Rajiformes > Rajidae > Malacoraja > Malacoraja senta. The sequence continues at coordinate 2,806,239 of CM075984.1, read as the reverse complement.
ACCCCCCCTCCCTCTCTTAATAATATTAATATAATACCAAGGGGGAGTAGTTAGCGTGTGTGTGGGGGTGGTTAGTGCGTGTGATGCCGCATGCCCCCCCCCAGCCCCCCACCGCAACCGGGTGTTGGAGGAACAGTCTGCACTTGGTCTAGTTTTAAGTTAAAACTTGAAAATATAGATCTCGGGTATAAACGCGTTCCTTGACATGAATAAGCATCACTGTAATTGCTTGTAATTCCTATTCAAACAGGAAGGAAAATGGAAACCTTGAACAACATGCATATTTTTTCTGCATTTATATTTTAAACTTTAAAATATGTTTAATCTAATGAATTTGTGTTAATTGTGTTTTTGACAGGTTCCATTAGGTGTTGAAATAATTACGAAGCGGAACGATATAATTAAAAATTGGAATTGAAGATGAAGACTATGGATTCAGACTTTTTTTTGATTTCTCCCTCCCACTGCCTCATTAGTTTCTGGGAATAGGCACTGGAATTTTCAATCTGCTATAAATAAAACGGGAAAAGGTGCTTCATTGATTTATATAACTCAAACATCTAATTTTATGTATTGGAAAATATTCTACCACAGTAGATCCACTTGGTTATATCGGCTATACAAGAGGGCACCAACATCTCGAAACAAAGCACAAAAATCTTAAATCCTGCTTGACTGTCAAATAAAAACTAAATTTTCAAGATGACTACTTTGTACAGAAGAAGAAAACGTCAGTTTCTCCAGTTAGTTATCACTTGTTTTTCCTGCTGCTTTATCCTCGTATATTGGGAGCAGCTGGATGCAAATATCATCAGTCATTTGAAGTCTTATTCCTACAGATATCTCATCAATAGGTACAGTTTTTTAAATGACAGCTTGACTCTGAACAAGGAGACGGCAGCGAGCCTCCACAGTTACCGGAACCTGATCACCCATGAAAACAAATGCAAAAATGAGGATGTATTGCTCCTTTTGTTTGTGAAAACCTCTCCTGAAAACCGTCTTCGGCGGGATGCAATTCGTCAGACTTGGGGCAATGAACAATATATAAATTCAGAGTTAAAGGTCACCATTAAGGTAATTTTTGTTTTGGGAGTACATAAAGATCAATCGCAAAGAGACATTGTACAGCATAAGTTATTTCTAGAAGATCAACAGCATTCTGACCTTATCCAACAGGATTTCGATGATGATTTTCACAATCTTACACTGAAACTAATCTTCCAGTTCACGTGGGCAAATACTTACTGCCAAAATGCTAAATTTGTCATGTCCTCTGATGATGATATTTTTGTACATACTCCAAACCTTGCAAACTACTTGCGACAGCTAGATAAAGAAACAAGTAATTTCTGGATAGGTCGAGTGCACAGGGGTGCACCCCCTGTAAGAAACAAAGAAAGCAAATACTATGTTCCATATGAAATGTATCAATGGCCTGCTTATCCAGATTATACAGCAGGTGCTGCATATGTTGTGTCCCAAGATGTTGCAGTGAAAGTATACGAGGCCTTAATGACCCTAAACAGCAGCCTCTATATAGATGATGTTTTTATGGGCATTTGTGCCAAAAAGATGGGAGTTCCACCGCAACACCATGTATATTTTGCTGGTGAAGGAAAAGCTCCATATCATCCATGTATTTATAACCAAATGATGACCTCTCATGGACATGTAGAAGATATCCACCATTTGTGGAGGGAGGCCACACATGCAAAAGTGACTTCTCTCACCTCTGGATTCTGGGGACAACTGTACTGTCGACTGATCAAAGTGTTCCTTCTCTGCAAACCATACTATGTAGACACATATCCTTGTGTTGCTGCATTTTCCTAGTGCACTATTTACATGAAGAAAAAAACAGCACTGAATTTATTACTTTGGTTAGGTGGAGGAAAGAGGGTAAATAAATCATAAACATCAAATGGAGCAGTTTAATTGAGAACGTTGACCTTTAACTACTCTTAACTATTTGTGTCTGTTTGTATAGATTTTTTTCAATTAGGTGAAAGATACCAAGTATCAAAAGTTTACAAAATGGAAAACCAAATGATTCTAGTCAAGTAAATGGAGACTTATGCCAGTGTCTGCTGGTGCAATGCTCCAGAAGCTGTGTCTGTTATGGTCTAGTTGGAGAAAATGGTGAGCAGTGATCAAATGAGGAGCAATATAGATGATGTTAGCAATAGTAGCATTATCTAGCTAGCCCGATTACTCTGCCTTGAAGCATTTTGCCAGCTAGTCCACAGATTCTAAATTGTACACATTTTAACTGATTTAATTAAAATTTGATATTGTTTAAAGTAAATAATGGCCAAAAATAACATTTGGCTCTTGTTACATTTTGTGCTGGTAGCAGTATACTAAGCAGTAACTATTCTGTTATCAATTAACATTAAGATTTACATCCTGAAATTTTTTCTTGCATGACTTTTACACACATTTCCTTTTGGGACTAAAATTTACATGAGGTCAAAATTTCTCATCCACCCCACGCTCCTGTTTTTTCAACTGTGTTGGAACCTTGTAAAACTAAAATCTAGTAACTTTTTCTGAAAGTCAAACTTATTAAATGTTCATCCAGGTACTCTGGTCTGCATCTTATTAAGAAAAAAATGCAATTGAAAGTTATGTTCAAACTAATTACATAGCACGTACAAATCAGTGCTTTAAAGAAACCAAAAAAATGTATGAACAGTATGCTACTCAGTATGTTACTCAAGCTAAATACTTCTGAGTGCAAATTTGAGCCTGTGGTGGATGTATGTGTGTGTGTGTATATATAGTTTCTTCTTGCCTCTTAAATTAGCTTTTTTTAAATGAGTGAAAAAGGGAGCATTCTGGTAACTGCTAGTTTTCTCTCTCATCATATTACTGATTTCTCCTCACTGAAGAGCAAAAGTCATTCATTTTATCTCCTACACTGCAATGTATAATGGCAGAAGAGTTGCAGTTTGTTTGAAGTGAGCCAGCTTTTGTTCATAATGACGAGAGCGTGAGCATTCCAAGTATTGGCCATCCCAGAAATGTGAAATGTTAAAAAAATAATAATCTGTGTTTGGTGTGGAAGTTGTTGAGGAGCCAGCTTGCCTAGTTTATTGTATTGCCTCTGACATAGCTTCTCTTGCTTTAAGCTTTTATCATTTTTTTCCTTCACTTTGTGAAAATGAAAATAACTGGATGCTTACTTTACATCAAGCAAACTGATTCAAAAACGGATATTTTGAAGTAATGTAATTGCACAAGTTGATAACTTCCGATTTAAAAACCCTTGTTTTAATTTATTATACTTTTGTGCAACATATATAGATACACATTAACTAATCTTAACTTTCCACCATCACTAAGATCTATAATTTCAGATTTTTGTTGAGCAGCTAAATAATAAAATCTTCTATCAGCATGTATCTTTTTCTGCTTAAATAATAAATCTTCCTTCCCATTTACCCCATTCTCTGTCATTGCTTTTACAGATTTTTGCGTTTTAATTTCAATGGGGAAGTTCACTGTGGTGGAATGGCTTGGAAGGAAAAATCAGCTCGGAATTCAGTTATTTAAAAAAAAACGAACAAACTTAATATAAATACATTAATTCAGAGCTTGAAATAAACTAAGCATTACTGGTTCACCCCCCAAAAATCCAAGTTTGCAAGCCTCAACATCTTTCTCAATGAATTTTATCCTAGAAGTTAGTGTTACTTTTACGTAGCTTTGTCATGGGAGCTTCAGAAATTTGAACTGAATGATATTCTCCTTTAGGCTCGTGTTTTGCTGCACCTATGGATTTCAACCAGTATCTTGATGCTAAATACGATATTTAATGCTAACATGACAATTAAAGAAAATTGCAACTCTCCTTGTTAGCCTGACAGTCTGATTTGGCTCTGTCTGTTTGTCACAATTAGTTATGTGAAGTTGAGTTTGGTGATCCAACATAGCACAGCAGAATAATTGCTTCACTGCTCTGATTGCCATATTTGTACACCTGGAAGAATGATGTGCAGTTTGCTTGCTTAACAAACTTGACTTCATCAGGACATTTTTAGTTCCAGGAGATCAATCCATTGTATTTATATTATGGGTCTTGGCTTTTTATTGCAGCATCGGCTTCATGTACAACCCAAATATTAATTGGCATACGTCTACTGTAAGCAGACGTATGCCAAATGCTTAGAGTTGATTTTCTGGAATTAAAACCATGCTATAGTTTAAAAAGAGCCATTTATCAGTTTTAAGTTATCTATTTTACGTGCAGATTAATTGTGCAGTAAATTAAAATGAGAGTTAGGACCTGCTAGCCACTGGCATTTGGATTCTCGGCAATTAATAGTGATATTTCATGCTATTATAGTGGGAGAAGCTAGAGGAGGGAAGGTATATGTAGGGTCCCCCCTCAAATATCTGACTTGTAGATCTTTGTATGTAATTTATGTACTATATTTGTTTTAAAAGCTATATGATGGATTTAAGAATTTGAGCAATGTACCTGTCTAAAGAACATACAACGTTTTTATTTAAAAGATTTGGATTTGGGTTCCTAAACTTTGGATGGGAGGGCAGAGGAAAATGTTCACCCATGTCAGGTTTTGTCACAAAGTTTGTTGTGAACATCTGTTCAACATGCTTGGCTGTGATATTCAAGTTAAAGTCTACATCTCTGCTTCACTTTGAAATCTATTGCAGTTTTAAAGGTTGCCTAAACTCTGTTTTGGATTAATTTATTGTATCTGGTGACAATGTTGTAGAAATTATAATAGCCATTTGTTGTTTTGTTAAAAGTAGCATGCCAGTTGCAATTATTCTTTCCTTTACCAAGAAATTATTTAAAATTTAGGCCTGCATTTTTTCTGAATATAACATTCATTTTGTCATTGACTAAAACAAACATTTTACATGACCAGCTACAATTCTTTTGAGGAAATGGTGTAATGAAAATGTTTGTTCTAATGAACTTGGGCAGACTACAACAATTCATTCCCACAAGATTGATTATTTGAATATAAAATGGCACTGACACTGTGGTATATAGGAAAACTCATTAATTTGTAATGGATGACCTTTTTGTTGAGTTGGGCAGTTTTGAGGGAATGTTGCAGTTTATCTTTGCATCATAGCAGTTTGAGTGGCCAGAAGTGGGGAAACGTATTCCATTCTTCACAGTCATTTATGCATCTGGAGACCGATACATTATATAAGTCTACATTATTATTTCCCACATCTAACCCCCAATTGCCAAATATCACAACAATGTTCCTATGTTCAAGGTGGCATGGAGGTAGATTGTAAATTCATCACTGAAGAAGAATTACGTGGATTTTTAAATGCTAAGAGGATGGTATCCTGTTTTTTCTCATGCATTGTTAAAGGATTTCTTAACATACATTTTAATATGAATAAATCTCTGAGCCACATTCAATTAGTGACAATTTTAGCATTTTCTAATACATCACCATAATTTTTTTAAATTAAATTAACTAAACCGTTGAACATTTTGTCCGAAAAGGCTTAAAAGTCTTGAATGTTTGCAGTTGGCATCTTGCAGTTACCATTTTCTGTGCCATAAGCTGTTTACCAGCAGCTGGCAATGGTTAGAAGTTTGCACTAATGGTAGAGTCGATTATCCTCTCAGTTTAGTACTTGTGACCTATGTCTCACTAGCTTTATTAATTCCATTTATTTAATGAACAAGTTTGAGTTTTATTTAAAACCAGAACTGCTTTTGTAGTCACTTAAAAATCGTCTGAAATGCAGTGACATAATTTAAAAGTGGAATTGTGTACTTTACCTCACACTGAATTTTTACTCCATTATAAACCTTGTAGATGTATTTATGAAAGGGTTTGATGTTTTGTTACATACTTGTGTTGGAAGCCTCATGCTAGTTTTGCACCTGTTTAAATTTTCTGGTTCAGCTGGAAAATATATATTTTTGTATTTTGACATTTTTCAAGTATGTTCTGGATAACTTGTCCAAAAAAATAAAAGTTGTATGAAGTATCAAATTTTGTATCTGCTAAATGTTTAAAGCATTGAAGTTCTACACAAAAGAATAAAGTTGTGCAAGTCAAATACCTTTATAAAAAACATTCACAAAAAAATATACCCCAAATATTTTCAGTTTAAAGTTAATGTAGACAAAGAAAATGCATGGTTCATGATGGGGATGGGATGGCTGGCAAATGGTTGAAATCTTTGAAGGCAGGGAATAAATGGGAAAGCAGTATTTGCGGAGATTTGGAGAGACAACTGGAGAACCTGGATTGTACAAAGAGGAAGTAACAGAAATAAGACCTGGATGTTGTGGTTGTTAATGTGGAAACTGACCATGCACTGTGGGTTCTTTAATAAAGGGCAATGTAACTGAGAAGGAGGGAATATTTGATTACCCACTCTGGTACTTGTGACCTATATCTCACAAGCTTTATTTCATAATTCAAATTATTTAAGTGAACAAATTTTATTTGTATTTAAAACCAGAGTTGCTTTTGTAATCACTTAAATTGTCAAATGCAGTGGGTGAATTCAAAAGTAGAATGTGTACTTTACTTCAAACTGAATTTTACTCCAGTATAAAGCTTGTACATGTATTTGTGAAAGGGTACTCAAACTGCAAGCGCATGGACAATGTCATTACCGGCTGTAAGTGGATCCTTTTAGAAAACTGCCCCTGTGCTGTGTGACTCTGCGTCAATAACAATGCTTATACATTTGTCACCATTCTTCATTACTGTAGCTAATCAAAAGGCAGAAAGAAAGGCTTGTATTTCAATCACACCTTTTTGATTTCACTGCCCCAAGGCACTTCACAGCCAATGAAAATAGTTCACTTACTTGTATGTATTACTAATTGTAGAAAATGTAGCTGTCTGTTCAAACAGAACATCATAAAAATAGCAATATGATAGTGATCAGATCTCCTGTTGCTTTGGAGATGAAAAATCAGTTGGGATACCAAAGATAATTCTATTGTGTTGAAATTATCCTGGATCACAAACGACTCTATATTCAATCTCAATTTAAAAATCGGATCTCTGCAGCACTGGTTCATTAATATGCATTTGTCTACATTCTTGAGCTGAGGCTATGCAGTGAAAGTTACATTTCCAATCTATATATTTGGATGTAAGAACAAAGGAACCAGGGTTGACATTCGAATTGGTCAGCCATGATCATATTGAATGGCGGTGTAGGCTCGAAGGGCCGAATGGCCTACTCCTGCACCTATTTTCTATGTTTCTATTTTCTATGTTTATGTAAGAAAAAATTATTTTCAAAAATTGGATGTGCGCCTTGTTTGAAAATTTATGAAAGGAGATCTTTCCTAAATATTCACCCATCTGTCGACAATATTGAGGTACAGAATATTTAGAACATACCTATATTGATTTTTGCAACAAATTTAGCAAAAAGCAAGGGGAAATTTTCCTGCTCCCTCCCCAAGCTGTTTAATATCTAGAAACCCATACATCTCCTCAAATATATTCAATGCCTTGGCCTCCACAGCCTTGTCGTAAGGAATTCCACAGGTCCACTGTTCTGATTGAAGACATCTCTGCTGTTGTAAATGTTATTCCATGTTCTTATACTGACCTTCCCCCACCCTCACCACTAAGTTCTAGACACTTAAGCATGGCAAACCATCCTCCCTGCAGCCTATTTGTCAAAGGTGCGCGCCTTTCAATGAGGGCTCTTATTGATCTAAACTATAATGAATGCAGGCCTAGTCTAATCTTGTCTCTCCTTGTCTCATAATCCTGTCATTCAGGAATCGGTCTGCTGAACCTTTGAACTCTATGGCAAGTTTGAGGAAAGACATGGGGAATTCCTGAAGAACAATGAGCAGGCATCTTACCCCCTCCTTGTAGACAGGTTTTCTTCACTTTCAGCTGTCACTTGGATGGGACTGGATCCCCCCTGACTGGCTTCAAGCATCACTTCAATCTAAAATGGAGGGAGTGGGAAGACATAAAGCAGCTGCATCTGTGACTTGTGTGCAAAGACTTTCAATGCAGTAATACCAAACAAATATCTTGTCATAAAGTTCAATTAATGTCATGCTGTTCTTGAAATTAAGGTAGAAAACTGCCTAAGATCAGGTTACAGATCCTCATGCCAGATAGTTTTTTGCACATTCAAAGTTTTTCATTTTTATTTAGTTTAGAGATATAGCATGGAAACACTTCCTTTGGCCCACCGAGTCCGAGCTCTACCAGCTGACTCACAGCGGCAAAGACTAGGTTCAATCCTGACCTCGAATGCTGTCCGTGTGGAGTTTGCACATTCTTCCTGTGACATTGTAGGTTTCCTCCAGGAACGTTTTCTCCCACTTCTCAAAAGACGTGCAGGTTTGTAGGTTAATTAGCCATTGTAAATTGACTTCGGTGTGCAGGCAGTAAACATAGAAACATAGAGAATAGGTGCAGGAGTAGGCCATTCGGCCCTTTGAGCCTGCACCGCCATTCAATATGATCATGGCTGATCATCCAACTCAGTATCCTGTACCTGCCTTCTCTCCATACCCCCTGATCCCTTTAGACACAAGGGCCACATCTAACTCCCTCTTAAATATAGTCAATGAACTGGCCTCAACTACCTTCTGTGGCAGAGAATTCCACAGATTCACCACTCTCTGTGTGAAAAATGATTTTCTCATCTCGGTCCTAAAAGACTTCCCCCTTATCCTTAAACTGTGACCCCTTGTTCTGGACTTCCCCAACATCGGGAACAATCTTCCTGCATCTAGCCTATCCAACCCCTTAAGAATCTTGTAAGTTTCTATAAGATCCCCCCCCTCAATCTTCTAAATTCTAGCGAGTACAAGCCGAGTCTTTCCAGTCTTTCGTCATATGAAAGTCCTGCCATCCCAGGAATCAGTCTGGTGAACCTTCTCTGTACTCCCTCTATGGCAAGAATGTCTTTCCTCAGATTTGGTGACCAAAACTGTACGCAATACTCCAGGTGTGGCCTCACCAAGACCCTGTACAACTGCAGTAGAACCTCCCTGCTCTTATAATCAAATCCTTTTGCTATGAATGTAGATGTGAAAGTGGGATAACATGGAACTAGTGTGAACGGGTGATCAATGGGCGGTGTGGATTCACTGCGCCTATTTTCATGCTGCCAATTCTTTCAATCAATTCAAACCTCACCGGATGTTTTTCAAGTGTTCTGAATGGTGATGATTTTGTACCATTAGAGTCATATAGAATCATACAGCATGGAGACAGACCCTTCGGCCCTATGTGGCCATGCCAACCAGAGTACCCCATCTACACTAGTTCCACATACCTGCATTTGGCCCATATCCCTCGAGACCTTTCCTATCCACATACCAGCCCAAATGCCTTTAAAAGTTATGATTTCTCCCTCAACTACCTTCTCCGGCAGCTAATTCCATGTACCCACCACTCTTTGTGTTTTTTTTTAAAAAGTCGTCCCTCGGATTTCTATTAAATGTTTCCCTTCTTAACAAACCTATGTCCTTTGCTTCTTGATTCCCCTACTCTGGGTAAAATATAACAATCCCCCTCACAATCTTATACACCTCTATAAGATTACATCATCCTATGTTCCAAGGAACACAGTCCTAGCCTGCCAATCTCTTCACATAGCTCAGGCCTTCAAGTCCTGGTGACATCCTCAAATCTTCCCTGCACTCTTTCCAGTTTAATAACATCTTCCATATCGGTAACCAAAACTGAACGCAATATTCCATCTGTAGCCTCACCAACATCATATACAACAGTAACATGACTTCCCAACTTCTATAATCAATACCCTGACTGATGAACGCCAATGTGCTGAAAGCATTCTTGACCTGTGCCGCCACTTTCAAGGAAATATGCCTCTGCACTCTGAGATCCCTCTGCTCGACAACACACCCTAGAGCCCTTCCATTTATTGAGGGTCCTGCTGTGTTTTGATTTCCTAAAATGCAACACCTAATATTTATCTGCATTAAACTCTATTAACCATTCCTCTGTCCACTTGCCCAACTGATCTAGAGCCTGCTGTAACCATTGATGACAGTTTTTGCTATCTACAATGCTAGCCACTTACTAATCATGCCTTGTCTAAATAGTTAATATAGATGACAAACAGCAATGGGCCCAGCACCGAACACTGAGGCACACCAGTAATCACAGGCCTCCAGTCTGAAAAATAACCTCCCACCAACTCCTTCTGCTTCTTTCTATGAAGCCAATTTGCTGCCCAGTCAGCTATCTCTCCTTAGATCCCATGCGATCTAACTCTCTAGCGCAGCCTACCACGAGGAACCTTGTCGAATGTCTTGCTGACATCCGTGTCTATAGCATTCAAAGCTCTGCCCTCATCAACCTTTTTGGTCATGTCTTCAAACCTCAATCAGATTTGTGAGACACGATCACCCATGTACAAAACCTAATCAGGCCTTGTCTATCTAAATGCGTGTATATCTTATCTCAGAATACTCTAGTAACTTTCCAACCACGCATGTTAGACTCACTGGCCTATAGATCCCAGGCTTTTCCTTGCAGCCCTTCTTAAATAGGAGCACAACATTTGCCCCCCCCTACAGTCTGCCACACCTCACTTGTCATTAATGATGTCTCAAATCTGTGCCAGGGCACCTGTAATTTCTTTAGCTTCCTACAATGTCCTTGGATAGATCTGATCAGGCCCAGGACATTTGTCTACCTTCATATACATTAGGATGTTCAGCACCTCTACCGTAATACTGACTGCCCTCGACACTTCCATTGACCGGTCCTCATGTCTTTCTGCATGGTAAAAACAAAGGAGAAATATTCATTGAGGATCTTGTCCATCTCCTGCAGTTCTACACTGAGATGACTGCTTTGATTCCTGAGGGACCCCATTCTCTCTCCAGTTACCATTTTCCCCTCCCGAGGTACACTTGATCCCAGCTGCCTATACCTGACCCATGCCTCCTTATTCTTGAACCAGAGGTTCAATTTCTCCCATCATCCAAGCCTCTGTACGTCCACCTGCCTTGTCTTTCACTCTAACAGGAACATGCAGGCTCTTGTCAGAACCACTTTTTTTTTCAAACATCCCACTTTCCAGCTGTTGCATTCCTTGCAAACAACTGGCTCCAATCAACCCGATGAGTTCCTGTCTAATATGTTAAGTTGGCCTTGCCCCAATTTAGAATTTTAATTTGCAGGCCCACCCTGTCTCTATCCAGAACACGTTTAGTTATACTCTTCACTCAAACAGCTGGGGGAAATGCCCAGAGACTTCATTTAGTCTGAAGAAGGGTCTCGACCCGAAACGTCGCCTATTTCCTTCGGTCCATAGATGCTGCCTCACCCGCTGAGTTTCTCCAGCATTTTTGTCTACCTTCGATTTTCCAGCATCTGCAGTTCCTTCTTAAACATAACTTCATTTACCTCAGCCTTGCAGAGAAGTGAGGGCGAGTTGTGATTTTATTATATCCTTTAACTGTTCATCTGCGGTGTAAAACTAAATGACAAGTCACAGAGCTAAAGGAACCAAATGAATGGCAAAGGCAATTGCTGCTAAACAAATGGTTCAAGATTAAAAGTTGGTGAGTTTAAGTAAAATATAATATTTAGTTATTTTAGCACATCTTCTGGCATTTGAATATGCATATGCATATTATAAGCAATAGATAAACTAGAGTTTGTTTACCTTTAGGTTTCCTTTTGGTTTCTTCATATTTCTTTTCTTTGCTAATTCTGTCTCTGTTGGCAGCTTTGAATTGCTAATGTTATCTAAACTCCTCCTACTGGGAGCTGTGAAATGATAAAAACAAGTGTTGATGGTTAGTAAGGAGCATGTTGTACTTGTTCTGACCCAAAACATAACCTATCCTTGTTCTCCACATATGCTGCCTGAGCCGCTGAGTTATTTCAGCACTTTTTTTGTGTGCAAGGATAGAAACCTAGAAAATAGGTGCAGGAGGTGGCCATTCGGCCCTTCGAGCCAGTGTGATCATGGCTCATCGTCCCCATTCAATAACCCGTGCCTGCCTTCTTCCCATATGCAGCTGCTTGTTCTTTATCTAATACATTGGCACATATAATAGGTATAAATAAAATATAAGCAAGAAAATTGCTGTTATTTTTCCATCATTAACAAGTTATTGGTATCGAAAGCCATTTCAAAAAAATTCTTAGAAAAAGTGAAAAAAATGTCAGGCTGAAAACTATGCTAATGCACTGCCTTATATTTCTGAAACAGTAGGCATTGGTATTGAATCAACTGCATTCGCAATCCCTTTCCTCAATGCTAATCTACAGAATTAGCCTTTAAAAGATCAGTCTGCAATGCAACCAACTAATGGGTTATTGAGTGGATGCTTGAGTGTAGGAGGCAGAGGTCCTGTGGGTTCAGGGACAGTGTGGATTGTGCAGAGTGGTGTAGTAACTATGACAACAGAGGTACGGGAAGGAGATGTGTGGCAAACACCTTAAAATAATTTGTGCTGTGATGCCTTCCACTCATCAGAACCGAAGTGAAAGCAAGTCATCCTTGACCATCACCAACTGCCTAAGGAACATGCTACAATGTGGAAGACAGTAAGTAGCAGAATCCTCTCGGAGCTGAATGAATCGGTGTATTTTTCTGCAGAATGGTGCATGCAGGTGACAATTTCCTTGTGCAATGAAATCTCATCGTAGGGAACTGCCTGCAGGGCAATGAGTGCCTTTGTGCGCTTTTGGGAGCCTTGCACTGCAGCTCCTTCCATTCTTAATGCTTTACTTCATTGTTTTACCTTTTGTTTTGCCATGGAAGAATGACCAGCAGAGTTAGCGTGCGAGGATCATTTGCCAAGGTTTCTGAGATTGAGGATGACTCTGGCTTTAGCTTCCGCACAATGTATTTGGTTGTGTTTGGTTACTAGGCAAAACCTCTAGTAGCAACCAAATACAATGGCCTCCACTGCTCTCAAACTCTGTCACCTTTTCTCTAAAATCTTGGCTCAGGATTCTTGCAATCTGCCCCTGCTAATATACATCATGTGTGCCACTTTGCCACTCACTTGCTCTGCAGGAGTCAAGGAAAGCTCCACCAGGCTAGGTAGAAATATCTGGTTTTAACAATTGAATATTTGTAATTAAAGTGAGTGTCGACCATTTGGCTTCTTGTGTGTCAGTTCCATTATTCAAGAAGATGATGGGTGATAATTTATCTTGCAATTTTTTTCCTGCACAGCCCTTGATTTTCTTAATCATTAAACATCTTGTTAATCTTTGTCTTTACTCAGCAGCCCTCCGCAGCCCTGATTCCAATGATTCATCACCCTCTGAAATTTCTCACCCCTGTCCTGAACGGTTGACCCTTTTTTTGAGTGTGTAGTCCTAGATATGGACTCCAACCAAGGAAGCATTAACACTGCATATACTGTACCTTGTCGAAATTCTTGAGTATTTTGTATGTTTAATGAAATTACTACTTTCTTCTAAATTCAAGACTACAAAGCTAGTCCAGTAAATCTCTCCGCATGTCACAAAATTACCATCCCATCAATCGATTTGATGAAGCTTTGCTGCTCTTGGGATTTTTTTATTTTTTCATTCACAACAGGAAACGGCACTAAGCTGATGCCTCCCAAAAATGTAGAAAGCGCTTGTGGGTTTATAAACACTTCACTGACAAGTCTGAAGAAGGGTCTCGACCCGAAACGTCACCCATTCCTTCTCTCCAGAGATGCTGCCTGTCCCGCTGAGTTACTCCAGCTTTTTGTGTCTATTTTTGGTGTAAATCAGCATCTGCAGTTCCTTCTTAAGCAACTAGTTCTGAAAAATCTATTTTGAATTTAGCTTACATTATTCCATCAGTGTTAACGTTGCCATAAAACAGCTGGTTATATTGTAATTAAGATTATTTAGATACGAGTGCAGGCCCACCACCGATTTTCCGGCATCTTTGATTCCAGAGGCTTTCTGGATTATCTATTTTATATAGGAGTCCAACTCCGCCTAGTCTGCCGAGGAGCTGAGATACTGGCCTTCAAATTGGGCCTCTAAAGTTGGCTTTGGGAACAGATCTGCTGGCTTTGGACAGGCCAGAGTTCCAGAGCCCTGGCCGCAGGGGGCAAATCCCACCCGCCCATCGGCCGCGGAAGCCATCTATGGAATGGATCTACCGAGTCAGACCAAAACTCTGGAGCTACAACCGCAGGGCGCTAAATTCAACCCGCTGCTTGGCTGCGGATGTCAGCTATGGGGACGGATCTGCTGGCTCAAGCTGGGCCGGCGTTCCTTCCTGAGCCCTGCCCGAAGGGGGCAAATACCATTTGCCGCTGAAGAGATTTACTAGAATGCTACAGAGGAGATTTACTAGAATACCATTTGCTACAGAGGAGATTTACTAGAATGTTGCCTGGGTTTCAACAACTAAGTTACAGAGAAAGGTTGAACAGGTTGGGGCTTTATTCTTTGGAGCGCAGAAGGTTAAAGGGGGACTTGATAGAGGTCTTTAAAATGATGAGAGGGATAGACAGAGTTGACGTGGATAAGCTTTTCCCATTGAGAGTAGGGAAGATTCAAACAAGGGGACATGACTTGAGAATTAAGGGACAGAAGTTTAGGGGTAACATGAGGGGGAACTTCTGTACTCTGAGAGTGGTGGCTGTGAGGAATGAGCTTCCAGTGAAGGTGGTGGAGGCAGGTTCGTTTTTATCATTTAAAAATAAATTGGATAGTTATATGGACGGGAAGGGAATGGAGGGTTATGGTCTGAGCGCAGGTATATGGGACTAGGGGAGAATACGTGTTCGGCACGGACTAGAAGGGTCGAGATGGCCTGTTTCCGTGCTGTAATTGTTATATGGTTTATATGGTTATAAGTCCCGATGAGGTTGAGATTGGCCGCCTCACCCGGCCTAGGCACCACATTTTGGGGGGGATTTCGTCGCGGTGCGCTCTCGTAATTTTGTCCGGATTAAAGGAGGCAGAAATACAGGTCCACCAGTTGCCAGAGAATCGGTGGTGGACCTGTATTTTTTTTTTTTTTAAGAAACCTTAGAACGAGTGATCTTAACCATATCAATTTCTTTTTGAACCAGGAAATAAAATTCTTAAGAATATTAATAATAATTATGTAATGCCTGGTAAAATAGTCCCTAAAACTTTAACACGATAAAATTTCTAATGGATGCTCTCAACAGTTTAGAACATTATTCTTTATCAAAAAAGCTATTTTGCATGTAACTTAACTCTCCACATGAAGAGGAAATAGTATCTATGGTCCCAGTAAATAATTATTTAGTTTAACCTGATAGTTGACCCACTTTGTCCTTGTACAACTTTAAACACCTGTTCCAACATAGATCTAATTGTTTAAAGATTAACGTCTGTAAATATGCTTTTATAAAGAGATGACATTCATTCCTCAATCTAATACCATGTCAGTTTAATTTATTATGATGGGTCTAAAATTTTAGGGCATGGGTTAAAGATGAGAGAAAGTAAATGTAAAGAGGACCTATGGGACAACCTTTTCAGAAGGTGGTGCATATATGGAACTAGCTGCCAAAGCATGTGGCAGAGGTGGGTACTATTATATTTAAAAGGCGCTTGGACAGGGTCATAGATAAGAAAGGTTTGGAGGGATATGGGCCAGGCCCAGTCAAGGGCGATTGGTTCGACTGGATGACATGATACAATACGATAGAACTTTATTTATCCCAGGAGGGAATTTGACCTGCCAACAGTCATAAAACACAAGATACATGAAATTAAAGTGACGAGTTGAAAGGATTGACTCCAGATCAGAAGGCTGCGTGTTCAGATCACGTCGGAGTCACCAATTGTGGCGGGGACTGGCAGGAGTCCAGCCAAAAATGAGTCGGACACAAGTTGTGTGCTTCTTCTGCATTCAACTCCCTACTCCTCACCTGACACGGGCGTTGCCCGGCCTTAAATAACAACTCAGATACCGACCCCGTGACTCGCGCCTCCCCCACCAAGACGCTGCCCTCTAGAGCCGATGGTTCGCCGTGACCTTGGGTTGCTATCAGGTGCCGCCACATGGGATGTGAAAATATTGGGGAGGGGGAAGTGGAGTCCGTCTACCCCACGGCTAAAGGGGAAGTAGTTGTGCAGTTTGATGGCCACAGGGAAGAAGGATCTCCTGTGGCGTTCTGTGTTGCATCTTGGTGGGACCAGTCTGTTGCTGAAGGTGCTCCTCAGGTTGACCAGTGTGTCATGGAGGGGGTGAGCAGTATTGTCCAAGATGCTCCGCAGTTTGAGGAGCATCCCCTCCAAGACCACCTCCCTGATGAGTTGGGACGAAGGATCTGTATTAATCTGACTAATATTCACATGTCTCAGTACTCAAAAATAATTAAGTTATAGAATATTGATCATACAAGTTAGGTGGTTATAGGTGCTACTATAATATTCACAGTAAACGTGCGGTAAGGATTTAATGGTTGATCTCAATGACATTGCAATATAACCAAGTTACAAATCAAAATTTAAAATGCAAAATGCTCTAATCACACGGCACGTTAGGCTGTTTCTGCGGAATGAGAAACAAAGTTAACATTTCTGGACAAGGAGATTTAAAAAAAAAAAGATAATCACAAAATGCTGGAGTAACTCAATGGGACAGGCAGCATCTCTGGAGAGAAGGAATGGGTAATGTTTTGGGTCAAGACCCTTCTTCAGACGAGTTAGTCAAAGTTAGTGTTACATTGTGGGAAAGGTGGAGGCAGGCAGTCTGTACATGCAGTCCCTGGTTAGCAAAGTGTTGTCCATAAGTCAGAAAATACAGAACAATAATTTGATATGGGAGCCATACTTCCACAATCCATGATTGAATGGCATCAAAAGCACAGGACTGATATAAAGAATAGTTACTAAAATTGTGGTGAGACAAAGCTATGTTCCACCTTCACTGAAACATGCGTACTGTATGTACATGTGGCAGACATTTGAATTGTAATATTGTGGCGTGTGTGCATATGAAGGAGTGTTCATAAGCCCAGTTAATAACTCAGGATGGCCTGAACAGAATGATGGAATCTCGGAGAGGGTGATGCCAGAGTTGTCTTGGAGAATCGGCTGTAAATGAAGTTACCTGGTTGTGGATTAATGGGGACAGTTACGGAGGGAAATCATGACCCTGCTGAAGGTCCTGATGTGTATGAAGGTAGACAAATCTCTCAGCTGCTCTGGAAGTTTAAATCGCTTGGGTATCAAGGAGAGAGATAGCTGAATGGATTGAAAATTGGCTTCATGGATGGAAGCAGAGGGTGATGGTGGAAGACTAGAGGCCTGTGACTAGTGGTGTGCTTCAGGGGTCATGCTGGGCATGTTACTGTTTGTCATCTACTTCATTGATTTGGATGAGAACATACAGGGCAAGATTAGCAAGTTTGCTAATGACACTAAAGTGGGTGGTATTGTAGATAGTGAAGATGGTTGTCAAAAATTGTAGCAGGATCCTGCCTCAGTAAAGATGGTTGTCAAAGATTGCAGCAGGATCTGGATCGATTGGCCAGGTGGGCAGAGGAATGGTTAATGGAATTTAATACAGAGAGGTGTGAGGTGTTGTATTTTGGGATGTCGAACAAGAGCAGGACCTACACAGTAAATGATAGGCCTCTGGGTAGTGTTGTAGAGCAGAGGGATATAGGAGTACAGGTGTATGGTTCCTTGAAGGTCGAGTCGCAGGTAGATAAGGTGGTCAAAAAGGTTTTTGGCACATTGGCCTTCATCAGTCAGTGTATTGAGTATAGAAGTTGGGAGGTCATGTTGCAGTTGTATAAGACGTTGGTGAGACCGCATTTAGAATATTGTGTTCAGTTCTGGGCACCATGTTATAGGAAAGATATTGTCAAGCTTGAAAGGGTTCAGAAAAGATTTATGAGGATGTTGCCAGGACTACAGGGTGTGAGCTATAGGGAGAGGTTGAGTAGGCTGGGTCTCTATTCCATGGAGTGCAGGAGGATGAGGGGTGATCTTGGAGGTGTATAAAACCATGAGAGGAATAGATCGGGTAGATACAGTACACAGAGTCTCTTGCCCAGAGTAAGGAAATCGAGGACCAGAGGACATAGGTTCAAGGTGAAGTGGAAAAGATTGAATAGGAATCTAAGGGGTATCTTTTTCACACAAACGATGATGGGTGTAGGAACAAGCTGCCAGAGGAGGTAGTTGAGGCTAGGACTATCCCATTGTTTAAGAAACAGTTGGACAGGTACATGGATTGGACAGGTTTAGAGGGATATGTACCAAGCGCAGGCAAGTGGGACTAGTGTAGCTGGGACATTGTTGGCCGGTGTGAGCAAGTTGGGCCGAAGGGCCTGTTTTCACACTGTATCACTCTATGACTCTTTGAATCTATGATCCTGATTGGTCCAACAGGTTGGCTGAGGAATGGTTGACGGAATTTAATACAGTTGTGTGGGGTGTTGCATTTTGGGAAGTCTAACATGGGCAGAACCTACATGGTGAATAGTAGGCCTCTGGGGAGTGTTGTAGAGCAGAGGGATCTAGGAGTACAGGTGCATGGTTCCTTGAATGTGGCATCACAGGTGGATAGGATGGTCAGAAATGCATTTGCACATTGGCCTACATCAGTCAGAATACTGAGTACAGAAGTTGGGAGTTCATATTACAGTCGTGTAAGACATTGGTGAGGGCACATTTAGAATATTGTGTTCAGTGTTGGTCACCATGTTGTCAAGCTAGAAAGGGTGCAGAGATGATTTACGAGAATGTTGCCAGGACAAGAGCCTGAGCTAGAGATTGAGCAGACTAGGATTTTAATCCTTGCAGTGTTGGAGGATGAGGGATGATCTTAGACTGTACAAGATCATGAGGGGAGTGAGGAATAGAGCGGGTTAATGCACACTTTTGCCCAGAGTAGGGAAATTGAGAACTAGAAGACATAGGTATAAGGTGAGGGGGGAGGGGATTTAATAGGAACCTGAGAAGTAGCTTTTTTAAACACAAAGGGTTATAATGTTAATGGAGCGAGCTGCTGATGGAAGTAGTTAAGATGGGTACTATCATAACGTTTAAGAGACATTTGGGCTGGGATAGAATAGGTTTAGAGAGTAATGAGCCAAGCGAGGCCAGGTGGGGCTAATGTAGATGGGGTATGTTGGTCGGCGTGGGCAATTTGGGCCAAAAGACCTATTTCCCTGCTCTAGAAAAGCTATAGAATAGTATAGTTAGAGTGAGAACACAAACAATGTAAGAGTTGTGATATGCTGGCATGCAGAACATTGCCAGCAGGTTGGGCTGCACCTACAGAGAGGGAAAGACTCAGCCACTATGACAGAAGGATTACCTGTTCCTTTCTGGTGTAAACAGGGAAAGCAAGTTATCTACATTTGTACAATTTTATAGGGAGTTCAGAATGTTACCAGATGGAAGATGAGAAGCTGTTCTTCAAACTTATGTTGGAGTGGGATGGAGAATTAAATGGGAAGGCAGCTGGAAGCTTGGGATCATCCCAGCAGACTGAACACGCATGCTCCACAGAGAGTCATCCCATCTACATTTGATTTCACCATTGTGGAGGAGACCACATTGAACACCAAATACATTGTGCCAGAATGGAAGAACAGCTGAATGCTGTTGAATTGAATAGACAATAGGTGCCATTGAGAGAGTAGGCCATTTGGCCCTTCGAACCATTCAATGTGATCATCGCTGATCATCCCCAATCAGTACCGCATTCCTGCCTTCTCCCCATATCCCCTGACTCTGCTATTTTTAAGAGCCCTATCTAGCTCTCTCTTGAAAGCATCTAGAGAACCTGCCTCCACCGCCCTCTGAGGCCGAGAATTCCACAGACTCACCACTCTCTGTGAGAAAAAGTGTTTCCTCATCTCTGTTCTAAATGGCTTACTCCTTATTCTTAAACTGTGGCCCCTGGTTATGGACTCCCCCAACATCGGGAACATGTTTCCTGCCTCTAGCGTGTCCAAGCCCTTAACAATCTTACTAGCTGAATTCACTAGCTGAAGGTAACGCTCTTCCCTGTGTGTATCAGAACGGACCACATCATCCATGTGCGATATTGACCTTGAACGTTTTCTCTCCATTAGCACAGACTGATTTGCCTGTAGTGTGCCTTTAGTATCACGTTCTCTCTCTCTCTCACTCTAACTACCCCCCTTTAAGCTATTGACCAAATGGCCTTGCTTACAGCTTGTCCCCAGGCAACATGGGCCTCGCCCAATAGGCGATACATATTTTGTCCTATCCGAGCTCCAGTGCTCTTCAAATGAGTTTGTTGAGTAAAATAACTAGATACATTATTACATTATCTTTTCCTTTCACCTTCCACCCCATCAGCCGTCGCATACTGATCATCCTCCGACATTTTTGCCACCTCCAACGGGATCTCACTACTTGCCACATTCTCCTATCTCCACCACTTTCCACCTTCCGCAGAGACCGCTCCCTCCGTAACTCCCTGGTCAACTCGTCCCTTCCCACCCAAACCACTCCCTCCCCAGGTACTTTCCCCTGCAACCGCAGGAGATGCAACACCTGCCCCTATACCTCCTCTCAACTCTGTCCAGGGGCCCCGACAGTCCTTTTAGATGAGGCAGAGGTTCACTTGCACCTCCTCCAACCTCATCTACTGTATCCGCTGTTCCAGGTATGGACACCTAGATATCGGCGAGACCAAGTGCAGGCTCGACGATCGTTTCGCTGAACTCCTCAGCTCAGTCCACCTAAACCTTCCTGGTTGCTAAACACTTTAACACACTGACCCATTCCCACACTGAGCTTTCTGTCCTGGGCCTCCTCCACTGTCAGAGTGAGGTCCAGCGCAAATTGAAGCAACTGCACTTCATATTTCACTTGGGCAGCTTACACCCCAGCGGTACGAATATTGACTTCCCTAACTTCAAGTAGCCCTGGCTTTCCCTCTCTCTCCATCCATCCCACTTCCCAGTTCTCCGACCAGCCTGACTGTCCCCAATTACATTCTATTTTTTGCTTTGTTGTTACTTCTCCTAGCTAACAATGATCTATTCTACATTTTCCTGATCTTCATACCCTTTGTCTCATTTTCACACCTTCCCCTTCCTTATCTCTGTGTGTTCCTCTCCCCTGACTCTCAGTGTGAAGAAGGGCCTCGACCGGAAACGCCACCCATTCCTTCTCTCCTGCTCCCTATCCCGCTGAGTTACTCAAGCATTTTGTGTCTGTCTTCGATTTAAACCAGCATCTGTAGTTCCTCCCTACACAATCTACTAACCTGTACTCCAGCATAGTGTGGCTATCTTCAGTATTGATAACTTGTTGGATCACATCCTTGTACTGAATACTACTGTTACGATGCTTGGAGATGTGAAATCAATCGCTGATTCATTTAAATTTCATCAGACGGGGGAATCAGATGTCATAATTCATGATATCCATGAAATAAGCCTCTTGGATAGACACAAAAAGCTGGAGTAACGAAGTGGGATAGGCAGCATCTATGGATAGAAAGGTTGGGTGACGTTTCGGGTCAAGACCCTTCTTCAGACTTAACCCGGTTTTTGACGCGAAATGTCACCCATTCCTTCTCTCCAGAGATGCTTTTTGTGTCTATTTTCAGTTTAAACCAGCATCTGCAGTTCCTTCCTACAAATAGGCCTCTTGTTCATCCTATTTTGAAGTCTGCACAATTACATCACGGTCACTTTGCAATGTCCTGAGCCATGAGAAAAAGTTCATTAGCTACTTACTGAGGACTGGTGCTTTGACTGGTTTTGGAGAGGAGCGTTTTGGAGATGATTCGGGTCTCGGGGCAACAGGTTGAACTGGACGTGTCTGTTTCGCTGCTAATTTCTTTAAACTAGCTTGACGTTTTTCAATCATTTCGTAAACATTTTCAAGCTTTTGAAGAATTGTTTGAATTTTGGCCTGGAACAGAAATGAAGTATTAGACGTGTTGCCTTTGCTTTCTTTTTAGAGTTTTCTGCCCGACCCATATTTAGCTTTCATTCCTGTACTCTGTATTTTCAATTTGCAACCATTCCAATTCTCTTTTCCCCAAGTCCTCAGAAGTCTAATTTACACTAACAGTTTCCCAGCATTTCAGTCAGTTGACTCTCAATTCCCTCCACAGGGTCTCAAATTCCAAGCCTCAGCCACCAAATTAAATCCTCCCATGTTTCCTTCACTACTGTTAACAAGTATTTATTTAGTTCTGCTTTCTTTCCACACTTCTACATCAGACAATAGGTCCAGGAGTAGGCCATTCGGCCCTTCGAGCCAACATCCATTCAATGTGATCATGGCTGATCATCCCCAATCAGTACCCCATTCCCGCCTTCTCCCCATATCCCCTGACTCTGCTATTTTAAGAGCCCTATCTAGCTCTCTCTTGAAAGCATCCAGAGAACCTGCCTCCACCAGAGAATTCCACAGACTCACCACTCTCTGTCAGAAAGAGTGTTTCCTCGTCTCCGTTCTAAATGACTTACTCCTAATTCTTAAACTGTGGCCCCTGGTTCTGGACTCCCCCAACATCGGGAACATGTTTCCTGCCTCTAGCATGTCCAAACCCTTAACAATCTTATATGTTTCAATGAGATATCCTCTCATCCTTCTAAACTCCAGAGTATACAAGCCCAGCTGCTCCATTCTCCCAACATATGACAGTCCCGCCATCCCGGAAATTAACCTTGTGAACCTACGCTGTACTCCCTCAATAGCAAGAATGTCCTTCCTCAAATTAGGGGACCAAAACTGCACACAATACTCTAGGTGTGGTCTCACTAGGGCTCTGTACAACTGCAGAAGGGCCTCTATGCTCTTATATTCATACAGCATGGATTTATGCTCTTACAGATTACAGCTCTTACAGCATGGATTTATGAAAGGTAAATCATGTCTGACGAATCGTATAGAATTTTTCGAGGATGTAACTAGTAGAGTGAATAAGGGAGAATCAGTGGATGTGTTATATCTGGACTTTCAGAAGGCTTTCGACAAGGTCCCACATAAGAGATTAGTAGGTACACAAAAATGCTGGAGAAACTCAGCGGGTGCAGCAGCATCTATGGAGCGAAGGAAATAGGCAAAGTTTCGGGCCGAAACCCTTCTTCAGACTGATAGGGGGGGGGGAGGAGAGAAGAAAGGAAAAAGGAGGAGGAGGAGCCCGAGGGCTGAGGGAGAGATAGGAAGGGGAGGAGACAGCAAGGGCTAACAAAATTGGGAGAATTCAATGTTCAATAATTCAATAAGAGATTAGTATGCAAACTTAAAGCACACGGTATTGGGGGTTCAGTATTGATGTGGATAGAGAACTGGCTGGCAGACAGGAAGCAAAGAGTAGGAGTAAACTGGTCCTTTTCACAATGGCAGGCAGTGACTAGTTGGGTACCGCAAGGCTCGGGGCTGGGACCCCAGCTATTTACAATATATATTAATGATTTGGACGAGGGAATTGAATGCAACATCTCCAAGTTTGCAGATGACACAAAGCAGGGGGGCAGTGTTAGCTGTGAGGAGGATGCTAGGAGACTGTAAGGTGACTTGGATAGGTTGGGTAAGTGGGCAAATGCATGGCAGATGCAGTATAATGTGGATAAATGTGAGGTTATCCACTTTGGTGGCAAAAACAGGAAAGTAGACTATTATCTGAATGCTGGCCGATTAGGAAAAGGGGAGATGCAACGAGACCTGGGTGTCATGGTACACCAGTCATTGAAAGTAGGCATGCAGGTGCAGCAGGCAGTGAAGAAAGCGAATGGTATGTTAGCATTCATAGCAAAAGGATTTGAGTATAGGAGCAGGAAGGTTCTACTGCAGTTGTACAGGGTCTTGGTGAGACCACACCTGGAGTATTGCATACAGTTTTGGTCTCCTAATCTGAGGAAAGACATTCTTGCCATAGAGGGAGTTCAGAGAAGGTTCACCAGACTGATTCCTGGGATGTCAGCACTTTCATATGAAGAAAGACTGGATAGACTCGGCTTGTACTCGCTAGAATTTAGAAGATTGAGGGGGGATCTTAAAAAAACGTACAAAATTCTTAAGGGGTTGGACAGGCTAGATGCAGGAAGATTGTTCCCGATGTTGGGGAAGTCCAGAACAAGGGGTCACAGTTTAAGGATAAGGGGGAAGTCTTTTAGGACCGAGATGAGAAAAAAAAATTCACACAGAGAGTGGTGAATTTCTGGAATTCTCTGCCACAGAAGGTAGTTGAGGCCAGTTCATTGGCTATATTTAAGAGGGAGTTAGATGTGGCCCTTGTGGCTAAAGGGATCAGGGGGTATGGAGAGAAGGCAGGTACAGGATACTGAGTTGGATGGTCAGCCATGATCATATTGAATGGCGGTGCAGGCTCGAAGGGCCGAATGGCCTACTCCTGCACCTAGTTTCTATGTTTCTATGTTTCTATATTCGATTCCTCTTATTATGACTATAGTTATAACCTCTTGCTGTAATATAGTTCCAACTATGCCTGATGGTTGCCACTCCTCCTTGCCACAGCCCCATTGATTATTTCCCTTTGTCTTTCATGTCTTCATCACCATTAAACACATTAACACACATGTTAATTCTTTAGTTTTAGATATAGAGATACAGTGCGGAAACAGGCCCTTCGGCCTACCGAGTCCACACCGACAAGCAATCCCTGCGCATTAACACCATCCTACACACACTAGGGACAACTTACAGTTTTACCAAGCCAATTGGCCAACAGACCTGTACGTGTTTGGAGTGTGGGAGGAAACCAAAGCTCCCAGATTAAACCCATGCAGGTCATGGAGGGGATTCTCTCGGGATAAAGTCAACATTTAATGTAAATTGCCCCTTGTCTAGATTAATAGCCAAAAAAAGTCAAAAGGGAATAAATAAATGGGTGCGTGTGAGAAAGAATATATAGCAGGGGTATAGGCAAATAGGAGAGAGCCGTCTTGGAGGTTGGGCAAACTGGGATTGTTTTCTCTGGAGCATTGGGAAGCTGAGGGGGGATTAAATAGAAGTTGTAAAAATTGAGAAGTGCAGATATGGTAGATAATCAGAACCTTTTTCCCCTAGGGTGGAAATGACAAAAACTAGAAGGCATAGCTTTAAAATAAGAGGGGGGAAGTTTAAAGGTAATATATGGGGCATGTCTTTTTGCATAGAGAATGGTGGGTCCTTGGATGTGCTGGAAGCTACTGGTGTATGAGAGACTTTTGGGTAGATGCAGGTAATGGAGGTATATGGATCACATGGCGGCAGAAGGGATTGGCTTCAGTTGGCATCATGTTTAACACAGTTGTCATGGGCCAAAGGCCTGTTCCGATGTGGTACTGGTCTATGTAATAGAATTACTGCCCTGGGAGCACTCGTGAACTCAATGGGCTGAATGGCTTCCTGTGTCATTCATAAGTTTGACAACATCTGGTTGGGCTCTACCAAGTTTAACTGGGCTCCTTTCTTCTCTACCCGTAATATCTATAACTCTGTAATCACCATGGGATATTTGTACCAGAAGGTGCAGTATAATTTCAAGTTGTTAGTTTCCATGTTTTATCCAAAATTGTGGATCATTAACAATTTCCACTATCACAGCAGTTTTTCTATTCTTGATATTAATATTGGTGCAAAATTCAACCCTGAGCTGCATAAATGTGGTTACACTTGCTCAACACACATCTACCAGAGGCAGGACTGGCTTATTTCTTACTCTGTTTTCATATTGTTGATGCAATTTCACTGCATGTTAATTCATTCATAGATTAATTTAACATTGGAAATTTCTTCAGTCAGTCAGTTATGTCGTTAAAGAGTACAGCAATTTGCACAGGCACCTAAAGACAAAATCACAGTGTGGTTCACTGCATAGGTGAACTGCATGTATCTGATATTCCATTTTAGTTTAGAGATACAGCACGGAAACAGGCCCTTCGACCCACCAGTGAAAACCCACACGGTCACAGGGAGAATGTACAAACTCCATACAGACAGCACCCGTAGCCAGGATCGAACCCGGGTCTCTGGTTCTGGAAGGCAGCAACTTGGAATGTTTTCCTAAACAGTGACTAGGAGTTATGGTGGAGCAAAGCAAATGCTCGCACACTAAAAGCTTGTATATATGTATAAAAAAAGCCAATGTGACAGTGTTTATTTATGATTTAAAAATCAGATTGTGAATGCAAGGAAGTGATGTTTCATTTTGTACAGCAGTTTGCCACTGTTCAACTATCCATGAGTACTTATGAGAACAGTCTATGAAAGAAATTAAGTAGCATAAAGTTTATAATCAATCGCACAAAATATCCTATTGATTTGTACTCTGTTAAACATTATGTATTCAAAACTAAGGTAGCTTTACCCCAGATTAATTTACAGCAATACTTAGAAGCGAATATTCCCTTTTTGGACAAAATTGTTTGTTATCATTAATAGATGACTCTGGAGAAAATGATATATCCTGTTTTGCATTGTTTAACTCAAGTTATTTGAGTTTACCCTAATCTCTGAGGTAAGGAACAGTTCAAATTGTTTATGGAACTCCTCAGGGTTGGTAAGCTTGTGGTGTGCGGCAGTTTCGAGAAAGCCCTCGATATCTTGGAGAGCAGCTTCTGCTCCTTCCTGAGACTGGCATTTATCCACTGCCTGAGATGCCAGGAGATAGATCCCTGCTTCGCACCACTCCTTGGCCTTGAAAGAAAAGAAAATTAAATAATTAATGGAGGACTATCACTAAACAGTCATCTGTTTAATTGTTGAAGATTAGAACAAGTAAAATTACGCTATCCAGTTGCCTGTGGACTTCAAGTGATTTTCCAAGCACGTCATTCTTTTTCTTCATTTCATTGATAAAATCATCACATATTCGCCTGAGTTCATTGCACTTTGGTCGGATGGAATCGATGGCATAGTGGTTGCTTTGGATAAGCTGGTCCCCAAGTAGAGCTAAAGATTGTGCCTTTCCTAAGGATTCCTGCAAAGATGTGCAACATATAAAGTAACAGTCACACGATGCGAGATAGACAATAAGTGCAGGAGTAGGCCATTCAGCCCTTCAATGCAGACTTAAATTGTTTCAACGGATATGCAGGTTTTTTAAAAGCATGTGTTAGAAATTAAAAACTGTTGCCTGTACGCTTCATGTTTTATGATACTAATTTCACCATTAAAATGAAGGATTTCTAGAATAACACTCACCGATAAGTAAGAATACCTGAAATTATGGAAACTATGTCTTTATTTACCTGTCAATGGTATCTTTATTTTTAATGTGCACATGGTAGAAATCTCTTCCTAGAATATTGCAAATTGAATTCTATATTTGTTTTGGTAAAAGTCTTTCATTTTGGTTTGCAAATAACCAGTAGGGTTTCCGCACTGGTTGAAGGGAGCTTTTTTAATTCCAGTTCTGGCAATCTGGTTATTATGCTGGAAAGAAGAACGTTGTAGAAACGTTTCCAAACACTATGGCGGTAGGTTGGATTTATATTTGAATAGGCATAATTGGAAGACTTATGCCCCTGTCCCATGGGCAGGCGGTTACTGGCGGTGTAGCAGGAAGTTGGGACCTTGCGTGGACCGCCAGAGGACCCGCGGGGTCGGTCCCACGCAGATTGCCGGAACCGTATGTAGTAGGTCCCGACACCGCGCGGTGCTCAGAAAAACTGACACTGTCCAAAAATGTCGGCCTGCTGCCCAGCCGCCGCCTCTTCGCCGCGAGCGCCGCCTGTACGCCGCATGCACTGCCTGTACGCCGTGAGCCGTCTCGACGTCATCGCGTAGCGCGTTGCATTGCGCGATGACGTCATCGCGCGACGTCCATTCGCAGTCGGCCCGTGGGACAGGCCGTGCGGTGACCACCCGGCATATGCGCGGCAACAGCTTCCGGTAAGGTTGAACTTGCCGCATGCTCATGGGACGCATCCGCGCGGTGCTCCCGCGGCATATGCGCGGCGCTCCCGCGGTAGCCGCGCGGTCCCCGCTTCCGGGGACGCCGCGCTTCACCACCAGTAACCGCCAGTAACCGCCTGCCTGTGGGACAGGGCCATAAGACCACAACTTTATTTCTGAAAAGGATACAAATAAGATATTTAAAAGGAATGGAAAATGATACATTTATTGCTTGGCAGTTGTACTTTCACCTATATTATAATGCAGTATGTGTAAGAAGTATAAAGACTGCTAATCAGTATTTCAAATATTCAACCTGCTAACACAACAATTTTTGTTCATGTATAAACTTAAATTTCCTTTCAGATGAAAGTAATTATGAATCTAGGACATGTTGGGATGTAATGTTAAAATTGTACAAGGCATTGGTGAGGCCAATTCTGGAGTATAGTGTACAATTTTGGTCGCCTAATTATAGGAAGGATGTCAACAAAATAGAGAGAGTACAGAGGAGATTTACTAGAATGTTGCCTGGGTTTCAGCAACTAAATTACAGAGAAAGGTTGAACAAGTTAGGGCTTTATTCTTTGGAGCGCAGAAGATTAAGGGGGGACTTGATAGAGGTCTTTAAAATGATGAGAGGGATAGACAGAGTTGACGTGGATAAGCTTTTCCTACTGAGAGTAGGGAAGATTCAAACAAGGGGACATGACTTGAGAATTAAGGGACAGAAGTTTAGCGGTAACATGAGGGGGAACTTCTTTACTCAGAGAGTGGTGGCTGTGTGGAATGAGCTTCCAGTGAAGGTGGTGGAGGCAGGTTCGTTTTTATCATTTAAAAATAAATTGGATAGTTATATGGACGGGAAAGGAATGGAGGGTTATGGTCTGAGCGCAGGTATATGGGACTAGGGGAGAATACGTGTTCGGCACGGACTAGAAGGGTCGAGATGGCCTGTTTCCGTGCTGTAATTGTTATATGGTTATATGGTTATATGATGTTATTGATGAGACCTGCTTTTATCAGAAAGGTTTTGGCAAGCTTGAAATGAATGCTCACAATATTATGTGTAGGAAGGAACTGCAGATGGTGGTTTAAACCAAAGATAGATACAAAAAGCTGGAGTAACTCAGCGGGTCAGGCAGCATCTCTGGAGAAAAGGGATAAGGTGACGTTTTGAGTCAAGACCCTTCTTCAGACCAGACTTCTTCACATTATTATGCTGGTGATGTTTATATGTGGGATTCTAGACTGAGGAAATAATTGGAATATGAAATAAGTACATTTCAACCTGGGATGAATGGACATGTGAATGGTTAATTAGTGACGCAATGCCTATTCTGCAGTTTAAAACAAAGTGTTGTTGCAATTTGCTATGGGATCAGAACATTTCATCGGAGTAAATATGGGGAAGCTCATGTGTAAACTTTGAAGGTTGTATTGAAGTTTACCTGCGCTTTCTCTTCTTGAAGTTTAAGTTCCTTTAGGAGGTGTTCCACACATGTTGCACTGTCGCCAATGTCAGTGAATGAAGCCTGTGTTTCCATCAGACAATCCAGAATGATCTTCACCTGCAAGCAGACAAAACATTTATCCAAATTCCTACCCTCTGCTGCAATTTTGTCAGAATATTTCTAAATCATATTTGGTTTTTCAGTGGCCATTAGTTGAGATCTCCAACCTTTGAGTTAGACAAACTATGTTTAGTATTTCAACAATATTATATGATTAGGTAAGATTGAATCATTTTAATACTAATACCATAATTTGCCAATAAAACTGAAGTTGCAATGATGGAAATGGGCAGGAGAAAAGGTTGCATTATGAAAGTTTAGCATTTTACCTAAGTATGGATTTTCCAATGTGTTGCAATAAAAATACAAAATGTATTTATTTTTAATAAATCTATTTTTCTAATACTCCATTGATACTCTACACAATACGTCTAATAACATCTCTAGGGAAAATTATTATCTGAACAAGCAGCCCATTCCTGTCAAGAATTGTGCATTTTTATTTGGGATATCCAGAACTTATTGAAATAGCAAAAACACTAGCATGGGATAAATATTTGGGTGCTGCTAATTCTGGGCTGATTGTTAGCCTGGCCACTGAAAAACACCTTTGTTTTTGAAATAATGAAACTGACTGAGGTCCAAGTCCAAAACTCCCAGAAAATGGCAACACAAGTAGTGGTGAAGAAGGCATTGCCTTCATTGGTTGGGGCATTGAGTGTGTGAGCCAGGAAGTCATGGTGCAGCATTATAGCACTTTGATTGGTTTTGACAAAAACTTCAATATAGAGGAAGGGGCTGCATGCATTGGCTATTAATTGCTATTGGCTATTAATTGCTGAGTCAACATGCAAGTAATTAGTTTTGACCCAGCCAATTAAATATCCTTATCAAAGGAAATATTGGTGTAGTGATATCTATTCTCTTTGCTCGGTAAATTTCTAATTACTGCCTAAGGTCTTTGCAATCTGATGCTTGCTGGTTCTTGTTTTATTTGCACTCTGCTTAGCTGCCTAAGCAACATTGATTCCTTGTTTTATCCTACAACCCAAAGAGCCTATTTGTTGTCCTGGAAGCTCTTACTGAAATGTGATAGCTTACAATGAACTGCTCTGTAAGGTCTAACAATTGAATGCCGTCTGTTATTGACATTGATTTTTTACAGGAAATTGTGAACAAAAAAAATCACAATGTGTACGGCTAAATGTAAATAATATGTAGGATAATAAGTTTGAACGTAACAGCAATTGTACTGGTCTAGGGGTTTCATCGCACATTCGCAGATGGAATGTAGTTAACTATTGACCTGAAAAAGAATAGCCTTTAGAAAAAGATTTATCTTATTAAATTTTCAACTTGTACTTTATCTGGAAATGTGATACTTTCACTCGAGTTCATCATAGAAAATCGTTTGGAGTCAGTGAGAAACTTGCCACAGGATTCGTAGCCTCCAACTAACTATTGAAGCCTCCTACTTATGTGGCTAATCAATCTATGTTTCTGATTAATCGTAACCCCAGGCCGTTGACGATGGTGATGCCACTGAACATCAAATGGAGATGGTTAGATCCTTTCTTTCTAGGAGACAGTAGGAGGTCAGGCTACATTTAGCGCATTGTAAGCAATTGTGGGCCCCATATCTGAGGAAGGATGTGCTGGCTCTGGAGAAGGTCCAGAGGAGGTTTACGAGAATGATCCCAGGAATGAGTGGGTTAACATATGATGAGTGTTTGATGGCACAGGGCCTGTACTCGCTGGAGTTTAGAAGGATGAGGGGGTACCTCATTGAAGCTTACCGAATAGTGAAAGGCTTGGATAAAGTGGATGTGGAGAGGATGTTTCCACTAGTGGGAGAGTCTAGAGGTCATAGCCTC
Source organism: Malacoraja senta (assembly GCA_038087875.1). Classification (NCBI taxonomy): domain Eukaryota; kingdom Metazoa; phylum Chordata; class Chondrichthyes; order Rajiformes; family Rajidae; genus Malacoraja; species Malacoraja senta. Next base: position 2,775,054 of record CM075984.1, on the reverse strand, counting down.
AGAATTAAAGGATTTTTTTTAGGAAGGAGACGAGGAGGAAATTCTTTAATCAGAGGGTGATGAATCTGTGGGATTCATTGCCATGGAAGGCTGTGGAGGCCGTCAGTGGATATTTTTAAGGCAGAGATTGATAAATTCTTGATTAGTACGGGTGTCAAGGGTTATGGAGAGAAGGCAGGAGAATAGGGTTTGGAGGGAGAGATAGATCAGCCATGATTGAATGGTGTAGATACATAGATACATAGAAAATAGGTGCAGGAGTAGGCCATTCGGCCCTTCGAGCCTGCACCGCCATTCAATATGATCATGGCTGATCATCCAACTCAGTATCCCGTACCTGCCTTCTCTCCATACCCCCTGATCCCTTTAGCCACAAGGGCCACATCTAACTCCCTCTTAAATATAGCCAATGAACTGGCGTCAACTACCCTCTGTGGCAGAGAGTTCCAGAGATTCACCACTCTCTGTGTGAAAAAGTTTTTCCTCATCTCGGTCTTAAAGGATTTCCCCCTTATCCTTAAGCTGTGACCCCTTGTCCTGGACTTCCCCAACATCGGGAACAATCTTCCTGCATCTAGCCTGTCCAACCCCATAAGAATTTTGTACGTTTCTATAAGATCCCCTCTCAATCTCCTAAATTCTAGCGAGTATAAGCCAAGTCTATCCAGTCTTTCTTCATATGAAAGTCCTGACATCCCAGGAATCAGTCTGGTGAACCTTCTCTGCACTCCCTCTATGGCTATAATGTCCTTCCTCAGATTTGGAGACCAAAACTGTACGCAATACTCCAGGTGTGGTCTCACCAAGACCCTGTACAACTGCAGTAGAACCTCCCTGCTCCTATACTCAAAATGAGCCAAATGGCCTAATTCTGCTCCTATCACATATGAAGTATTTACCTGTCAATTCTGAGTCAATGCTTTGATGCATGTTGGTAATGTTTGGCTTCATTATTAGTGATTTGCAAGTGCAATCGAACACTGAAATCATCAGCAAACATTCTCCTTGAGTTAAAGGGAAGTTCAATGGTGGTGCAGCACTCTGGGCCAAGGGATTTCCTGGAATGCAGATGAGTGCCCTTTAACCATTTCAACCATCTTCCTTTGAGCCACACAATACCGCAGCCAGTTGAGACTCTTTCCCCTTGAGTATTGTCAACTTTGACCAGGATGTTTTGATAGTAAAGGAAGACATTTTCATCACCTACTTTGAAATCTGGTATTTGGTTAACATTTGAATGTTAATTGAGGGATAAGTATTGGATTCAAGAAAGGACAATTTACCTTTCTTAAAAAAAAACCTCTGATATATTTTATGACCACATGAGAGAGTAGAAATTACTTTCATTTAATTTCTCATCCAACTGTTGGTTCCCCTTGTATACCAGCAGTACCTTCCATGGTGGGTTGGCCTGCCAGTCTACACCTCAAGACTCAGATCATAAGGACTGAAAGTGACAACCTTATGACTTATAAGTGGTTCATTCCTGCCAAGTCGCTTGAGATTTGATTTAGTTTAGAGATACAGTGCGGAAACAGGCCCTTCGGTCCACCCAGTCCTCACTGACCACTGATCCCCGCACATGAACACCACCCTACTCACACTAGAGACAACTTTACATTTATACCAATCCAATGAACCTACAAACCTGTATGTCTTTGGAGTGTGGGAGGAAACCAAAGATCTCAGAGACAATAGACAATAGGTGCAGGAGTAGGCCATTCGGCCCTTCGAGCCAGCACTGTCATTCACTGTGATCATGGCTGATCATCCACAATCAGTACCCCGTTCCTGCCTTCTCCCAAGATTATTTCAGCATCTGCAGTTCCTTCTGCAAATGACCCATGCAGGTCACGGGGAGAAGGTACAAACTCCGTACAGACAGCACCCGTAGTCGGGATTGAACCCGGGTCTCTGGCACTGTAAAGCAGTAGCTCTACCACTACGCCACCATGCTGCCTGAGATAATGTAAGTAATTTGATATTTGAAATCGGCATGAAGCACAAAATAATAAATTTGCATGCTGAAAGGCACCTCACGGAAGTCTTGTTCAAAATCCCGAAGCTGTAGACATTGTTCAAGTTTGAGATGGTGTTTGGACCAAAACTGGTCAAAGGCATTTTCAGTTTCATCCAGCTGTATGAGTAACCTATCACACAGAATTTTGCATTACAAAAGCATTACAACTTGAACAGCAAGAGGTACTGAAGATAAAATTTCCAGTGAATTATTACATACTTTCAAACTATAGGTTAAAATGAAGTTTTCAATATAAAATAATGAATATCATTACAAGCTGGTTTAAAAAAAAAAAATGGTAGCAAAAACACCATATTTCTGTCATCCAGTCAAACTGCCCTGGGTTTTATCAATGATCTTAGGGCACATCTAAAGCACCGTGTGTGTAGGCAGGAACTGCAGATGTTGGTTTACACCGAAGTAAGACACACAAAATGCTGGAGTAACAGGCAGCATCTCTGGAGAGAAGGAATGGGAGAGGTTTCGGGTCGAGACCCTTCTTCAGACCCTTCTTCAGAGTCAGGGGAGAGGGAGTCTATAGCTATGGAAGGGTAAGGTGTGAAAGCACAGTTTAATTGATCTAAGCACATGAGTGCTGAGGTTGGGTTGTGGTGGGATGGAAATTCATCATTTGCAGGTAATCACAGCCATGATCTGCTGGAAAGCACGCATGAACACCTTGTTTGATAAACAGCAGGATCATTATATTGTTTGAGATGCCAATTACCACACACCATATGGCATCACATATCATGTACATTCCATCTTGACTTGCTGGCTGATATTACTTGCCAGTTGTGAATTGATTTTTAAAATAAATTTGTGCCAACTGAACCAAATTCCACCAATAGTTTATGTTTTTAAATATGGAGATAAAGATATTTTCATTTAAAAGAATGGAGTATGTTCTGCTGAGCCTGTGTGGTGTCGAGAAAATCTGACCTGCTTTATATTATTAATGAGTGGCATGCAGACAGCAGCATTTAATTTTCATCCTTTTAATTTTAATTTTCAAGGGGTCACAGTTTAAGGATAAGGGGAAAATCTTTTAGGACCGAGATGAGAAAATCATTTTTTACACAGAGAGTGGTGAATCTGTGGAATTCTCTGCCACAGAAAGTAGTTGAGGCCAGTTCATTGGCTATATTTAAGAGGGAGTTAGATGCGGCCCTTGTGGCTAAAGGGATCAGGGGGGTATGGAGAGAAGGCAGGTACAGGATACTGAGTTGGATGATCAGCCTCGAAGGGCCGAATGGCCTACTCCTGCATCTATTTTCTATGTTTCTATGTTTCTATCCTGCCATTACTCCCTGCATTGAATCTCTCCATTATTGAGATTCCATTATCGTTCTTTTGTACGTTATTTTCCTTTCCTAGACCTGAGATTTCGCAAGGCCTCTGCTCTCAGTTTTCACCATGCTGCACTGAGTAATCTTTAAGACGCAATTAGCAAAACTCCACATTTGCAAATTGATTTGAAGGCTACATTTTTTTTTTCAACCATGTATTTTGTAAAGTACCATGCTGTACCAATGATTACATTTGTCTACCATACAAATGATTCATATCTATTAAATCTCATGCAAGTTATGTCCACATCACTAGCAGTCACATAGTAATAGGTATGATAAAATAAAAAATCTTTGGCTGTTTGTCTTGTTCTTCCCATGCTATAGTGGAACAAAGTTCTTATATATTACTATGATTCAATATAAAATATAGCTTTCAATTTCTGATGCTGATTCATTAAACTGAATTCAATACAACTTTGTTAGTAATTGTCAATTTATAGAACTGTCAAATACAGTTAATATTAACATAATTTTGGACATTGTTCAATTTCAGATTTGGCTAAAACAGTAGTGGCAGGAGTCTAATTGCATAATTTGTCATTTCTCAGCTTGGAATTGACATGCAAGTTCTCAATTAGTCAATGAAATAATGAACAGACAATGCACAAATTCATAAGACTTCAATGTTGACATTTGTCTATCTTAAAAAAAAGTTATTTCTGGTATGGAATTATTAGAGGCATCTTGATTATTTCATTACATTTGTAAAATATTTCGTATTCTTAAACACAGATTGGCTCCGTGTCAGTGGTGGCACCATTCATGTTTTAGTTACGAAATTATGTTGTAAAGAAAAAAAAGTCTGATGTGAAGACTTCCACTAACCTTTCAACAGTAGCCATATTTTCCAGTTCATCGGAATTCAGAGTATAAGTAGGATTTTTAGTAAGTGGCTCCTTAATACACACTAGTAACGTATTGCCTTCTTTAACTGCCAACTTCAGTTTATCCTGAGGAAAGCAAGAAGCATTGTTTTAAAATAACATCTGAAACCTTAAATGATGAGCATTTGCAATAAAAGAAAGATGTTACACATCACTTGAATGAATCAACATCCTTTGCAGATTTTGTAATGAGAATAATGGAATGTAAATTGTGTGATACTGAACACAATAGCAAATTATTACAAACCACTTTCATTGGAATTATTGATTTTTTTAAAATGTATGCGTTGCTAGAGTTTGAAAAATGTCCACATATTTATTAACTTTCTGTAAAGTTGCACAAAGATAACAGATTTGATTACTTTAGCACGTGAGACATGCTTTCTCCCGGAGTGACCTGTAACGTGGGACAAAACATCTGCAAATAAAGCATTTAATTATGGAAAGCAATAATTGTGCCAAAACTTCTAAGAAAATGTAATCAGTCTTGGATGCAAGGTTATCTCTGCGTCATGACCTCTGTTTAAATGAGAATGAAACATGAGGATTACATTTGTCTGAGTATATATTTAGCTCCAGATCTTCACTTTGTTGAATTATCCTGATATGGTCACAAACAACATTTAAACAGTCCCAGAGCCATACATTGCAGATGCTGGTTTATACCGAAGATAGACACAAAATGCTGGAGTAACTCAGCGGGACAGGCAGCATCTCTGGAGAGAAGGAATGGGTGACGTTTCAGGTCGAGATACTTCTTCAGACTGAAGTCAGGGGAGTGGGCGGTACAGAGATAAGGAAGTGCAAGGAGTGAAAACAGGCCAAAGGGAGTGGAGATCAAGGATAAAATGTAGAATAGATCATTGTTAGCTGTGAGAAGATTACAACAAAGCAAACAGAGATAAAATGTAGTCGGAGACAGTAAGACTGCTCGTAGAACTGGGAAGGGGTAGGAGATGGAGGGTTACTTGAAGTTAGAGAAGTCAATTCATACCGCTGGGGTAAGCTGTCCAAACGAAACATGAGGTGCCGTTCCTCCAATTTGCGCTGGGCCTCCCTCTGACAATGGAGGCCCAGGACAGAAAGGTCAGTGTGGGAATGGGAGGGGGATTTAAAGTGTTGAGCAATCGGGGATGTCACTTTATTGAGTAAGGAGAATGTTGCGGCAGTAATCTGAGATGTTACTGATGGTTCAATGAGGCTGTATGGGTGCAGCTGAGAAATAAAAAGGGGATGATCACCTTGGTGGGGATGTACTACAGGCCCCCAAATAGTCAATGAAAATTAGAAGAACAAATATGCCAGGAGATTGCAGGCAGCTGCATTCTAATAGGGATGTAATTGTAGGGTATTTTAACTTCATCATTACAGACTAGAATAGCCCTAGTGCCAAGTATTTTGATGGGGTGGAATTTGTCAAATGTGTTCAGGAAAGTTTTCTCAGGCAATATGTAGAAGGCCCTACAAAGGAGAAAGAAAGTTTGATCTACTCTTAGGAAATTGGATCTGAATGTCTGTGAGCAAGCCTTTTGTGACCAGCGACCACTGTTCTATTAGCTTTAAGATATTTGTGGATAAAGGCAGCACAAGACAAGGCCACAAGTTAAAGTTCTGAATTGGGGCAAGGCCAACTTTGATGGTATTGGACAGGAATTTCCAAGTTGATTGGAGCGCAGGAACCTCCAGAGAGTGGGATGCTTTTACGTGAGCTCAAGATATTAACAGTTTAGGGCGACACGATGGTGCAGTGGTAGAGTTGCTGCCTAACAGCACCAGACACCCGAGTTCCATCCCGACTACAGGTGCTGTCTGTATGGAGTTGGTACTTTCTCCCCGTGACTTGCGTGGGTTTTCTCCAGTTGCTCCGGTTTCCTCCCACACACCAAAGACGTACAGGTTTGTAGGTTAACGTTTCTGGAGAGAAGGAATGGGCAACGTTTCGGGTCGAGACACTTCTTCAGACTGAAGAGTCTGAAGAAGGGTCTCGACCCGAAACATTGCCCATTCCTTCTCTCCAGAGATGCTGCCTCACCCGCTGAGTTACTCCAGCATTTTGTGTCTATCTTCGATTTTAAACCAGCATCTGCAGTTCTTGCTTTCACAGGTTTGTAGCTTAATTGGTTTGTAGGTTCATTGACTTGGTATAAATTGCAAAATGTTCCTAGTGTGTGTAGGATAGTGTTGGTATCCGGGGGTCGCTGGTCGGTGTGGGCTCGGTGGGCCAAAGAGCCAGTTTCCGCATTGTATATCTAAACTAAACTAAACATGAAGAGTGAAGGGCAAGGTGGGTGGGAGTAAGGTAGCTTAGACGATGAGCGAATTTGAGGCTGCTGGAAAAAAGAAAGAGGCATGGTACAGGGACAGGCAGCAGTGATCAAGTATATCCTTGGAGGAATTTCAGGAACTGAGGAGCATACTTAAGAAGGAAACCAGGAGGCTAAAAGGGGGTAGGAGATAGATCTGGCAGATAATATTAATGAAAATCTAGAGATTGTAAGTACATTAAGGGAAAGAGGGTAACTAGGGAGAGAATAGGAGCCCTTAGAAACCTGCACATTTTGTCCTCTGAGAGGTAGATAAGTGCAGTACTGTTCTACATTCTATCTATGTATAAAACGGAGGTATAGGTAAGGTAGACAGTCTGATGGAACACAAGATGGGAAAATCAAATACTTGAGTTCATAGCTTTAAGTGAGGGGCAATGTTTAATGTCAAGAGGGGGTCAGATGTGTTTAATTGTTACATGTGCTGAAATGGAACAATGACATTCCTATTGCTGCAGCACAACTGGTTCGTACTCAATAGATAACATAATAAACAAACTAAAAAGAAGTTCAAAAGATTAAAAATTCCCATATAGTGCAAAAAAGAAAAAAATGCCCAAAGTCCCTAGTGCAACCAAGACAGTTTATAGTTTGGAGTTTAGTTGGAATTCGTAGTGTTCAATCGCCTGATTATTGTTGGGAAGAAGCTGTTCCTGAACTGGGACATCACAGTTTTCAGACTTCTATCCCTTCTACCTGATGGCAGGAGTGAAACGAGAGAGTGGTGTGGGTCCTTGATGATGCTGGCTGCAGGATATGTGCGGGGCAAGTTTTTTCACTCAGAGTGTGGTGAGTGCCTGGAACACTCTCCCATGGTTGAGGCAAACACGATAGTGGCATTTACGATACTTTTGGATAGGCATAAGGATATGGAGGGATGTGGGTACTGTGGAGGCAGATAAGAGTTGGTCGGCATCATGTTCAGCACTGACATTGCAGGCCAAAGATCCTGTTCCTGTGCTGTACTGTTCTATGTTCTAATCTGCAAGTCATTGGCCTTGTGTACAAGAGAATGGAAGCTAACATTTGAACATTAGTGTGTGGCAAGCAATAGGGAAGGCAAACAACTTGTTGGTCGTCATTGAGAGGGGATTTGAATACATTAATAAAGATGTCTTTCTACAATTTAACACACCTGGAGTATCGTGTAGAGTTTTGGTCCTTCTTAAAAACATATACTTGCCATAGAATGAAAGCAAGAAAGATTCACCAGACTTGTTCTTGGAATGGGGTGTTTGCAATATATGTTGAGTGAGTAGAATAGGTATATATTTTCCAGAGTTCAGAAGAATGATAGCTAATCTAATTGAAACATACAAAATGTACATTCAGCTTAACAGAGTGTTTGCAGGAAAAATAAACCTCCAACTGAGGAGTTTAGAAATGGGTGGTACATTCTCTAACAAAGGAGTAAGCCAGTAAGAAGTGAGATGAAGGCAGATAATCTTGGCAATTCTCTACCCCAGACAGTTTTGAAGACTCGGTCTGTGAATTCCCTCAAAACTCTCCATACCTCCAGATTGAGGGACAGTTTCTTCTTTAGCAGTAGTAGTAGGCCCCTCTCGGTCATGATTGACCATGGGTGATGCATCCTGGTCAGATGCAAGCCTGGGCGATGTCATATGGAGGACAGGCTGTTGCCCATGCAGCACGTCCCCCCTCTCCACGTCGCTGATCGATCCAAAGGAACAGCAGGGCCATTACCGTTTCGCACCAGTTTAGCAGTGCTGAACTACTATCTACCTTATTGGTGACCCTCGGACCCTAGGTGTCCTTGTACATCAGTCACTGAAAGTAAGCATGCAGGTACAGCAAGAAAGCTAATGTTGGCCTTCATCGCGGGAGGATTTGAGTAGAGGAGCAAGGAGGTCCTACTGCAGTTGTACAGGGCCTTGGTGAGACCACACCTAGAGTATTGTGTGCAGTTTTGGTCTCCTAATTTGAGGAAGGACATTATTGCTAGTGAGGGAGTTCACCAGGTCTCCAATCCCTTTCTCTTACACCATTGGTTTAAATCTCTGGCCTTTGCTCTAATCATCTGCTTATCACACCCCCCCCTCCCCCGCCCCCTTGCCTGTGTCTAACTATCACTTGCCACGCTTTGTCCTGCCTCTTCTCTCTCCCAGTTGTCACCCCCACCCCCACAATCATTCTGAAGTGGGGTCCCGACCTGAAACGTCACCTATCCATGTTTTCCAGAGATGCTGCCTGAGCCATTGAGTTACTCCAGCACTTTGTGTCCTTTGTAAACCAGCATCTGCTATCCCTTGTTGCTACATTTTACCCCTGCCCCTGCCCCTGCCCCTGCCCAGAGGTTGTTTGTGTGGACAGCATGCTATCATTAATTGCCCAGGCCAAAGTTCTTCAGAAGGCAGTTCAGAATTAACCACCTGGCTGTGGGTCTGGAATCATATTTTGGCTGATCAGATGAAAAATAAGATCCCTAAATGATCTTTAGTTGACATGATGTGTAAGAAGGAACTGCAGATGCTGGTTTACACCGAAGATAGACACAAAATGCTGGAGCATCGGCAGGCCCGTCCGCTATATCCAAAATCCGTTATAAAGGGGTCCATTAAAACAAGTAAAACACTGTATCTATGAATAGGTCATTTATATACATCATGTTATATCATATGTAGATCACAAAATGCTGGAGTAACATAATGCGGGACAGGCAGCATCGCTGGAGAGAAGGAATGGGTGACGTTTCTTCCTTCTCTCCAGAGATGCTGAGTTACTCCAGCATTTTGGGTCTATCTTAGTGGACATGATATTCCACCAGCAGCCAATGAACCAAAACCATACTAGAGGTAACAATGCTATTAAGATTGTCATCTGGCATCCTTCACTGCCTTTGCCCCCAAGCTGCACCATGATAGACAATAGTTGCAGGAGGAGGCCATTCAGCCCTTCGAGCCAGCACCGCCATTAAATGTGATCATGGCTGATCATCCACAATCAGTACCCCATTCCTGCCTTCTCCCCATATCCATGGACTCTGCTATCTTTAAGAGCTTTATCTAACTCTCTCTTGAAAGTATCCAGAGAACCGGCCTCCACCACCCTCTGAGGCAGAGAATTCCACAGACTCACAACTCTGTGTGAAAACGTATTTCCTCATCTCCGTTCCAATTGGCTTACCCCTTATTCTTAAACTGTGGCCCCTGGTTCTGGACTCCCCCAACATCGGGAACATGTTTCCTGCCTCTAGCGTGTCCAAGCCCTTAACAATCTTATATGTTTCAATAAGATTCCCTCTCATCCTTCTAAATTCCAGAGAAAACAAGCCCAGCCGCTCCATTCTCTTAGCATATGATAGTCCAGCCATCCCGGAAATTAACCTTGTGAACCCACGCTACATTCCCTCAATAGCAAGAATGTCCTTCCTAAGATTTGTTCCTCTTTGCTCCTATACTCAACTCCTCTTGTTATGAAGGCCAACATACTATTCGCTTTCTTCACTGCCTGCTTACTTTCAGTAATGCTGATAAGTGTGAGGTGCTACATCTTGGCAGGACAAATCAAAATAGGACGTACATGGTAAATGGTAGCGAATTGAGGAATGCAGTTGAACAGAGGGATCTAGGAATAACTGTGCATAGTTTCCTGAAGGTGGAATCTCATGTAGATAGGCTGGTAAAGAAAGCATTTTGGTGTGCTGGCCTTTATAAATCAGAGCATTGAGTATAGAAGTTGGGATGTAATGTTAAAATTGTACAAGGCATTGGTGAGGCCAATTCTGGAGTATGGAGTACAATTTTGGTCGCCAAATTATAGGAAAGATGTCAACAACATAGAGAGAGTACAGAGGAGATTTACTAGAATGTTGCCTGGGTTTCAGCACCTAAGTTACAGAGAAAGGTTAAACAAGATAGGTCTTTATTCTTTGGAGCGCAGAAGGTTAAAGGGGGACTTGATAGAGGTCTTTAAAATGATGAGAGGCATAGACAGAGTTGACGTGGATAAGTTTTTTCCATTGAGAGTAGGGAAGATTCAAACAAGAGGACATGATTTGAGAATTAAGGGACAGAAGTTTAGGGGTAACATGAGGGGGAACTTCTTTACTCAGAGAGTGGTAGCTGTGTGGAATGAGCTTCCAGTGGAAGTGGTGGAGGCAGGTTCGTTTTTATCATTTAAAAATAAATTGGATAGGTATATGGACGTGTAAGGAATGGGGGGTTATGGTCTGAGTGCAGGTAGATGGGACTAGGTGAGAGCAAGTGTTCGGCACGGACTAGAAGGGCCGAGATGGCCTGTTTCCGTGTTGTAATTGTTATATGGTTAATACATGATACATAGAAGGCACCAGAATATTAATTCTGAAGAACGGTCTCGACCCGAAACGTCACACATTCCCTCTACTGCAGTGTTTTGTGTCTCCCTTCTATTTGAACCAGCATCAGCAGTTCTTTCTCACCACAATATCACGTACCTTTAGATCAGTGTGTTTTTCTGTGTGAGTGGCGAGGAGCAGTCTTGTACACTGGGCATCGTTTGGTAATTCGGTTTCTGCAAGTTCAGTGCCAAATGACTGCAACAGCTGGGTTGTTGCCTTTACCGTCATTGCAAAATTTTCAATGGCCTGAAAAAAAATATTTGAGATTTAGTAAAATCATAAACCTAGACATAAACATAGAACATCGAAGCACAGGAACAGGCGCAAGGTTTGAGCCGAACATTGTCTCATCTGCCTGTACATGATCCACATCTCTGTATTCCCTGCACTTCCATGTGCCTATCTAAATGCCTCCCAAACGCCACTGCCATATCTGCCTCCATTCACCCGGCAATGCATTCCAGGCCCCCACCTTCACCACACATCTCCATTAAACTTCCCCCCCCTCACCTTATAGCTACGTCCTCTAGTGTTGGACATTTCCAACCTGGGAAAAGGTTCTGACTGTCTACCCTATCTATGCCTCTCATATACTTCTATCAAGTCTCCCCTCGTCCTCCATTATTCCAGAGAAATCCTTCAAAGCTTATCCACCCTCTCCCCATGGCTGAAACCCTCGAATCCAGGCATTATTCTGGTAAAATTCCTCTGCATCCACTCCAAAGCCATCTCATCTTTCCTGTAAGGGGTCGATCAGAACTGCATGCAGCACCTCAAATGTGGCCAAACCGCAGACCTACAGAGCTGCATCATGACTTCCTGACTCTTATATTCCATGCCCTTTGCAATGAAGGCAAGCATAACATACATCTTCTTTACCACCCTATCTACTTGTGCTGCCACCTGCAGTGAGCTATGAACCAGGACTCCTGTGCACATCAATGCTGTTGAGGGCCTTGTCATTAACTGTATACTCTCCCTTACATTCAACCTCCCAATGTGCAACACCTCACACTTGCTCGAGTTAAACTCCATCTGCCATTTCTCTGCCCATTTCTGCAGCTGATCTCTACCCCATTGTATCTCCTGACAGCCTTCCTCGCTGTCTGCAACTTCTCCAATTTTGGTGTTGTCAGCTAACGTACTCACCAACCCATCTATACACAAAACCCTTGTTATAACGGACCATATGGGGGGAAGTGTGTCATTGCCGATTGTCTGTTATAACAGAGTAAGGAACTATCATTGTATCGAGTCATAGAGTGATACAGTGTGGAAGCAGGCCGTTTGGCTCAACTTGCCCACACAGGCCAACATGTCCCAGTTACACTAGTCCCACCTGTCTGTGCTTGGTCCATATCACTCCAAACCTGTACAATCCATGTACCTGTCTAACTGTTTCTTAAACATTGGTATAGTCCCAGCCTCAACTACCTCATCTGGCAGCTTGTTCCGTACACCCACCACCCTTTGTGTGAAAATGTTAACCCTCAGATTCCTATTAAATCTTTTCCCCTTCACCTTGAACCTCTGTCATCTGGTTCCCCCACTCAGGGCAAGAGACTGTGCATCTACCAGATCTATTCCTCTCATGATTTTGTACACCTCGAAAAAGATCACTCTCATCCTCCTGCGCTCCAAGGAATTGAGACCCAGCCTACTCAACCTCTCCCTATAGCTCACACACTAGTCCTGGCAACATTGTCTTAAATCTTCTCTGAACCCTTTCAAGATTGACAATATCTTTCCTATAACATGGTCCCCAGAACTGAACATAATATTCTACAATGCGGTCTCATCAACATCTTATACAAATGCAACATGACCTCCCAACGTCTATGGTAGACACAAAATGCTGGAGTAACTCAGCGGGACAGGCAGCATCTCTGGAGAGAAGGAATGGGTGACATTTCGGGTCGAGACCCTTTTTCAGACTCCCAACTACTATACTCAATACTCTGACTGATGAAGGCCAATGTGCCAAAAGCCTTTTTAACCACCTTATCTACCTGCGACTCGACCTTCAAGGAAGCATGCACTTGTACTCCTGCTCTACAACACTACCCGGAGCTCTACCATTTGCTGTGTAGGTCCTGACCTTGTTCGACATCCCAAAATGCAACACCTCACACTTCTCTGTATTAAATTCCATCAACCATTCCTCAGCCCACCTGGCCAATCAATCCAGATCCTGCTGCAATCTTTCACAACCATCTTCACTATCTGCAAAACCACCCACTTTTGTATCATCAGCAAACTTGCTAATCTTGCCCTGTATGTTCTCATCCAAATCATTGATATAGATGACAAACAGTAATGGGCCCAGCCACGAACCCTGAGGCACACCACTAGTCACAGGCCTCCAGTCTGAGAAGCAACCTTCCACCATCACCCTCTGCTTCCTTCCATGGAGCCAATTTGCTATCCATTCAGCTATCTCTCCTTGGATTCCATGCGATCTAACCTTCCAGAGCAGCCTACCATGCGGAACCTTGTCATGCAGTTGAAACAAAGAACTGCAGATGATGGTTAACAAACAAAAGTGCTGGAGTAACTCAGTGGGTCAGGCAGCATCTCTGGAGAACATGGAGAGGTGACGTTGGGACCATTCTTCAGATTGATTCAGTCTGTTGAGGTACTCCAGCACTATGTGTCTTTTTATCTTAAAACCAGGGTCTGATGCCACTGGTCTGCATGAGCGAGCCCTTCCTCATGGGTAAAGCCATCGCCGACAGCAAGAAGCAGCAGCTAGTGAGAGGGGAGGGAGCAGCACGGTGTCTGAGTACATCCTATCATTGGCAGCGCCCTGAAGAAAGCACTGTCCCAAGGGCTACAACGTGAGATGCAACAACAGCCATGTCATGAGACCATGTGGTGGGTGAAGATGGGCTCACTGGTGCACCTTGCCAGTCGGGAGTGGGGTCGGAAGCCAGAGCTCAAAACGGACGGGGAGACGGTGCAAGCTGGACGTGGCATCGGCAGGCCCATCCACTATATCCAAAATCCGTTATAAAGGTGTCCATTAAAACAAGGGTTTACTGTATTTATGTATAGTAGGTATGTTACCAAACTTACCTTCAGCGGCGCTGCAGTTCTGCCACTGGCCGTGTGTGCGACTTTGGCGCCTTTGAGGGGGGGGGGGGGGGGGGCGGGATTAAAATGCCGTTTTCTCCTGCCTGTCCGAGATATATTTTCTCGGGCTACTACCTGATGCTGAAAATTCGTTCCGACTGCCGTTCTTGGAATTAAAACAAAAAAACGCGGGACAATTTAAGCGCTGGAGTAAAATAAAAATCTACTTCTAACGCCGTCAACGCCGACAACGGGACGGATCTCACGTACGGGACAAAACATAAGGTAAGTCGTGTATTTTACATATAAACTTGCTTCTTAGGATTACTTTAATCAAAATTTCATCGGCGAAAACGTGATTATATGAACCGGTAGTGTTTTTTCTGCCGATGTGGGGTTTGAATTCACCGCAAACCGCAACGTTCCAATCGATCGCGTTCCACAAAAACCCACTCGCAAGATGATTTAAATGGCCATTAATTTACGGGAATTAAACACTAAATTCCTTCCATTTGGCCTATAAATTCATGACAATGAGATTTAAAAATCATGTTATATTGTGAATTCTTGTGTGAATGTTATTTGGACACAGGCTATTTAAAAATGTTAACCTTTTCTTAAGAAATGGATAGATGTTTAGATCTAGTAATTGAATTTTGTAATTAGCTACAATTAGGTAATTAACTAATTATTTTGCTTTAATTTCAGGTCATCCAAATAAGATTGTTTCATATTTGTTTCAGAATGAGGCAGAGGTTCACTTGCACCTCCTCCAACCTCATAGACTGTATCCACTGTTCCAGGTGTCAACATCTCTACATCGGCAAGACCAAGCGCAGGCTCAGCGATTGTTTCGCTCCGCTCAGTCTGCCTTAACCTACCTGATCTCCTGGTTGCTCACCACTTCAACTCCCCCTCCCATTCCCAATCCTACCTTTCTGTCCTGGACCTCCTCCATGGTCAGAGTGAGGCCCAGTGCAAATTGGGGAAACAGCACATCATATTTCGCTTGGGTAGTTGACACCCCAGCGGTATGAACATTGACTTCTCTAACTTCAAATAGCCCTTGCTTTCCCTCTCTCTCCATCCCTCCCCTTCACAGTTCTCCCACCAGTCTTACTGTCTCCAACTGCATTCTATCTCTGTTCCACCCACTCAGTCTGAAGAAGGGCTAGACCCGAAACGTCACCCATTCCTTCTCTCCAGAGATGCTCCCTGTCCCACTGAGTTACTCCAGCATTTTGTGTCTACCTTCGATTTATACCAGCATCTGCAGTTCTTACCCACACATGTTATATCATATATATGTCCCAGCACAGATCTCTGCAGGACTCCACTGGTCACAGACCTCCAGCCAGTTATCTACCTTCCACCACATCTCTCTGTCTTCTATGAATAAGCCGGTCCTAAATCCATACAACCAAGACATCATGAACCCCATACATCTTAATCTTCTGGATTAAGTTAGTAAATATAAATAAATAATAACCTTATAAATATTGAAAACCAAGGATGCGTAAAGACATGTGCCTTTAACACTGCACGCCAACTGCCTAACAACTCTCATTAGTTAAATATTAATGCTGGTAACTAAACATGTTGTAGCAACCAAGTTAAAACAACATAGAGAATAATAAATAACAAAATGATCTGGGATTTTGCTGCACAGCTGATGCAATTACCAAGAGCAAAGTCTTGCACAGCAGGGGAACATCAAGACTACTGTCTGCCAATATTTCACTGTCTGCTATGTAAAATGACACATCACCTCGAATGATGGCTGAACACTGATTGGGAGATGTAAACAAACTCCCACTATCCAATTTGCAAAGTGTGTGTGCGTCTGAAGCATATGACATAGTGTCATAGAGTGATACAGCGTGGATACAGGCATTTGGCCCACACAGGCCAACATGTCCCAGCTACACTAGTCTCACCTGCTCGCCTTTGGCCCAAACCCCTCCAAACCTGTTCTATCCATGTACCTGTCTAACTGTTTCTTAAATCTTGGGATAGTCCCTGCCTCAACTTGTTCCATACACCCACCACCCTTTGTGTGAAAAATGTACCTCTCAGATTCCTATGAAATCTTTTCCCCTTCACCTTAAACCTACGTATGTCCTCTGCTCCTTGATT
Organism: Malacoraja senta; assembly: GCA_038087875.1. Lineage (NCBI taxonomy): Eukaryota > Metazoa > Chordata > Chondrichthyes > Rajiformes > Rajidae > Malacoraja > Malacoraja senta. The sequence continues at coordinate 2,758,927 of CM075984.1, read as the reverse complement.
CACTTAATCTGGGTAAGAGACTCTTGTAATGTTCTATAACATCTCTCAGGAAATGTAATATCTAGCCACAATTTGGCATGAATATTTTTAAGTTCAGGTATGTACAGTCAAATGTAAATATTCAGAAAATTCTGCTGAAATACTGCACTCCGTCAGTTTCACAAAAATGGCACCTTGCTCCCTGTTTTTGAGCAAATTGCTACATTAGCCTAGTGTTTGCCCATTAACCTTGCAGCAAATTAAGATCTGTGGCCTTGCAATGCAAAGTATGTTAAACTCAGACCAATCAAATGTTCTCGCATTGAAAATTAGCTGGTAACATTGGTGAATCTTAATTTTTCATGTGTGTGATGAATTTGTAGAAAACTGTACAATTTAATATAATTGGACGTTATAGTGACTTGTTAAAAACAACTGAAACTGTTACGAACTCTAATCTGCGGCAAGCTGTTGCCATATTTCTTAATGATCTGATGTTTCTATATATGCTGCTTGACACATTAGGGATGTCAATTAGAAAATATATGCCATGTACCCAACTGGCAAAATACATAATTAGTACAGATTTAAAAAAACATTTGGAATTTGTTTTCATTAACGTACAGGTGAGAATATTCCCAGGTACTAACACGAAAGAGCTGATAGGGTGCAGATTTTGTGGTTTATGCTTTGCCTGCCAAATTGATTAGACAATAGACAATAGACAATAGGTGCTGGAGTAGGCCATTCGGCCCTTCGAGCCAGCTCCGCCATTCCATGTGATGGAATGGCGGTGCTTACTATGAAATGTGTGGAATCCTTAGCATGGAGTTTCTGCTGGTGCTGCGGAAACGAGTGGGCCTGAAACAAAAGACAGAGGAAGTCCAGTACTGGATTGCAAGTTGAAGGCTATAATGCAATCATCCTTCCTTACGAGGCTGGCTGGTACATGGAATGAGCTACCAGAGGAGGTACAATAACAACTTTTTAAAGACACTTGGACAGGTACATTGATAGGAAAGGTTTAGAAACATAGAAACATAGGTGCAGGAGAAGGCCATTTGGCCCTTCAAGCCAGCATTGTGATCATGGCTGATCGTCCCCAATCAATAACCCGTGCCTGCCTTCTCCCCATATCCTTTGATTCCACCAGCCCCTAGAGCTCTATCTAACTTGATAGAGGGATATGGACCAACTGTGGGCAAAGGGGTTTAGATGGGCCATTTTGTTCAGCATGGATGGAATGTTTCTATGCTGTGTGACTCTGACTCTATATATTAGGAAGCCCATCAACGCCCCTAGTTGTTTAGGAGATTGAGGGGATTCGGTATGTCAACAAATACTCTCCTGAACTTCTACAGGTGTACAGCAGAGAGCATATTGACTGGTTGCATCGTGGCATGGTTTGGCAACTCGAAGGTACAGGAGCCTGAAAACTGTAACATACAGGTTCAGGGGCAGCTTCTTCCTACCAAACATCAAGCTGTAAAACACTACAACCTCCAAATATGCTCTAAACTATATATAGACGGGGGCATTATTTTTGACTTTGCACTATTATTGTTTATTTATTTATGTTTTTTTTAATATATATACTGAATTTTGTGGTTGTTTATTATGGGTTTTACAGAGTTATATGTTTACATATCTGTAAATTGCTGCAAGTAAGAATTTCATTGTTCAGTTTTGGGAAATATGACAATGAAACACTCTTGACTCTGGGATTTTGTTCACAGAATTGCTACTGGCAATTTAATGCCTCAAATTTGAAAATCAATGCCACAGATATCTAAAAGGTGGAATGAAAGGTTATGAGAATGATGTTCTTGCACTCACAGTTCGATGGTGAATCCACTGATTGTGACAGTATTCCAGAGTACCTCCTAAGTCTTTTGTTAACTGACTTTTTTCAATGTAGTTGTGCAGGTCCGTTATGGTGTTTAACATAATTATCTGGAACAGATGCAACAAATAGTTTTTTGAGCTGACAAAACATATTTATCTATAGCCAGGATATCATTACAATGCATAGTCAATGGAACTGTCAAAATTCACAATTGGATTTCGTACAAATATAATAATGAATTATAAACTGAACTAGATATAATAGACCAGCAGTTCTACTTTGGGAATATACAGGAAATCACAAACATTTGTCCGCATATATGAAAGATAAAATATACAAGATACAAATGGACAGAAATCAGAAATCTTACTTGATTTATTATTAATTTTTCCAAATATTGCAACAAGTCCATGTGTATAATATGGACCAGTCATGTCCTTAGATTACATTAGTTTAGTTTAGAGATACAGCATGGAAACAGGCCCTTCGGCCCACCGAGTCTGCGCCAACCAGCGATCCCCACACATTAACACTATCCTACACACACTGGGGACAAGTTTACATTTACACCAAGTCAATTAACCTACAAACCTGTACGTCTTTGGAGGGTGGGAGGAAACCGAAGATCTCGGGGAAAACCCATGCGGTCACGGGGAGAAGGTACAAACTCCGTACAGACAGCACCCGTAGTCAGGATCGAACCCGGGTCTCTGGCGCTGCATTCGTTGTAAGGCAGCAACTGTACCACCGGGCCACAATTGGACATGTGATTTACAATTATTTTTTTAAATGCAAAGGAATTTGAGCCTTAATTAAATTAGAGTCAGAGTTCCATTTCATATCTTAGATTCTGAAATATATTGTTCACCATATAATTCTGAGAAGGAAGTTGTAACTGTTTCAAGTTTCAAGCCATAGTTATTTGAGTAAATCTCTGATGAACTTGTGACGGGCTTCTGGCAAGAATGACATTCATTGCCCATCCTACTTATTCTGGAAAGATGGTGGTGCTTCCTTTCTTGAATTGCTGACAAGATATACAGTAAGATTCTCACCAATGCAGTGAATTGTGGACGCAGCCCAGACCATCACACAAACCAACCTGCTAAAGAAGGAACTGCAGATGCTGGAAAATCGAAGGTACACAAAAATGCTGGAGAAACTCAGCAGGTGCAGCAGCATCTATGGAGCGAAGGAAATAGGCAACGTTTCGGGCCGAAACCCTTCTTCAGACTGATAGGGGGTGGGGAGAAGAAAGGAAAAAAGGAAAAAAGGCGGAGGAGGAGCCCGAGGGCTGGGGGAGGGGAGGAGACAACCAGATGGCTGATGAAGGGGAGGGGACAGCAAGGGCTAACAGAATTGGGAGAATTCAATGTTCAAGCCCCCAGGATGTAGACTGCCCAAGCGGAATATGAGGTGCATTTCCTCCAATTTCTGGTGTTGCTCACTGTGGCCATGGAGGAGACCCAGGACAGAGAGGTCAGATACGGAATGGGAGGGGGAGTTGAAGTGCTGAGCCACCGGGAGGTCAGGTTGGTTATTGCGGACCGAGCGGAGGTGTTCGGCGAAACGATCGCCAAGACTCCGCTTGGTCTCACTGATGTAGATCAGCTGGCATCTAGAGCAGCGGATGCAATAGATGAGGTTGGAGGAGATGCAGGTGAACCTCTGTCGCACCTGGAACGACTGCTTGGGTCCTTGAATGGAATCGAGGGGGGAGACCATCACACAAACCAACCTCCCTTCCATTTATACCTCACGCTGCCTCGGCAAGGCCAGCAGCATAATTAAGGACGAGTCGCACCCTGGCCACTCCCTGATCTCTCCTCCCCCATTGGGCAAAACGTAAAGAAGTGTGGAAACGTACATCTCCAGATTCAGGGACAGTTTTTTTTCCCAGATGTTATCAGGCAACTGAACCATCCCACCACAACCAGAGAGCAGTGCTGAACTACTATCTATCTCATTGGTGACCCTCAGACTATTCTTGATTGGACTTTGCTGGTTTTACCTTCCACTAAACGTTATTCCCTTATCATGTATCTGTACACTGTAATGACTCGATTGTAATCACATATTGTCTTTCTGCTGACTGGTTAGCACGCAACAAAAGCTTTGCACAATAAAATAAACTGAAACTGTTCAAGTTCAAGTGAGTTTATTGTCATGTGTCCCTGATAGGACAATGAAATTCTTGCTTTGCTTCAGCACAACAGAACATAGTAGGCATTGACTACAAAACAGATCAGTGTGTCCATATATCATTATATAAATATGTACACACATTAATAAATAAACTGATAGTGCAAATAACAGATAATGGGCTATTAATGTTCATAGTTTTGTCCGAGCCAAGTTTAATAGCCTGATGGCTGTGGGGAAGTAGCTATTCCTGAACCTGGTCATTGCAGTCTTCAGGCTCCTGTACCTTCTACCTGAAGGTAGTAGGGAGATGAGTGTGTGGCCAGGATGGTGTGGGTCCTTGATGATACTGCCAGCCTTTTTGAGGCAGCGACTGCGATAGATCCCCTCGATGGAAGGAGGTCAGAGCCGATGATGGACTGGGCAGTGTTTACTACTCTTTGTAGTCTTTTCCTCTCCAGGGCGCTCAAGTTGCCGAACCAAGCCACGATGCAACCGGTCAGCATGCTCTCTACTGTCCACCTGTAGAAGTTAGAGAGAGTCCTCCTTGACAAACCGACTCTCCGTAATCTTCTCAGGAAGTAGAGGCGCTGATGTGCTTTCTTAATAGTAGCATCAGTGTTCTCGGACCAGGAAAGATCTTCAGAGATGTGCACGCCCAGGAATTTAAAGCTCTTGACCCTTTCAACCATCGACCCATTGATATAAACGGGACTGTGGGTCCCCATCCTACTCCTTCCAAAGTCCACAATCAGTTCCTTGGTTGTGCTGGTGTTGAGGGCCAGGTTATTGTGCTGGCACCATATGGACAGTTGCTCGATCTCTCTTCTATACTCTGACTCATCCCCATCAGTGATACGTCCCACAACAGTGGTGTCGTCAGCGAACTTGATGATCGAGTTCGCACTATGACCGGCTACACAGTCATGAGTATAGAGTGAGTACAGCAGGGGGCTGAGCACGCAGCCTTGAGATGCTCCCGTGCTGATTGTTATCGAGTCTGACACATTTCCACCAATACGAACAGACTGTGGTCTGAGAATGAGGAAGTCGAGGATCCAATTGCAGAGGGATGCGCAGATACCCAGTTCTGCGAGTTTGGTAACCAGCTTGGACGGGATGATTGTATTAAATGCCGAGCTGTAATCAATGAATAACAGCCTGACATATGAGACAACTGAAACAGAAATTGCTGTTAGTTGTAAAGTTCGGAAGATATGATCCAGATGCAATGAATGGATGGCATGGTATATCCAAGCCAGGCTGGTACGTAAGATTGCTTGGAACTTGATAGATGGTAGTGTGCCCTTGTTGCCCTTTGAAGTTTCTTTCCTGTATTCCTCTTTGTAAAATATAGTTTATGGTTTGGAGATCCTTGCAGAAGAAGACTACTGAGTTGGTGCAACAAGCTCTGTAGATAATACAGTGGAGTTATGATGCATTGATGGTACCTGAGATAGAGTAATAGATACTGTGTGGAAGCAGGCCGTTCGGCTCAACTCGCCCACAATGTCCCAGCTACCCTAGTCCCACTTGCCTGCACTTGGTCCATAACCCTCCAAACCTGTCCTATCCATGTACCTGTCCAGCTGTTTCTTAAACGATGGGATAGTCCCAGTCTCAACTACCTCCTCTGGCAGCTTGTTCCACACACCCACCACCCTCTGTGTGAAAAAGTTGTTTGGAATTGTGAATGTTGATCAGTAAGTACAGTAGAAACAAGGAAATGCAGATGCTGTTTAATGAATAAAAGGACACAAAGTGCTGGAGTAACAGAGCACCAGGCAGCATCTCTGGAGAACATGGATAGGTGATGTTTCAGGATGAGACCCTTCTTCAGAAACTTCTTAAGTACAGTATGTGGAACTGCTGGGGAGATGATAGAAAATAGAACAGCACAGCTGAACATGTTGCCGACCAACTCTTATCTGCCTGCATAAAATCCATGTCCCTCCATTCCCTGCATATCCATATTCCTATGCAAAAGGCTCTTGAATGCCACTTTCATATCTGCTGCAACCACCACTCCTGGCAGCATGTTCCAAGCACTCATCACCCTCTGTGTAAAAATATGTGCCCGACATCATATCATATCTATCTGTCTATTAACTATTAAAAGTCTGATCTTTTATGTGGATGTATTTGTGTGTGTGTGGGTTTGTTTGTGTATAATCACATCTTCTCGAAAAAACAATGCGCTAACGGTAAAAATTTTACATATTCCGGTAGACATTTTCCCCCTGGAGTCCAATCTCGCCGTATCTGAGAATTTCATGCTTTATTTCTCGAGTTATTACTGAAAATGTTCAGAAATCTGACAAAACTTTGAATTTATAAATGACTGCCTTTCGCTGATGACGTCACAATGGGTCTGCTCCGCGCACTGTGTTCCACGTGCTGCGAGTGACGTCACCCCCCCCCCACCCCTCCCTCCACCCCCCGTTATTCAAAAGATGCAGCCGGAGATGAAGTCGGGCCGTCGACTGAAGACCGAAGATCATAGCTGAAGACTGCGGCGGCCCAACTTGCACTTACTGAGAGAAGCAGTCCAACATGGGTTGTGCAGGAAGGTGTTTAAGTGCATCCTATTGTAGGATCCATGTGAGTATTGAAGGGAGAATGGGCAGGGCATGGGCCTTCAGTCCTTCAACATCAGCCTGACTGAGCCATCATCAGACAATGAGGAATACAGGTGAACAAGTTGAGTGTGAAGTACCCATGTTGGACTGCTTTTCTCAGTATTTACAGAATGCTGCGTTTGACCCATATCTCTCCAAACCTGTCCTATCCATGTATTTTCCCATAATTTAAAACTTGACTGAAGAAGGCGGCCTCAGCTGTACAATCATTATAAGTTAAAATCTTATGAATCTTTTATTAATATAATGACCATTGGTCTCCTCAACACTGATCAAACAACAAACATCAAAAACAGAAAGTATAGCTAGATAACAAAATGTGCCTTTCTGGGGAACTTGGATAAGAGCAAAAGGGAAAGAGAGAAGAGACAGGTTTAGATAAAGTAGAGTGGCAACTGGTTCATGTGAATCTTCATCACAGATACAGATGGGCGGCACGGTGGCACAGCGCTGGAGCGACTGCCTTACAGCGCCAGAGCTCCGGGTTCGATGCCGACCACGGGTGCTGTCTGTACGGAGTTTGTACGTTCTGCCCGTGACTGTATGGGTTTTCTCCGAGATCTTCGGTTTCCTCTCACACTCCAAAGAAGTACAGGTTTGTGTAGGGTAGTGTTAGTGTGCAGGGATCGCTGGTCGGTGCGGACTCGGTGGGTCGAAGGGCCTGTTTCCGCGCTGTATCTCTGAGCTAAACTAAAGTGGTCCAAGTGGCCGAGGTATGTGTTGTACATACTTCATAATTCTCTGCAACACCTCTGTCATTAGAATCAAACTGATGACTTGATAAGAATGCAACATAAAAGCAATGCTTACCGGTACCTTCATTTTAAAGTCATCTCGTTGAAGCTTGATGCCGATATATGAGATGGTCCGCTGGATAAACCGTGAAGGTCGCAGCACAAACACAAGCTGCAGGTTCCCTGGAAATGCTCCCTGGAGGAATAAGAGGCAGACAATAAAATCACAGCCATCGTACCCTTAGATTACTATCTAAATGGCATCAAGTTGGGAAAAGGGGAAGTACAATGGGATCTGGGGGTCCTTGTACATCAGTCTATGAAAGTAAGCAAGCAAGTACAGCAGGCAGTGAAGAAAACGAATGGCATGTTGGCCTTTATAACAAGAGGAATCGAATATAGGAGCAAAGAGGTCCTTCTGCAGTTGTACAGAACCCTAGTGAGACCACACCTGGAGTATTGTGTGCAGTTTTGCTCCCCTAATTTGAGGAAGGACATTCTTGCTATTGCAGGAGTGCAGCGTAGGTTCACAAGGTTAATTCCCGGGATTGCGGGACTGTCATATGCTGAGAAAATGGAGCAGCTGGGCTTGTATACTCTGGAGTTTAGAAGGATGAGAGGGTATCTCATTGAAACATAAGATTGTTAAGGGCTTAGACGCACTAGAGGCAGGAAACATGTTCCCGATGTTGGGGGAGTCCAGAACCAGGGGCCACAGTTTAAGAATAAGGAGTAAGCCATTTAGAACGGAGACGAGGAAACACTTTTTCTCCAGAGAGTGGTGAGTCTGTGGAATTCTCTGCCTCAGAGGGCGGTGGAGGCAGGTTCTCTGGATGCTTTCAAGAGAGAGCTAGATAGGGCTCTTAAAAATAGCGGAGTCAGGGGATATGGGGAGAATGCAGGAACGGGATACTGATTGGGGATGATCAGCCATGATCACATTGAATGGCGGTGCTGCCTCGAAGGGTCAAATGGCCTACTCCTGCACCTATTGTCTATTGTCTATGGTTTATTGGAATGGCAAATGTTAAAGTGCAGGTATAGGCCAGCATTTGCCGATCAACTCAACAAGACTAGGTCTACTTGGATGCTACTACTCCACATGTCTTCAATGCAAGTCTCAATGCTAAAAAAAGTTGATTCATGAGTTTACTGTCAGCACAATTTCTCACAAGAGAAGGGATTCTTGCTGTCAAAATAAATACAATAACAGACCATAGGGGGGGAATGGTGTCTGTTATTGCCGATTGTCCACAATGACCAAGTATGGTATTATCATTGTGTGGATCTGTTGTTTACACCCCAGTGGTATGAACATTGACTTCGCTAATTTCAGATAGTCCTTGCTATCTCCCTCCTTCCCCTCCCGCAAGCCTACTGTCTCCGCCTCTTCCTTTCTTTTTCTCCCCCCCCTCCCTCCCCGACTTCAGTCTGAAGAAGCGTCTTGACCCGAAACGTCGCCTATTTCTTCTCTCCATAAATGCTGCCTCACCCGCTGAGTTCCTCCAGCATTTTCGTCAACCAAAGATCTGCAGATGATGGTTACTAGACAAAGGACACAAAATGCTGGAGTAACTCAGGGGGTCAGGTAGCCTCTCTGGAGAAAAAGGATGGGTGACGTTTTGAGTCAGGACTTGAAGTTAGAGAATGCCCGGCATTCAAGTAACCCCGGCATTCCTTCTCTCTCCATCCCTCCCCCACCCAAGTCACACCAGCTTTTCATTCTCACCTAGCAAACAGCTACAATGTCTGTTTCCTTTATCATCGTTACTTTTTGTGCATATCTTTCATTCATTTGTTCTTTATCTCTCTACATCATCGACTATATCTCTCGTTTCCCGTTCCCGTGACTTTCAGTCTGAAGAAGGGGGGGAGGGGGGGGGTTAGAATGGAGCTGAGGGGCAACTAGAGTCCATTTACCACTGAAACCCTCACCCATGCCTCACAATTTTAAACAGTGCGGTGCACAACCTATCTTGCCCAACATCCCAGCCTTTGCTAATGGCTCCAAGTATGTGTCCAAATGGTGGTGGTGATGCGTCTAGATGGTTGCATGGTAGTGCTGCAGTGTGGTTGCATCGTGCTAGTGCTTGTGCTAATACTTGTGCGAGTTCTTGTCATTGCTATCGCCCCTCGCTGTCCTCTCCACCACTCCAGCGTTTGTTGGCATTGGGCCTGTACTCACTGGAGTTTAGAAGAATGAGTGGGGGAACTCATTGAAACATACAGAATAATGAAAGGCTTGGATAGAATGGATGTGGAGAGGATGTTTTCACTAATGGGAGAGTCGAGGACTAGAGGTCACAGCCTCAGAATTAAAGGACGTTCTTTTAGGAAGGAGCCGAGGAGAAATTTCTTTAGATAGAGGGTGGTGAATCTGTGGATTCTTTTGATACAGAAGGCTGTGGAGGCCAAGCCAGTGGATATTTGTAAAGCAGAGATAGATATATTCTTGATTAGTACAGGTGTCAGAGGTTTCTTGGTTTCTTGGTCCTCCAAAATATTCCAAATTGGAATTTAAACTTGAGATGAAGGAGGTTATGGGGAGAAGGCAAGAGAATGTGTTAGGAGGGAGAGATAGATCAGTTAGGATTGGATGGAGGAGCAAAATGGCCAAATGGCCTAATTCTACTCCTATCACATGATCTATGATCTTATATTTTCTTCTGTAAAGGCAAGGAACTGGAGGAACCACACCTGTATGGTGTAGGGTTCGCTATCAAAAACATGCTCCTGGCATCTGTAAAGCCCCCTGCAGGTGACACAGAGTGCATGCTATCACTGCTCCTGGCCACGCCAGAAGGGCCATCAACATCATCAGCATTTAGGCACCCACTTTGAGTGCAGCCTAAGGACAAGTTCTACGATGAGCTCGACAAAGTGATTGCAGTGATTGCAACAACAGAGCCCCAGTTCCTCCTGGGAGATTTCAACGCTAGGGTAGGGGCAGACCACCTGCCGTGGGCCTCATGCAATGGTCACCATGGCACTGGGAGAATGAATGAAAATGGACAGGCTGTTGGAACTGTGTTCTTATCATGGCCTCTTTATCACCAACACTTTCTTTCAAAGCAAACACCACCACAAAGTGTCACGGAAGCACCTCAGATCCCACCGTAGGCACCAACTGGGTCCCATCATCACAAGGCGATGGGTGTTGGGCAGTGTACTAACAGTGAGGAGTTATCACAGTGTTGACTGTGTTACTGACCATGCCCCAGTGTGCAGCAAAGTGTGAATACAGCTGCCTAAGCTGCACCAAGCTAAACATCAGTGTCGTTCTCACAGCAACACTGTCAAGAAGGAAAACTTAAAGAGTCGTAATGTTGTAACTGTCTACAGTCACCTAAAGAGTCGTAACGATTTTGGAATGTTCAAAACTTTTTGGCGACTGTGGGCTTGACGTAGCTTGTCTTCTCCTGACGTAGGTGCTGTCATAGGTTATCGCCAGGTGACGTTGGTCGTCGTCAGTTGCTAACTTCGGTGAATTCCATTGGAGACTACCTACGTCAACCTACGTCAACCGGCGACAGGTACCGGCGACTGAATTGTTGGTGACATGGTCGTTGCTTGTTGTAGCTTGTAGGTGGAAGTAGGTTGACATCGGTTGTCGTAGGTTGCCGCTTGTGTGGCCGTAGGTTGTCGTAGGTGTGGTCGTAGGTGGACGTCCTAATGGGTCGCCGGTTGTCAGTACCTTGACGTCGACTAGGTGGTAGGTTGTCGTAGCTTCTCATAGACATTGTCGTAGGGGGGACCAGTCGCCGCTTTTTTGGCAACCTGCTACGACTGTGACAGTGGCCGGAAAAATGGCCTAAGTGGGACAGGCCAGTTATTCTCCAGTACTCAGTCACAGTCTGTCTTCACTAGTCGCTGCACCACCGGACTGTCTTCCAGATTAATTTTACTGATTGTATGCCTCCTTGCCACCTTCCCTTCAGCTAACAATGATCCTTGAGCCTTGTCCTCTTCGATCTCTCGTTTTCACACCTTACCCTTCCCTATCTCTATGTCTCCCTCTCCCTTGACTCTCAGTCTGAAGAAAAGTCTCGACCCTGAAACGTCACCCATTCCTTCTCTCCAGAGATGCTGCAATTATGATGAACGTTCATATAATTTATGAAATATTTAACAATTAATGGTCATAAAATTATGGATAGGAAGAATAATGAAGTTTATCTGTATGAGGTTTGAATTAAAACAGTAGTAGCCAATGTTAATCTCATTATCACCATCAACTTGACTGTAAAAGCCTATTGGCAACAAAGGTCGTGAATTCTATTTTCATTTCTTAAGCTGCCAAAAAATAGTTTAAATCTTTAGCTTAATAGTTTAAATAGTCTAAGTAGTTTAAGAGCGGCATGGTGGCGCAGCGGTAAACTTGCTGCCTTACAGTGCTTACCCGGGTTTGATCTACGGGTGCTGTCTGTACAGAGTTTGTACGTTCTCCCCGTGACCTGCGTGGGTTTTCTCCAAGATCTTTGGTTTCCTCCCACACTCCAAAAATGTACAGGTTTGTAGGTTAATTGGCTTGGTATAAATGTAAAATTGACCCTAGTGTGTGTAGGATAGTGTTAATGTGCGGGGATCGCTGGTCGGTGCAGACTCAGTGGGCCGAAGGACTTATTCCCGCGCTGTATCTCTAAACTAAACTAAATCTGTTTCCCACTGCTATGTGGAATAGAAACATTTTTAAAAATCTTTAAAAAAAAATTATATTATCAGTTGGATCAAAATGTACAAGGGATTCACGTAACCAATTACCTATGGTTATATGTATCACATTAGCTTGTTGATGAATAAATATACCAATTTGGATAGCTTGTATTACATTGTAGTGCGCTTGAAATGTCTTAATTCTGAATGTTGAACAAATTAAAACGTTCCTTAAGATAAAGAATTGCTTTGCAGATGATCATTAGCTTATTTCTGACAAAAATGTAAGTATCCAAATAACTGAAGTTCTACTCACAGCTATACGCATTAAAGATGCTTTAACTGAGCTCCATTTGTCTTTTCTTCTGTCTATAATTATGATAAATCCAATGCTGGCAGCATCCAGACTGGAACAAAACAGTCACAAAGGATCAGAGTCAACACAGGTCTTTAAACGATCCAATACAATACCACTTTATTTATCCCAGAGTGAAATGGGTCTGCCACCAGTCAAAAGATGCAGTTATAAGGCATTCAACATGCCATGTGCATTATTATAATAATAATGACATTTAAGTGACCAGTTATTGCACATATGTAATATTGCACAAACATGAAATTAAATTATTGAGTGGAAGAGTCCAGGATGAGGGATGTGCAAAGATGGGGGATGTGTCAAAGGGGTGGGGGGGGGGGAGGGGGGAAGGGGTTGGGGGAGGGGAATCAGTCTACCCCATGATGGAAGGGGGAGTTGTACAGTTTGATAGCCACAGGGAAAAAGGATCTCCTGTGGCATTCTGTGCTGCATCTTGGTGGAACCAGTCTGTTGCTGAAGGTGCTCCTCAGGTTGACCAGTGTGAGATGTATTGTCCAAGATGTATGTGTCCAAGATAAACGTGAATGAAATACAAATTTCTAAAACTTTTAAAATACTTTAAAATAATAAGCATTTAATGAAATATCAAGAGTCAGCTGAAGATATTAGAGATTGGGATTATCCAAAAAGCAGAATTCAATATTGAGGCACAGAACACCTTCTCCAGTGCAATGTAGATGTAAACAAAATAGAATGGTCAACCACATCTTTGTTTTCCTCCTAGTGGCAGCATGCTGTAAAGGTTGCAAATTTGTTTGCTACCTTAACTTTTAACTTCCACATACCACTCTTTCAATGTTACTTGTGACTATTTGACTTCAAGACACGGTCTAACTTTTCATAAAGTGTTGATAACACTTTTACATGCGTTAATCGTGAAAAGGATGGAGACAAGAAGGAAAGGAGGCTCCCCAAGGAAGGAACAGGGGAAAGTCACAACCACAGCCACAGCTTCTGACTAGTATCATAGAAGCAATATCAAAAATGAATGATGAATTGAAAAATGAACTGAAAAATGAAATGAAAACAAGATTTGGCAGTTTGGAAGAAATGGTGAAAGGGGTTTCGACAAAATTGAAGGAAGTCCAAGGAAAACTGTCTATGCTACAAGATGAACTTTGTGAACAAAAGGAACAAATTGATATCTTGCACACCCTGGGACGGGAGAGAGATTTGAAGATTGAAAAACTGGAACGGAGAATGAATGAAAACACTCGAGCACTTCAGCAATACAAGTCTAAAAATATGGACCTGGAAAACAGAAGCCGTCGTTTGAATTTACGAATTGTTGGTTTGCCGGAATGTCAAGAAGGAGATAATGTTATAAAATATGCTTTTAAAATGATAAAGGAAACTTTCAACATTGAGCACAATGAAAACCTTCCGTTTCTGGATAACGCACACAGGATTGGGAAGAAATCTGGTAATAAACCGAGACACTTGATTATTCGGTTTCACTTTTCGGAAATGAAGGAGAATATTCTCCAGGCAGCAAACAAGTTGGGTGTGGTTGAATATGAAGGATGCAAGTTTCGGTTTGTTCCTGATTATGGTTACGAACTTTTGGAAATAAGAAATTCCTTTCATAATGTAATGTCTGATCTGTTCAAGTAAAAGTTGCGCCCAGCCTTACTTTATCCAGCTGGACTGCTTATACGACTTTTCAATGGTAACACTCGATTTTTTAACAATCCTCAAGACGCTTCCAGCTTTTTGGAGAGTTACGAGGGGGAAGGGGAGTAATTGATAGCTGATTAAGTTATAATTGGAGGTTTACTGTTCCTATTTTGACAACATATCGTTTGGTAATGATTAAGAATTTAACTGGACGAGTTGTTTTTCTTTTATATATACTAATTTTTAAGAATTTCTTTGTTAATTCGTTAGACAAATGAAGGGAACGCAGTTCTTGTTTTTCATATTTTGACCTTGGATAATAATATGTAGCACTCGCTCTTCAGTTCCATTGCCTGCCTGTATTTTTTTTCTCTCTTTCAAACGATAACAATGAACGTGTTATGGCTAGGTAGTGGAAAAATATGATCTTTTCTATGTTGGGCGCGGTTGCTAGGAGAGATGGGGTAGGGAAGGGATTTGGTAGCTTACTGACTGTCTATTGGTCAGTTTCGGGCTTTACAGGGGTGGGGGGAGGGGTCTTTTGTTCCTTATTTAATGTTCTTCATTTGTGCAAAATCTGAACTACAAAAATGTCTGAAATGTCATCACTTCTGGCTCCGCCCTAGATTTTTCTTCTTCCAGTATCATGAACTATTAGGCTTTAAAAAATTAACCCTTTATATCCCACATGATTTTAACAAGCAATATGAATAAAGTTATTAACTTCCTTTCATGGAATGTGAATGGCTTGAACCATCCCTTTAAGAGGAAGACTAAATGCTCAGATTATCTTTGTTCAGGAAACTCATGTAAGGCGATTCTTCAAGTTTTGGAGAGGACAGCAGTTTCATTCAAATTCACAGGCTAAGGTGAAAGGAGTCTCTATTTTTATTGACTCCTCAATTCCGTTTGTTCATTATGAAACAATTTCTGATCCATATGGCAGATTTTTGGTGATTACCGGTGTTCTTTATAAGCAAAAAGTTGCTATGGTGAATATTTACGCACCAAATATTGATCACCCTGAGTTTTTTAACCAGTTAATTGAATCCTTTCCTAATTTAAATGAACACTTATAACCATATAACCATAACAGCACGGAAACAGGCCATCTCGGCCCTTCAAGTCCGTGCCGGATTTAATAATGGGTGGAGATTTCAACTGCTGTCTGAACCCCTTGATTGACAGATCTACATCTGATCATGTGCTTCCAAATAAATCAGCTAGTTTTATTAATTCTTTTTTACTTGACTCTGGAATGTTAGAAGTTTGGAGATCCTTACACCCAAATGACAAAGAATTTTCTTTTTTCTCTCATGTATATCATAGTTATTCTAGGACCGACTACTTTATAATAGATTCTCGGCTAGTTTCATCGGTCACTGCATGTGAGTATGATGCAATTGCTATTTCTGATCACGCACCATTGAAACTATTAATCAAACTGATTCCACGTTTAGTGCTAAGCAATGGCGATTTAATGCTACTTTGCTTCAAGACTTAAACTTTATTAATTTTATGAAAGATCGGATTGCTTTTTACTTCTTGACAAACTCTACTGAGGAAATATCCAATGGCGTAGTCTGGGTTGCTTTTAAGGCATATATTCATGGACAAATTATTTCATACTCCGCGGGATTAAAAAAACAAACTCAAAAAGAAATACGTACATTGGTTGACGAGATGAAAGAAATTGATAAAAAATATTCAAAAGCTAGTTTAGAGCTCTATAAGAATATTGTTATTAGTATCACCGATTGAGAACCAGCTACTTAAAACCAAAAGTCAATTTTATATACATGGCGAAAAATCTGGTAAATTATTCGCTAATCAGTTGAAAGCGGTGTCGGCCAAGCGTCAGATTACTAAAGTGAGTAAACGGGATGGTACACTAACTGTAGACCATGACGAAATTAATAAATCCTTTCAGGAATTTGATACCTCCCTATACCAATCAGAATTTCCTACTGATTCCAATATAATGTATGAGTATTTAAAGAAACTGAACTTACCAAATTTACCATATAATGAGTCTTTGTTGTTAGATGAACCCATCATGGAAGAAGAAATACAGAAAGCAATTCTTTCAATGAATTTTGGTAAAGCTCCCGGTTTAGATGGGTTTACAGTAGAATTTTTAAAGTATTTTTCAAATTTATTGTCTCCCTGGCTATGCAAGGTATTTAAAGAAGCCTTTTTAAGGAATAGATTACCACAATCTTTTTATGAAGCATCTATTTCTTTAATTCTTAAAAAAGATAAAGACCCTACTGAAGTGACATCATATAGACCTATATCAATGTTAAATGTAGATTTCAAAATTCTTTCCAAAATTTTAGCTATGAGATTGGAAAATATTTAGCCGCAAATTATCTCTGAAGATCAGACAGGTTTTATTAAAAATCGTTACTCATACTTTAACGTTAGGAGATTAATGAATATTGCATATACAGCGTCAAATGAAATCCCAGAATGTGTCATCTCACTTGATGCCGAGAAGGCGTTTGATAGAGTAGAATGGGAATACTTATTCAATACACTTGAAAAATTTAAGATTGGTCCAAAATTTATTTCTTGGATCAAGCTGATATATCATATACCTCAGGCTTCTGTACTTACTAATAATCAGAGATCCCCCTTTTTTAGCCTCTTTCGAGGTACTAGACAGGGCTGTCCCTTAAGTCCTTTACTATTTGATATTGCTTTGGAACCTTTGGCCACCACTATTAGGGAATCCCCTAATATTTTTGGTATTGTCCGCGGGAATAAGACACATAAGTTATCTCTTTATGCAGATGATCTGTTATTATTCATTTCTAACCCTGAGAAATCTATTCTGGAAATAGTAGCATTACATAATCAATTTAGTAGTTCTTCTGGTTATAAATTAAATGTTAGTAAGAGTGAGCTTTTTCTATTAAATAATCTAGTTTCGAATTATGGACAGTTTCCACTTAGATTGACTACCGAAAGTTTTACTTATCTAGGTATTAAGATCACCAAGAAACACAAGGATTTATTTAAAGCTAATTGTATGCCTTTAATTGACGATATTAAACAACAGTTTACTAAATGGTCACCAATGTGTCCTTAATCGGCCGAATCAATGCTATTAAAATGTTAATTTTACCTAAATTTCTGTATTTATTTCAGATGATACCAATTTCTATTGCCAAATCTTTCTTTGATACTATAGATTCCAAAATTTCTTCGTATATATGGCAGAATAAAAATTCCAGACTAAGTAAAAAATACTTACAGAAATCAAAAAAAGATGGTGGTTTTGGCATTGCCGAACCTTAGATTCTACTATTGGGCTGTCAATGTTCGTTATTTGACATTTTGGACAAAAGATTTAGAAGATACCCAATGCCCAGGATGGATAAACCTTGATCGTGATTCCTTACAAGGGCTATCATTGACTTCTATTCTTGGGGCCTCATTACCTTTTACAATGACGAGATTGAATAAATATACGACTAACCCAATAATAAGACATACGTTTCGAATATGGTTTCAATTTCGTAAGTTTTTTGGAAAAAATAATTTTATCTTATCAAGTCCTATCTTATCCAATTTTCTCTTCCAACCTTCTAGTACTGATCAAGTCTTTTTGTTATGATTAGTAGCTTTTCGTGATTTGTTTTTGGATGGTTGTTTTATGTCTTTCGAACAACTCTCCAATAAATATAATTTACCTAATTCACACTTTTTTAGATATTTACAAATTAGACTTTTGAAGGCTACTCTACCCCTTTTTCCGCTACCACATCAAACCAAAATTTTGGATTTTTTTTTACATTTGAACACTTATCAGAAAGGATTAATAAATACTATTTATGAGTTGATTCTGAAATTACAAATAGATATATTTGATAAAATTAAGAATGACTGGGAAAGAGAACTCAAAATTTCTCTATCTATAGAGAAATGGGAGAGGATTCTTCAATTAGTTAATACTTCTTCAATGTGTGCAAGACACGCTCTGATACAATTCTTTTTTTTAAAAATATTTTTATTTTATTAGAAGTAAGTACAATTGTATACAATCATATTTTCATAATACCTTTTATGTACAGCTTCTTATTCAATTTTTTTTTTTAAATAAAGAAGAAAAAGAAAAAAGTTAGATAATGAAAAATAGAAAAATGTGAGATATATAGTGTGTGAAAAAGAAAAATAAAGAATGAAAAAAGAAAGTTGAGACATAGAAAATAGAAGAAAGAGAATAAAAGAAGAGAAGAGAAGAAAAGAAAATAGAAGGAGATCATTTATAATCTTGACCATCCGCAGTCACGGATTAGCTTTTACACCTGTTTTGCACCATATGTTTCCAAAAAGACGACAAATGGAGACCAACTCGTTATGAATTGGTCAAATTTATCTATTAGGAGGAATCGCATTTCCTCAAGATGTGCGGTATCCAACATACTTGCAATCCACATTTTGAGCGTTGGTATTGGTGTATTTTTCCAAAATTTCAATATTAATTTTTTTGCTATTATTAAACCATAATTAAAAATTGACTTTTGAGATGAGCTCAATTTGTTCCCGTCTTCCATTACCCCAAATATAATCAATTCATTATTGGGTTCCATTTTTGTCTTAAATAGTTTTGTAAATATTTCGAAAATATCACTCCAAAATCCATGAAGTTTTATACAAGAAACAAAAGAGTGTGTCATAGTTGCGTCTTGGGTTAAACATTTATCGCAAATGGGCGATATATTTGGATAAAATTTATTTAATCTTGTTTTTGAGTAATATAATCTATGTAAAATTTTAAATTGGATTAGGTTATGTCTTGCGTTAATCGAACACTTGTGAATGTATGTCAAATATTTTTCCCATGTAGCCTTCGTAATTGTTATCATTAATTCCCGTTCCCACTCTTCTCTAATTACCTCGGTCACAGGTAAATCTATATTTAAGATACTATTATATAAATATGATATTAATTTTTGTGTATCAGCTTTTATATTCATTACTTCTTCTAGTAAATCAGGAGTTATTTTTTGATATCCCTGTATGTATGTCTTCAAAAAATTACAAATCTGAAAATATTTAAAATAACGAGTGTTTTTCAGTTTAAATTTTAATTGTAATTGTTGAAATGATAATAAATCTCCCATTTCATACATATCCCCGATCCTTTTAATTCCTAAACTTTCCCATTGATTATATATTTTATCCATCATAGATGGTTTAAATAAAGGATTATTCACTATCGGTGTTAACAATGATAGGTTTCTTAATTTTAAGGATAATTTTATTTGTTTCCATATTCTTATTGTATCTTGTATAATTGGGTTTTTCTTATATATTGTATTGTTCATTTTTTTCGGGGAGAAGAGGATTGTTCCTATATTACAAGGATAACAATCCTCTTTCTCCATTTTTATCCATTCTGTCTGTTGAGTTGAACTATCCAACCAGTAAATTATATTCTTAATATGTATTGCCCAATAGTAATGCAAAAAATAGGGAGTGAAAGTCCCCCGACATCTTTTGGTTTACATAAGTGTTCTTTTTTAATTCTATGTGATTTATAATCCCAAACAAAATTAGTAATATTAGCGTTCAGTTTAGAAAAAAAATATTTTGGTACATATACTGGTATAGATTGAAATAGGTATAATAACTGTGGTAGGAAGCTCATTTTAATAGCATTTATTCTGCCTATTAATGATAAAGGGAGTGTTTTCCAAAATGTTATCATTATATTAAGTTTATTTATTAAGGGTATAAAATTGGCATTGAATAAAGCTTTATGTTTTCTAGTAATCTGAATACCCAAATATTTGAATTTTTCTGTTGCTATGCTCTGATACAATTCAAGGTGGTTCACAGAGTTCATGTGTCAAAAGATAAGTTGGCTCGTTTCTATGGTCATATAAATCCTACAGATGTAACTCTGAAGTGGCCTCACTGACCCATATGTTTTGGTCCTGCCCACTTTTGGAAAAATATTGGAAAGACATTTTTGATACAATCTCTGTAGTCTTAGGTATTGATTTACAATCTCATCCTATTACTGCAATTTTTGGGCTACCAATGTTAGATTTTATTCATTTGTCCCGCTCCGCCCATCGGTTGATTGCTTTTAC
Organism: Malacoraja senta; assembly: GCA_038087875.1. Classification (NCBI taxonomy): domain Eukaryota; kingdom Metazoa; phylum Chordata; class Chondrichthyes; order Rajiformes; family Rajidae; genus Malacoraja; species Malacoraja senta. The sequence continues at coordinate 2,738,834 of CM075984.1, read as the reverse complement.
CACACTAATCGCCAGAAGATCTATTTTATTTAAATGGAAAGACTCTAACCCTCCGACCACACTCCAGTGGTACTGAAACGATATCATGTTTAAATTTAGAAAAAATCAGGAGTGACATTGTTGAACCCTTGGTTAAATTTGATAAGACTTGGGGAAAATTTATTCAACACTTTCATACAACATAAATTGCTCCCTCTCTAACCATTATAAAAATTATTTTACGTTTATATGGTGGAACGGACTTGCCGACAAACAGACTTAAATTGTTGAAATTCTCAGTTCAGATTCTGTTTTGCTTTGCTTTGTCTTTATTTTTTATTTTATTTTATTTATTATTATTATTATTTTTTTCCTTTTTCCTTTCTTTTTTTCTTTAGTTTAGGGGGGTTTTGTTTCTTCCTTTTTTCCTCTTTTTTTGTCTTTTTATCTTTGTGCTTTTTTTTCTATATATATGTTTTCTTTTAAAGATTTAACTATATTTACATAGAGGTCTATATTCATTGTGTATTTTGACTGGTCTCATATTAGGTTATACCTGTTATTAATGTAATTCTGATCCCTATGTATCAATATCATTGTTATGTTTATCATTATTCTTTTTGCTCTGTTTCTTATGTTTTGTTTTTGTTTTTTGGAAAAAAACTAATAAAAAGATTTTAAAAGATAAAATACAGCTGAAGATATTAGAGATTGGGATTATCCAAAAAGCAGAATTCAATATTGAGGCACAGAACACCTTCTCCAGTGCAATTCAGATGTAAACAAAATAGAATGGTCAACCACATCTTTGTTTTCCTGTCAATTGTCTCCTCTGCTCTCTCTCTCTCTCTCTCTCTCTCTCTCTCTCTCTCTCTCTCTCTCTCTCTCTCTCTCTCTCTCTCTCTTTCCTGAAGAAATGGGAATTTGTTGGGACCGAAGATAGACACAAAAAGCTGGAGTAACTCGGCGGGACAGACAGCATCTCTGGAGAGAAGGAATGGGCGACGTTTCATGTCGAGACCCTACTTCAGTCTGATGTCAGGGGACAGGGAGATACATAGATAAGGAAGTGTAAGGAGTGAAAATAGGACAAAGGGGATGAGGCTCAAGGAAAATGTAGAATAGATCATTATTAGCTGGGAGAAGGTAACAACAAAGCAAACAGAGGTAATGTAGTCGGAGACAGTAAGACTGGTCACAGAACTGGGAAGGGGGAGGAATGGAGAGGGAAAGGGTCCTATTTTCACACGTAACCCTTGCATCCCTCCCCTTTCCCAGTTCTCCAGCATTTGGTGTCATTTAGTCTTTTCATTTTACTCAAAGCCGCACCTTGTATTTTTTTGAAATTTTATTTAAATCATTAAAATCATGAATTTAATAAAATTGTCACCCTAATTTCTACACATTTCACAGCACATTCTGATAAAAACTATAATTAACTAAGTTCAGATACAGATTTAATTAATTTTCTTCGTGCTTTGCAACACGGGGGGATTAAACCAGAGAGGCAGATGGGAACCAGAACCGGCGGTCAGAAATTGTAAGGAGTGATGAGAAGGTGGAGGTTAGGATCAGTAGGACTCAAAGAAGGACAGGCTGGAAGAGATGAAGGAACATGGTGAAGCGGGTGAACTGAGCTGTGTTTATTTCAATGCCAGAAGTATTGTGGAGGAAGCAGATGAACTCATAGCCTGGATCAGTGCCAGCGACTATGATGTTGTGGCCATTGCGGAAACATGGTTATGAGATGGACAAGTCTGGCAGCTCGATGTCCCGAAGTTTCATTGTTTCAGATGTGATCAAGAGGGAAGCAGACATGATCAAGAGAAGTTGTGCTACTAATCAGTGTCTGAAGAAGGGTCTCGTCCCAAGACGTCACCTATTCCTTTTCTCCAGAGACGCTGTCTGACCCGCTGAGTTACTCCAGCTTTTTTGTGTCTATCTACTAATCATAAAAAGTGAAAAAAAATCTCTTGATTGCAATATTTATTCATTATCAGTGGGCTGTCATCAATCCCTTTTGGTTTCTACTGTGTTGTCAACATTCTCTTTTCTTATTAATTGCTCTTAATTATGGTTCAGTTCTGAGTGAGAACCTGAGACTAAAGGTGGTCTTGCTTGTGTTTATGACCAGGTATGACTGGCCTGTTGAGGTGTACTCTCTGGATTTTAATTGTACATCCAGCTGTGGTATCCACTCTCACCACCTCCCAAAATGTAGCAATTGAAGAACTGGACTTTCAATCGTTTTGCAATTGTAAAGCCCCTGTCCCACTTTCCCGAGTTATGGCCCTGTCCCACTATACGAGTTCATTCCAAGAGTTCTCCCGAGTTTGCCCTGATTCGAACTCGGAGATTTACGGTAATGGCCACATCGTCGGTACTCGGGGCTCTCGTGGACATTTTTCAACATGTTGAAAAATCTTCACGAGTCTTCCCGTGCTTACCTGCCATTAGCGAGTCTTCCCGAGTACCTGCCGTTAGCGTTATGAGCCGCTAAGAGACGTCCCCGAGCTCCGACGTACCCGCTACGTTCATTCTCCGTGCTTACCACAAGTTTGATTTTTTTTAAACTCGGGAGAGCTCTTGGAATGAACTCGTACCGTGGGATAGGGCCATAACTCACGAATTCTCCCGAGTTTTCCCCTTGCTTCAAACTCGGAGAATGTCCATAGCGAGTCTGTAGGAGTCCATAGTGAGTTCGTAGGAGTCCGTAGATATTTCGTAGCGGCTCGAACTGCCAGCCGTAGGTACTCGGGGCATCAGGTAAGTCGGGACATTTTTTCAACGTTGAAAAATGTCCACGAGTAAAAAAAATAGCCCTGAGTACCTACGGCTGGCTATTACCGTAATTCTCCGAGTTTGAATCAAGGGGAAAACTCGGGAGAATTTGTGAGTAACACGGGAAAGTGGGACAGGGGCTTTAGTGTCATTTCCAAATTGACAACAAAGCGTTATAGAGAGGCAGGTCTCCAGTTACTGCACATTGGAATGTATACACTTTAAAGACTAAAATGGCTGCACATCAATTTTTTTGAAATGTGATCATGTTAAGGTTAAGTTATTTGTTTGCTACTATAATTGTATGTGCAATATGACTCTCAAATCTGCTCTGCCATTTAAGAAGACCGTCGTTGACATGACTGTAATCACAACTCTGCAATCTTGACTGCAACTGGTAAATTTCCCCTTTAATTTATCAAGCATCCATCTACCTCTGCCTTCAAAAGATTCAGAAATAATTCCTTTGTGAATGACTGTTATCTTGTTTCCGGCCTATAGCATTTGAGAAGTATCTTGGAATAATTCAGCGATGGTAACCAAATAACTGCAATACGTATTTAAGATGCTTTGCCTGGACCTCAATTTGCCTCTGCCTCTGAATGTTTCCAGCATCTTTTGAGAGAATTCCAAACACCCAGAACCCTCTGACATTCTCCCCACTTCCACAAGTATCAAGATACCATCTATCCATCCATCCATCCATCTATCTATGAAAGAACTGCAGATGCTGGTTAAAATCGAAGGTAGACACAAAATGCTGGAGTAACTCAGTGGGACAGGCAGCATCTCTGGAGAGAAGGAATGGGTGACGTTTCGAATCAGTCTGAACAAGGGTCTCGACCCGAAACATCACCCATTCCTTCTCTCCAGAGATGCTGCCTGTCCCGCTGAGTTACTCCAGCATTTTGTGTCTACCTTCGATTTAAACCAGCATCTGCAGTTCTTTCATATGCTGAGAGAATGGAGTGGCTAGGCTTGTATACTCTGGAATTTAGAAGGATGAGAGGAGATCTTATTGAAACATATAAGATTATTAAGGGTTTGGACACGCTAGAGGCAGGAAACATGTCCCCGATGTTGGGGGAGTCCAGAACCAGGGGCCACAGTTTAAGAATAATGGGCCTGTCCCACTTAGGTGACTTTTTAGGCGAGTGCAGGAGACTCTGTGCTCGCCACATGTTCGCTGGTGGTCTCTGATGAGTCTCCTTCATGGTCGCGAGGAGTTCCCGCATTCTGGGACCTAGTCGCGGCCTCAGTATGGTCGCTGCTAATTTATCAACATGTTGACAATTTTTCTGCAACCAAAAATTGGTCGCCATGGAGAAAATCGATAATCCTGTAGTCGTGGGTGCAGTTGTAGTGGGGTCACCATGTAGTTATAGGTAGTCGAGGTAGTCATAGGTAGTTTTAGTTAATCGCCTTTGCTGAACGGTCAATTTCATTGGCTCATTGTGGAAAAAAAACATAAGCACGAGTTTTCAGAACCAAGGATAACCAACCGGTAATGTTAAATGTCCGCCGAACTTCACAGCTGTGTATCTCTGGCTTATTAAAAGTTGTCTGGCTTCTTAAAAGTGTCTCCACTCCTTCTCCCCCCTTCTCCCCCCTTCTCCCCCCTTCTCCCCCTCGGGGAAGAAGGGGGGAGAAGGGGGGAGAAGGAGTGGAGACACTTTTGCTTTCCGAGATTCACCGTATTCTGTGCTTTAGCCGTCTTAATTACAGAGCCAACCTTCCTGTTCATCGCGGTGTGTGTCTGTATCACCTTGGCTTTGCACCGTGTGAATTTCAGACAACACTCTCCCCGCTTCCCCGGGCCCCCACATACGGACAGAATGCATTATAACCAGTAGCTTTGAAAATCAATGACATCATGGCTTGGATAGAGTGCTGCATGAAATTCACTGTTCGCACACGAGTGGTAAAATTCAGTGGTTCTACTCTCACACCTCTGATATTGCCTTGCAAAACAACAACGGATTTGTCACAATGGACTCTGCGCCAGGGAAATGCAAAGTTGCATCAGTAGAAACCAAGAGGAAGTGAAGCCGGGGGAGAAAAAAGTTTCAGCAGTGAAAAAAAACTAGAAAAGCAAACTTTTCAGAAACACTGGTGTTTGCTGTTAGAATGGCCACAGCTGAGGACTTGGCTAGTGACATAACTGATGATAGTCATTGACGATGACTGTATCTTCAAGTCCTCCAATCCCACACTGCCTGCTTCTACCCCTTACCCAGGATTCACAAAGAGGACTATCCTAGTAAACTCAATGTCAATGCATGCTCATGCTCCACCAAACATATGTAGACACAAAATGCTGGAGAAACTCAGCGGGTGAGGCAGCATCAATGGAGAAAAGGAATTGGTGACGTTTCGGGTCGAGACCCTTCTTCAGACTGATGTCAGGGGAGGGGGTAGGACAAAGAAAGAATGTAGGCAGAGACAGTGGGACTAGTGGGAGAACTGGGAAGGCGGGTGGGGGGAATGAAGAGAGAGAGCAAGGGCTACCTGAAGGTAGAGAAGTCAACGTTCATACCGCTGGGGTGTAAACTACCCAAGCGAAATACGAGGTGCTGTTCCTCCAATTTGTGCTGGGCCTCACTCTGACAATGGAGGAGGCCCAGGACAGAAAGGTCAGATTGGGAATAGGAGGGGAAGTTGAAGTGCTGGGCCACCTCTCTCCTGTTTCCCCCTTGATCAGCTCACTCCCACCCACATCCAGTACACCTCTCATACCCTTCACCATCTTGACAACTTCCAATTTCCCAGTCCCATGTCTTGCCTCCACCATGGACATCCCATCTTTTCCACTTTGATCAGCCATCAGGAAAGTCCTAGGGTCCTCCAATTATTTCTGAAACAATGACAGCCAGTTCCGCTTCCCTCTCAACTGGTGGCAGAACTTATCCGCGCCCACATAAACTTCTCTGTTGATCCGTTCCAATATCTACACATCAGAGGTGTAGCCATCCCTTCCCCCACTATTTAACTTTATTTCCCCAGATCTGCTTTTTCACCCGCCATCTCCTTGCCTCCACATGCGCTGCTTGCCCCGCTGAGTTCTTCAAGAAGTTTTGCTCTGTATTCCCAGTCCTTTTCCCACATCCCACCTCCTCTTCAATCCACACTCTTCTGTTTATGGGATAAGATGCAGAGGCTTACTTACTTTACCCCTCTCTCCACCACCAGATAGCAACATTTGTCCCCATTTTAATTAAGCCAGCCATGAACTGCAGTCCAGCCATGGCAATGGAGGTAAGACCAGAAAACATTGTTGTAGGCACCACATAGTAACTAGACAGGGTTGGAGTTGGAATCCGCTGTTCCGGGTGTGGACTTCTGTATATCGGCGAGACCGAGACCAAGACCAAGATCGTTTTTCTGAACACCTCTGCTCAGTTCGCCTGAACCTGCCTGATCTCCCGATTGCCAAACACTTTAACTCCCCCTCCCATTCCCACACTGACCTTTCTATCCTGGGCCTCCTCCGTTGTTAGAGTGAGGCCAGCGCAAATTGGAGGAACAGCAGCTCATATTTCACTTGGGCAGCTTACACCCCAGCGGTATGAACATTGACTTCTCCAACTTCAAGTAACCCTTGCTTTCCCTCTCTCTCCACCCCCTCCCCTTCCCAGTTCTCCGACCAGTCTGACTGTCCCTGATTACATTATCTTTGTTTGTTTTGTTGTCTTCTCCTAGCAAACAATGATCTATTCTACATTTTCCTTGATCTCCACCCCCTTTGATGTCTCGTTCTCACACCTTACCCTTCCCTTTGTCTAGTTTCCCTCTCCCCTGACTCTCAGTCTGATGAAAGGTCTCAACCCAACCCATTCCTTCTGTCCAGAGATGCTGCCCATTCCACTGAGTTACTCCAGCATTTTGCATCTAACATGGTAACTAGAGGTCATTGGCTCGGAAACTACCGCTGCCCATTATCTAAAGTTTGGCATAGATGAGTAAATGGTATGAATATCCTACATCTGTCACGGGTAGAAAATAATGCAATGCCCCATATCCTGGCAGCACTAACTATGCCTTCATTTCACAATTCATGCCGTGCCGAGTGTATTCCACCAGGCATGGCAAACCAAAGGATGATGCCGGGCAGTAAAGGCATTCGACTGCTACACAGCTGATGATCCCAGTGTGCAGTCAATTCACATGTTCAAAGATTAGAAACAGTGTTACATAAAACAGCAAATATAGAGTCACAAAGCATGCAATCAGGCCCTTCGGCCCAATGGTCCATGCCATGCAAGATGACCATTCTATGTTTTGCCAATTGGACTGTTGTGGAGGAGCACCGCAGTGCTTAGGAGGGCAGCTGGCAAAATTTGCTGTGGTCTGGCATATGATTCATAACCTTGGTATTAAGAGGGGTAGCTCTTGCCACCAGCTTTATATGAAACAGCTGAAGATAAGGAGCAACACAAAAGTACGATCCTGTAGTATAATAAAACATGTGTTAACTATACGCTATCATTTAACATTTTGTGAATCACAAGTATTAAAAAAATATTTACAGCACAGCTCACCTTGGAATGCTGGTCAAGTATGTTACTACATTCAGAAAATCCTCATCAGAAAGGTCCCCAAAGGTAGCGTGTTCTGAAAAAGTGATGATTGGTGCCCCATCTCTGCTTCGTCCCCCTGTGTTAAACATATCTGAGTTAAAGGTATCTGCCAGAATAAACTCTGGAGCAATTTACAGTAATAACACTTGAGATAAACAGTTTTCATCCTTCTCATATGGATTGACTAGCAGATGCGTGACAGACTAAACCACACAGATCAGGAGAATACGTGGTCAGCCTATTAAGGGCCTGTCCCACGAGCATGCGACTGCCTGCAGCAAGCGCGACCTAACGTGGTCGCTTGAGCCGTACGGCCTTGCGTGGCCGGTCCCACTTCGATCGCCGGAGCCATATGGAGTTGTGCGGAGCTGGTCCCGACATCGCGCGGGGCTCTGAAAAACTGACAGTGTTCAAAAATCCCGCGCGGCAACGGCCTGTCGGCCCGCAGCCGCCTCGAAGCCGTATGCACCTCCTCGACGGGTGTGCGCAGCGTCTCGACGCCGTACGCAGCTTCTTGACGCCGTACATCACGTGCAAACTTCCCGCGGACTTCACTCAAACTTCACGTCAACTACTCGACCTCCGCGCGGCCCCCGCTTCCGGTTTGGTCGCGCTCGCCGCATGCAGTCGCATGCTCGAGGGACCGGCCCTGTACGGGGATCAATCGACCTCCGTGCGACCCCCGTGCGACCCCCGCTTCCGGTTTGGTCGCACTTGTCGCATGCAGTCGCATGCTCGTGGAACACGCCCTTTAGTTCATCTCAGCGGGAACTTCAGCAAATCTCTATTAATTGGCCTTAGCTTCTTCTGCAGGTTAGAAGGACATCCTTGTGATTGAGGCAGTGCAGCATAGGTTCACGAGACTGATCCCTGGGATGGCGGGACTTTCATATGAGGAAAGATTGAAAAGACGGGAGTTTAGTAGGATGAGGGGGGATCTTATAGAAACATATAAAATTATAAAAGGACTGAACAAGCTAGATGCAGGAACAATTTTCCCAATGTTGGGCAAGTCCAGAACCAGGGGCCACAGTCTTAGAATAAAGGGGAGGCCATTTAAGACTGAGGTGAGAAAAAACTTTTTCACCCAGAGAGTTGTGAATTTGTGGAATTCCCTGCCACAGAGGGCAGTGGAGGCCAAATCACTGGATGGATTTAAGAGAGAGTTAGATAGAGCTCTGGGGGCTAGTGGAATCAAGGGATTATGGGGAGAAGGCAGGCACGGGTTATTGAATGAATGGCGGTGCTGGCTCCAAAGGGCCGAATGACCTCCTCCTGCACCTATTTTCTATGTTTCTATGTTTCTAAATGCGAACATTAGCCAGTGTCTCTGTTCATATTCCCATCACCTGGCCAATGTTGAAAATGTCAAATTTGATTTAGTTTTAATATTCCCCTTTGTTGAATATCATGCCTCAGGCAGCAAATCTAAAGCCCACACCAAAACAACGTGTGATCTGCAGTTGGGTTTCCCTGATTTAGAACTGCTATTTGTAGACTCCTGCACCAATTGGCTAAACCAATTGGGATCAACCAGCATTTGGATAGGTAAGGAATGATTAAGAATCGTTAGCATGGCTTTGAGCATGAGAAATCAAATCTCATAAATCTAACAGAGATTTTTGAAGAAGTCGATTGGGAGATGTATGGAGCAAGTTTTTTTTTTAACACAGAGTGGTGGGTACCATGAGCAGCAGTGGAGGTAGATACAATAGTGGTATTTAAGAGGCTTTTTAGATAGGCTTGTGGATATGCAGGAAATGGAAGGATATGGACCGTGTGTAGGCAGGTTAGTTTAACCTGACATCATGTCCAACACGGACATTATGCGCTGAAGGGCCTATTATTCTGCCGTACTGTTGTATGTTTTTTCTAAATAACCAAGAGGATTGATGCAGGCAGGGGAGCGCATATTGTCCAAATGGACTTTAGCAAGGCTGTTAACAAGACACCACATAGTAGGCTCGTCTGGAAGGTTGTATCCAAGGTGAACTAGCCAACTGGATTCATAATAGGCTTGCAGGATGGAGTCAAAGAGTTATTGTGGCAGACAGTTTCTCTTATAGGATGTCTGTTACTTGTGGTGTGTCGCGGGGTCAGTACTGGGTGCACTGTTGTGTAAATTAATGATTTGGATGATAATAATATAGTTAACATTGATAGTCATTTTGCATGTGACAGCAAACTGGTGTTTTATATCGAAGTCACGTGAGTGACTATGTGAAGAGCCCGCATGCGCATCAATACGTTGACACATGGTGCGGGATTCGGAGCAGTTCGAAACTGCTCCGGCGGGTAAGGAATTTTTTGTTCAAGGAACGGCCCGCTGCTCCGTTAATTGGGTGCAGCGGGCTTGGAGAAGCTGACGGCCGCGGCCAGTGCAGCTACTCGAGAAGCGGCCGCACAGCTACCGCCATGGAGGGTAGTCAAACTCGAAAAGCTGACGGGCACGGCCCATGCAGCTACCGCTATTGAAGCTCCATGAGGGAGCAGGCGGGGGGAAAAAACTGACGAGCACGGTCGTACAGACACCTCCGGTTTTGGGGCTCCACAGGAGCATGCGGCTGTTCGGAGCATGTGACGGGCAAGGCCTATTCAGACACCTCCTTTGGAGCTCCGAAAGGGAGCCAGCCAGAGGGGTGAGGAAGCAACACCTGGTTCAGGGTTGCATTATATTCCTCCCCTAAGAGACTCCGTCGAGGCTCCAGAAGGGAGCAAGGCCGGACTCGGAGTCACTAGCAGGCGCAACCTGTCTAGTGAGTAAAAAATAAATAAATAAACAAACAGATAAATAAATAAAAATAAATGGACGAATAAATAAATAAATAAAAATAATAAAAAAGGAAATGTGCTCCTGGCTCAGGAGACACTTACAGGCTGTGCCAGTCAGATACCTGTGGAAGCAACACCTGGCTCAGGGTTGCATTATAATATTTCCCGCTCAGCAGAGGAGAGTGTTGGACTTCCGGTGGCGCCATGTTGCTGTAAGGGCGCAGCATTGAGCTCCGCTCCCGCTAAAATCGCGAAAAAGCCGTTTTGAAAGACGGGACCGATTTTAAAATACTCACTGGTGCTGTTTGACGTCGCGTAAGTGACGTCATCAGAAATCGCCGCGAAAAAACGGAGTTTAACGGGAGTTCTAAATGAGTAAAGGGAATCGCCCACGGAGACCCAAGAAAACTGCTACTAGTCTCCAGTTTCAGGAACCTGGTAAAATTCTGCAAACTCTGCAATCAACAACAGAAAGCTCGGGAGAAGAGTCAGTAACATGGTAAGAACCAATGTTACTAAGGACTTTTCCCAAATGGTAGCGGACATGAACACTACATTGGAGAATAATCTCTTTAAAATGGAGAATAACCTCTCTAAAAAAATTGATACTGCTTGTGGTGAATTAAAGGAGCTGTATACCTCTTTAAGGAAACAGTTTAAAGAGCTTGATAAAAAGTCAACGGCAGAATATGCCAGAATGGAAAAAGACTATAATAAGAAATTTGAGAAGATGTTTGAGAGTATGAAAAAGTCTGATAAGTTGATGGAAGATATGGAGACTGTAATGAGCGAGATGGCTCAGGAAATAATGAGTCTGAGAAAAGCACAAGAATCTGCTGGGGAGCAACTTGTTAAAATGACTGATAAATGTCTGGACTTGGAAGCGAGGTCGAGAAGGCAGAATTTAAGAATTGTTGGAGTACAAGATTACATAATTCCACTGAACGCTCCTTTACGGATCCAGAACTGGCATTTAAATATGCACAAGATATCGTAAAGAAAACAGAGGAGAATGCTGAAGATCAAACTTTTTAATAAAAGATTTTGTTCTAATTAAGATGGCGGAACTTTTCCAGACAGTTACCGGACATGCTTATCTGTCTGGAATGTGTTTTCGAGAGTAGAGTCCATGTTTCACCTTGAATGGAAAACCTAAAGATAAACAAAATGAAGTCGGAGATATACAGAATTAAAACTGAGGGACATGGAAAGAAACATAAACGGACTGGAATATAAAAATCTGTTGATTTAAGAAAATCTTTAATTATTATATATTAATATTAAATAATCAATTAATCTAACTAACTTAATAATACTAATCTTCTTTTAATGTAATCTGTAAATATGACTAACCCACAGAGCGGGGGGGATATGGGGAGCTTAGTCCACGATGTTAAATAATTTTAACCTAGTTTAAAGGTAATGAACTAAAGTTGATGATATATACTAAAATACAGTAATTGACTAAAATGTTCATAATAATACTAACATAATATAACCGTGTGTGAAGGAGGGAGGAGCATCTTACACTTGGAAAAGATCCAGATGCTTGGCTCTGTTTAACCCCTTGGAACCTGCTTGTACTTAAGATAAAGACTGGGATATAATGTAATAACTTTGGGTGTATAATGTATCACTTACATATGGTAAAGTTTAGAACAGATTTAATGCTAGACTAATTGGAAATGCATATATACATATAGAATTGAATGTCTGTTTTTGTTTTTTGTTTTTTTTCCCATCTCTTTCTGAAGTCTTTATTTTCTGTTTTTATCTGCTCTGGTTGGATAAATTTTAAAAAATATGAAACGGCCCGCAGCCTTTCACGATACTCGGTCAAGGGGACGGAGCTCAATGTACAATAACAACAACGGAAGTCTACAAACCCTAAATACCACAATAGTATTATTAAATAACCAATATTTTAAATACCTTCAAATCTGCGACTTCATGAAGAAATACATACAAAGACATCAAACTATCGATCCACTGGAAGAAGCAATGAATATTAAGGCTGACCCACTGAAATTAATATCATATTTATATAATAGTATTTTAAGCATAGAACCACCATCGACAGAGACACTTAGAGAAGATTGGGAACGAGAATTAATGATAAAAATCACGAAAGAAACATGGGAAAAGTATTTGATATATATATACAAATGTTCGATTAATGTAAGACATAACTTAATTCAATTTAAAATTCTACATAGATTATATTATTCAAAAACAAGACTGAATAAATTCTATCCAAATACTTCTTCCATTTGTGATAAATGTTTATCTCAAAATGCCACTATAACACACTCTTTTATTTCCTGCATAAAACTTCATAAATTCTGGAGCGATATCTTTGAAATATTTACAAAATTATTCAAGATAAAAATGGAGCCGAACACTGAAATGATTATACTTGGAGTAACGGAAGATGGGAACAAATTGAACACATTTCAAAATTCTTTTTTAAATTATGGGTTAATAACGGCAAAAAAACGTATACTTAAATTTTGGAAAAATACACCCATACCAACGCTTAAAATGTGGATTTCAAACATGTTGGACACCGCACATCTAGAAGAAATGCGATTCCTCCTAACAGACAAACGAGACCAATTCTTAACGAGTTGGTCTCCATTTATCGACTTCTTGGAAGCATATGATGCAACAAAATTGTAGAAACCAACTGTTTCAGGACTGGGTGAAGGATGGTCAAGAATATAAATAACTATCTCCTATAATCTCCTACTCTCTACAATTTCTCTTTCTCTCTTCTTTTTTTTAAATTTTTTTTACTTTCACTCTTTCCCCTCTATTCCTTTTCACACACCAACTCATCACATGTTTTTCTATTTTTTATTATCTATTCTCTCTTTCTCTCTTTTATTATATATTTTTTAAATAGGAAGCTGTACATAAAATGTAACCTGCCAATATATATTAGGCACCTTGGTGCCACATTACTGTACTTACTTCTAATACAATTAAAAATAAATTTTAAAAAAAGAGGAGAGTGTTGGTGATTATTACATAGGTGACTCCAACTATGTGGATATCGATAAGGAATTCGAATCCCTTGAACTAATGGGGATATGCTGCATTTTAATCATATGAAGGAGCTACCGGCTCTTGTCACATATAGGCCATCCCTTTGGGGATGGGATATTCACTGGAGGAAGATCTGGCTAAGAGCATCAGGGATTTAACTTCTCATTAGCTAAGGAGGGGAATATGCTGGATACGGTTGGGATATATGCCAGTCCAGATAACTGCCAGACTTTTGGATGTTCCATAAGTCAATTTCACCAGTTGGGATACCTCAGTGATGATATGTAGGCAAAGAATTATTTCAACGAGTCCAAAAACTGCTCACTGGAGTCATTATAGCCTTTTGCAAAGTCAGTACATGGGTCTCAACTCTTGGAAGTGCAGAAAGCTGCATTAACACTTCTATGTAATACACATTTGGGGCTATTGCCTTCGCAAAAATGCTGTATGGCATGAGATAATTCAAAAAATGGTTCATTTTTACAGGGCCAATAACGTGCAGCCTGCATAGTATCTCTTCAGAGAGGACTTATGTAGCAAGTTGATGACTTGCAGGGGGAATTTAAGGCGGCTGCGGGGGTGGAGTACCATTCTATGTGGGTAAAGCTCCAGTATTCCGGCGGGTTTTCACCCCTGTATTCAAGGAGCAGGAAGCGCCGTTGAAGCTCCGGAAAGGAGCAGTCGGGAGTCACTAGCTGGCCCTGCAAGAACAGCCTGTTGAACCAGGCTTGCAGTAATGGCACGCGTGACCTGTCCAGTGAGCCCCGCTGAGGCTCCGAAGGAGCAGCTGGCCAAAGGAGCAGCCTGTCGATCTAGGCTGGGAGAAACTGGCAGCGCGATCTGCACAGTCAGCTCCAGCAAAGGCTTCAAAAAAGGCAGAAGGCCCGCAGGAGCAGCCTGTCAAGCCAGGCTGGGAGTAACTGGTAGCGTGACCTGCACAGTAAAGCTCCAGCAAGGCTCCAAAGAGGCTGTAGGCCGAAGAAGCAGTCTGTCCCATTGGGCTCAGAAATGCTGGCAGGCGTGTCTTGCACAGCAATGTCACTTTTGAGCTCCGGAAAAGAGCTGTTTGGCTGAAGATATGGTCAAACATGGTCTGCAATGGAACTTCGCTGAAGCTCCAACAAGGGGGTCGACCTGGGCTCAGAGACGCTGGCAGGTAAGGTCTCGTTACTAACCTCCGTAAAACTCCAAAATTGAGCAGTCTGTCGCCCCAGGTTTGGATTTACTGGCAGCATGGTCTGTCTATTACCTTTCACTGTCTCTGGAGAAGAGCAGGTTGATGCAAACATTGGCAGGGTGCCTTGCATAGCAACCTCTGTAAGTTCCAAGTAGGAACACCTTGGCTACCCTGCTTCAGGGTAGATCAACTTTGAATTGGCTGGCCATATGGAACATATTGACCAGGGAAGCACTGCCTCAACATCTGTGATTGAGATTATCAGGCTGCTCAGTAGAGTGAGGTAGTTTGAGGTTGCCCTCAACACATGCTTAATTCTTTCAGCTCAGCTAGTAGAGTTGCCAGTTCATTGGGAACATCATTGCCATCCTCTCTGGGATAGGTAGCTACCAGCAGAAAGCCGGTCTGGCATGTAGCATTTTTTATGTTGTGAATAGAAAATATATATATAATAATCTGTAGGCTCTCAATACCAGAATTCCTGATTGAGTGGCTGGTCGAAGAGAGTGTGTTGCGCACACTGGCGACTGAGACAGGTGGTTTCAGTCAGAGGACTGCGGAGCAATTCCTGGTTCAGGGTTGCAATATGCTATTTTCCACTCTGAGGAAGGAGGCTGAGGATTTGTGGTGACTCTGACGGTGAGGAGTTGACAGGGAACTCGTATTCCCAAATCAAGTGGATGTTGCGCTTCAACTCTAGTCATAAGGATCTGATTATATGTTATGATTCTGCCAGACACTGGAGTTTTGGTGGGTTTTGTCACCAGTTGAAGCAAAACAAGTTAAAGGCCTTACACCCCAGAAAGTTGTGAGTTTTCTCAGGGGGGGATCAGCCTTTGCAAGGTCAGTAGAGGGAGTTCTGCTGACTGATTTACAGTAGACACTGTTGCACTTTTGTGTATTCGCAGTCTAAACTCAATTGTGTTAGGAGGGATAGGCCTGAGGTCTATCCAAATTATGTTAATTTATTGCAAAAGAAGTTCAAGGCTGTGGTGGGTGTTGTACATACACCCTTAGAGGGTAAGACTCCCGTTTACATGCATATGGTTCAAAGAGGAAACTATGGCCATCCAAGTGGAACAGAGACATCTCACAAAGGAAGAGCAGTCTGCTCAAGAACTAGAGGAGTATATTCTAATATTTTCTCATGGTTAAAGGAAAATGGAGGATGCCAAATCAGGCTTCGATTTGGCTAGACTGATCATGTGGTTGGTATAACCAGTTTAAGATGAATAATTGTCATGCAGCAATTTAGCTGATTACAGAGGAATTAGGGCCTCAATCAATTTTGAAGATGCATACCTTTCCATATCAAGACACGAGAGGGCATTTTGTCACGGAGTTTATAGACGACATGAATTATAGTACAGGCTTCCATTGTAGATATGTCTGCTGAAAGAAGCTCCTATATTTACTCGAAGACACGAGTGGTGGCTAGTTCAGCCTATTTCTCGTGCAACTATCATTGCATGATTGTATGGGAAGTTTGTGAAGAGATACATGTGAGCTACTTTAAACAGAAATAGCAGAGGTTTGTAGTTTCAGTTTGGGTTTAAGAGAAGCAATTATGTTATAGCACAATTGACACTGCTCTTGTTGCTTTGTCATTGTATCTAGTTCTATAAGTAGGACAACAAAAGGTGTCTTTTATATGAACACTCTAAAGCCTAGATTCAAAGTAGTGGGATTATGCAGAAATTGTGTGTTCTTCATGTTGGAGCAGTATCTTTTAAGTTAATTATGCTTTTGGCAACGGATTTCAGCACAAAGAACACAGTCTTTATTCAATCTCTGGATGGATCTCTGGGTCATATCTGACATAAGGATAGCTTTTATGAATGAACTCATAAAGCAAACGGGCACCGCTGGGTCAGTTGGAGTGGACAGAATACCCACCAGATTGGAGATTGGGGATATTGACTATGTAAAAAGGTACACTGAGCTTACTAGTACCTATGAAACGAAGAATAGTTTCTTCATAGTTATTTAATAACTTCACAAGAGATCATTGGTGCAGACTATTTCAAGATGGTAGAGTGTAAGCAACTAAAAGCGGGAGTGAATTCAAATAATTTCAAGTCTCACTCTACCAAGGGGGGGGGGGGGCTGGTTCATTAGCAGCCAATAGAATGGAATTTCCCATTTGATCATCTTCTTGCAACAGCAGGAGGGTCTCATAGTGCACTTTCAGAAGATATAAATTGCGTTAACATGTCTGGATGGTTGCAGATAGAATTCTGAACAGTGTTGCATGAGTTATTGTCCAACTCAAAGCCAATTGAGACTGTGGTCCAATTAAGGGCAATGGAGATGTATGTAGGTACACAAAAATGCTGGAGAAACTCAGCGGGTGCAGCAGCATCTATGGAGCGAAGGAAATAGGCAACGTTTCGGGCCGAAACCCTTCTTCAGACATGTATGTAAGTTAGCATCATGTTGTTAATAGCCCATGTCTTTTTCTACCATTTATGGTTTATCTGTTTAAGTGTTTCACACACAGATTGGTTTACTGCATGAAACCACAGAGCTTCAAAGGCTTCACGTAGTCACACGTGATTTCGATATAAAATAGAAAGATCAAACGGGAACTTACCGTTTGAAGTTTGATCTTTATTTTATGAGAATTGAAGTGAGGGACTACGTGCCCTCCACTCCCAACCCTGATTCTCATAAAGATCATTCGGTAAGTCAAACGTTTTTAATCTTTCTATAATTTAAGTTCATGCAGGTGGTCTGTGGTTTCATACAGTTGCTTTGAAGATTGATGCGCATGCGGGCTCATCACGTAGTCCCTCACTTCAACTTCTCATAAAATAAAGATCAAATTTCAAATGGTAAGTTCTCGTTTAATCTTTCTAGTTTAGTGGATAGTGAGGGACGATATCTAAGTTTATACCAGGAACCTGATCGGTTGGGAACGGTGGGCCAAGGAATGGCAAATGGAATGTAACTGACATATGAAGATGTGACTGACTTTGTTATGTCAAAACAGGGTAGAACCTACACAAGAAATGATAGAGCCATGGAAAGTGTAGAAGAACAGAGAGTTCTGGGAGTGTATTGTTTGCAGAAGGTGAACTGGGTAATGGAGGAGGTGTTTGACACGCCTGCCTTCATTAGGAGGGATAGTGAGTACAAAGGTTGGCACATTATTATGTAGCTGTAGGTCATTGAGAAGTCCACACATGGAGTATTGCATGCAGATCTGGTTGCCCAGCAATAAGAAGGATGTCACTAATTTGCAAAGGGTAGGGAAAAAATTCAACTGGATGTTTTCTGGACGTGGTCTTGAGTTATAGGGAGATGCTGGATAGGCTGGGACTCTTTCGTTTGGAGCATAAGAAGCTGAAGGGTGACCTTATTGAAATATACAATATCATGAGGAGCATGCATAAAGTGAATAGAGTCATAGAGTGATACAGCATGGTAACAGGCCCTTCGGCCCAACTTGCCCACGCCGGCTGACATGTCCCAGCTACACTAGTCCCACCTGCTCACATTTGATCAATGTTCCTCCAAACCTGTCCTATCCATGTACCTGTCTAACTGTTTCTTAAATGTTGGGATAGTCCTTGCCTCAACTACCTCCCCCGGCAGCTTGTTCCATACACACACCATCCTTTGTGTGAAAACGTTACCCCTCAGATTCCAATTAATCTTTTCCCTTCACCTTAACCTATGTCCTATGGTCCTCGATTCACCTATGGGCAAGAGACTCTGTGCATCTACCCGATCTATTCCTCTCATGATTTTATACACCTCTATAAGATCACCCCTCATCCTCCTGTGCTCCAAGGAATAGTGTCACAGCCTCCTCAACCTCTCCCGATAGCTCAGACCCTCTAGTCCTGGCAACATCCTTGTAAATCTTCTCTGCACTCTTTCCTACAACATGGTGCCCAGAATACAATATTCTAAATGTGGCCTCACCAACGTCTTATACAATTGCAATATGACCTCCCAACTTCTATACTCAATACTCTGACTGATGGAAGCCAATGTGCCAAAAGCCTTTTTGACCACCTTATCTACCTGCGGCTCCAGCTTCAAGGAACCATGCACCTGTACTCCTAGATTCCTCTGCTCTACAACACTACCCAGAGCCCTAACATTCACTATGTAGGTTCTGGCTGCGTTAGACTTCCCAGAATGCAACACCTCACACTTCTCTGTAATGTCTCTGCATGATGACAGACTTTTCCCCAGGGTAGAGTATTCCAAATTTAGAGGGCATAGGCTTAACGTGAGTGAGGAAAGATTTAAGGGGAACCGCAGGGGGTTCCATATTTGGAACAAACGGCCAGAGGAAGCAATAGTAGCAATGCAATGACAACAGTAATTGGTGAGATACAGTATATGGACAAGAAGGGTTTGGGGGATATGGGCCATATGCAGTAAAATGAGACTGAATGTGAAGGATGCCAACTTGGTTGACATGGATGGGTTGGCTGTTAAGTTGAGGCAATAGACAATAGACAATATGTGCAGGAGTAGGCCATATGGCCCTTCAAGCCAGCACCGCCATTCAATGTGATCATGGCTGATCATCCACAATCAGTACCCCGTTCCTGCCTTCTCCCCATATCCCCTCTATCTTCAAGAGCCCTATCTAGCTCTCTCTTGAAATTTTCCAGAGTACCGGCCTCCACTGCCCTCTGAGGCAGAGAATTCCACAGACTCACAACTCTCTGTGTGAAAAAGTGTTTCCTCATCTCCGTTCAAAACAAGGAAAAAGTTTGAAAATGCCAAGTCAAAGGTAGGAGAAGACAGCGTCAGTACAATGTAGATGTTTTATTATTTATTAAGTGTATCCCTGACAACTCTGTCAGAGTGTGGCCAAACGCAAATTGGACGAACAGCATCTCATATTTCATTTGAGCAGCTTACAACCCAGTGGTAAGAATATTGATTTTCTCTAACTTCAAGTAACCTTTGCTTTCCCTCTCTCTCCGCCCTTCCCTCATCCTAGTTCTCCGACTAGTTTCAAAGGTCAGTTTATTGTCATGTGTACCAATTAAGGTACAGTGATATTCAAATTACCATACAGCCATACTAAAAAAAAGCAACAAGACACACAACTGTATATGCATATGTAGTTTGTTTGTTTATACTATTCTTATAACAAATGTAAAGCACTTTGGCCAACGAGAGTTGTTTTTTAAATGTGCTATAGAAATAAATGTGACTTGACTTGACAACTACATAAAAATTAACATAAACATCCACCACAGCGGATTCCTCACATTGATGGAAGGCAATAAAGTCTAATTTTCTTCCTCTTTATACTCCTGCGGTTGGGGCAGTTGGGCTCCCGCATCGGGGCGATTAAGCTCCCACATCGGGGCGGTCGAAGCTCCTGCGGCTCGGAGCTCCCGAAGTTGGTGGCTAACCAGGGACCGCGTGCTCCATGATGTTAACGTCCGCAGGCTCCCGGGGTGGAGCTCCCGAAGTCGGTCTCCAGCAGAGGCCGCCGACTCCTTGATGTTAGGCCGCAGTGCGGACGGAGATAGACACGGGGAAAAATCGCATCTCTGTTGAGGTAAGAGATTGAAAACAAGTTTTCCCCACCCCCCTTCACATAAAACGAGATAAGAACACTGAAACATACATTTCACACATACTAAAGAAAAACAAAGAAGGAATAGACGAGACAGACGGTTGGCGAGGCAGCCATTGCTGTCGCCACGCGGTGATAATGTTCACTGTCCTCCTGATAAATGTTACTGATTGTATGCCTCGTTGCCACCTTTTCCTCAGACAAGAATGAAGCATTCTACATTTCCATGATAATCGTCTGCTTTCATCTGTCCTTTTCACACCTTAAATTCACTTTGTACCCTTCCATATCTCTAGTTTCCCTCTCCCCAAACTCTGTCTGAAGAACAGTCTCGACCCAAAACATCACCCATTCCTTCTCTCCAGAGAAGCTGCCTGTCCCGCTGAGTTACTCCAGCATTTTGTGTCTATCTCCAGTGTAAACCAACATCTGCAATTCCTTTGTTTAAGAAAGAAGTGCAGATGCTGGAAATATCGAAGGTAGACAAAAATGCTGGAGAAACTCAGCAGGTGAGGCAGCATGAGGCAGGTGAGGAAAGGACATTGTTGCTATTGAGGGAGTGCAGCGTAGGTTTACAAGGTCAATTCCCGAGATGGCGGGACTGTGATATGCTGAGAGAATGGAGCAGCTGGGCTTGTATACTCTGGAGTTTAGAAGGATGAGAGGGTATCTCATTGAAACATATAAGATTGTTAAGGGCTTAGACGCACTAGAGGCAGGAAACATGTTCCCGATGTTGGGGGAGTCCAGTACCAGGGGCCACAGTTTAAGAATAAGGAGTAAGCCATTTAGAACGGAGACGAGGAAACACTTTTTCTCACAGAGAGTGGTGAGTCTGTGGAATTCTCTGCCTCAGAGGGTGGTGGAGGCAGGTTCTCTGGATGCTTTCAAGAGAGAGCTAGATAGGGCTCTTAAAAATAGCGGAGTCGGGATATGGGGAGAAGGCAGGAACGGGTACAGATTGGGGATGATCAGCCATGATCACATTGAATGGCAGTGCTGGCTCGAAGGGCCAAATGGCCTACTCCTGCACCCATTGTCTATTGTCTATTGTCTATTGTCTATTGCATCTATGGAACGAAGGAATAGGTGACGTTTTGGGTCGAGACCCTTCTTCAGGTTACCCTCGGAAAGTAGCAGTGAATGTGTGTGTTTAAAGTAGCGGTGTTGGGAAGGGACTTTGAGAATTGAGTTTAGTTTAGTTTAGTTTATAGTCATGTGTGAAAAGCTTTTTTGTTGCGTGTTGTCCAGTCAACGAAAATATAGATTAGCTCGAAATAGATTACCAAACCCACACCAAACCCAAAACTATTAGGAGCCGACGAGGGCATTCGATCCAATTTGAGATACCAGCTACCAAGACAGATGTGTACAGCAATTCATTCTTCCCCCGCAAATTAAAGCATGGAATAATCTTCACCCTACCATAGTTACCCAACCAGATGCAACCAAATTTAAGGTAGTTCTCCCTCTCCAAGAATCCTTTTTTGCTTGTCCACCCTCCGCCACCTCCAGTTTAAATTCCATTTGGAATATTTTGGAGGACCAGGAACCAAGAAGACTATACATGATTACAATCAAACTGTCCACAGTGTACACCAACAAGATAAAGGGTATGTCATTTAGTGCAAGATAAATTCCTATAAAATCTGATTAAATATAGTTCAAAGGTCTGTAACGAGGTCGATGGAGGTCAGAAACACACTCTAGTGGGTGAGAGGACAGTTCAGTTGCCCGATAACAGCTGAGAAGAAAATGCCCCTGAATCTAGAAGTATGCTTTTTCAAACTTCTGTACCTCTTGCCTGATGTGAGAGGGGAGAAGAGAGAAATTGACCACGGTGAGACTGCTCCTTGATAATGCTGGTGGGCTTGCCAAAACAGCATGGTATAGATGGAGTCCATGAAGGGCGGTTGATTTGCATGATGGTCTGAGCTATGTCTGCAGCTCTCTGCAATTTCCTGCGGATTTAGATTTAGATTTTGTTTCTTGTCACAATGAAGGATCAACCGTGTACTTCCACGAGAGGGATGGTGTAACATTCTGGTGTAGCTTTCAGTTGCATTGTAAAGTCATACCAGGCCCGTACGAAGCTTTTCAAAAAGGGGGGTGGCATGACAGGATTACAAAAAATTTAATGTGAAATAATCACGAGTGCGAAGCATGAAGTCCCTCAACGCCGGGGTCCCAGGCCCGCTTAAGGGCCCTCGAAGCTCTGGGGTTTTAGATGCCTCTGGTGCATTCTCAGCCTTATTTTGGAGCATTTTTGCACCACATTTATGACCAATATTCAGAATTAACAGGAATCTGAGGTAGCTTTTTCACACAAAGGGTGCTGGTGTATGGAACGAGTGCCAGAGGAGGTAGTTAAGGCTGGGACTATCCTAATGTTTAAGAGACATTTGGACACGTACATGGATAGGACAGATTTAGACGGATATGGGCCAAACGCAAGTGAGTGGGATTAGTTTAGATGGGACATGTTGGTCGGTGTGGGCAAGTTGGGGTGAAGGCCTGTTTCCACACTGCATCATTCTATGACTAAAAGTTAAGAAGAAAAATGCATGTAGATAAGTAGAGCAGATTTGAAAGAGGAGTGAAATGTAAAGGCAGAGAGAGGTTTATGGGTGGAAAGGAACATAGGAAAGGAGGGGGGAGAGTGGGCTTGGGCAGATGGGTGAAGGGAAAATAGACACAAAGTGCTGGAGTAACTCAGCGGTCAGGCAGCATCTGCGGAGAATATGAATAGGCGACGTTACACAGAGTGCTGGAGTAACTCAGCGGGTCAGGCAGCATCTGCGGAGAATATGAATAGGGCGACGTTTCACAGAGTGCTGGAGTAACTCAGCGGTACAGGCAGCATCTCTGGAGAACATGGATAGATGACATGTCACAGAGTGCTGGAGTAACTCCGTGAGTCAGGCAGCATCTCTGGAGAAAAGGTATAGATTATATTTCGGGTCAAGAACCGTTCTTCAGTAATATTCATGATGTGACATGCATAGACATTCCTGAATGTTACCCAAACCATCGTAAGCTACTTTGTTACGGTGCTTGCCCTCTCCTATAACGTCTCTGCTGCTTTGGGTGATGCAGGGCAGGACACAAGCTTTGGAACATGGTGTGAAGCTGTTGCCGTCTGTCCCAGCCTAGTAAAAATCTGGATGGAGTGGATGTAGAGAGGATGTCTCCACTAGTGGGAGAGTCTAGGACCAGTGGCCACAGCCTCTGAATTAAAACAAATTCCTTTCGGAAGGAGATGAGCAGGAATTTCTTACGTCAGAGGGTGGTGAATCTGTGAAATTCATTGCCACAGACAGCTGTGGAGGTCAAGTCAATGGACATTTTTTCAGGAGGAGATTGATAAATTCTTGTTTAATACGGGTGTCAGAGGTAATGGGGAGAAGGCAGGAGAATGGGTTTGAGAGGGAAAGATAGATAGAGTCATAGTGATACAGTGTGGAAACAGGCCCTTCGGCCCAGCATGTCCCATCTGCACTAGTCCCACCTGCCCACGTTTGATCCATATCGCTCCGAACCTGTCCTATCCATGTACCTGTCTAACTGATTCTTAAATGTTGCGAAGTCCCCGCCTCAACTACCTCCTCTGGCAGCTTGTTCCATACACCCACCACCCTTTGTGTGAAAAAGATACCCCTCAGATTCCTATTAAATCTTTTGCCCTTCACCTTAATGCCCTCTGCTCCTCGATTCACCTACTCTGGGCAAAAGACTCAACCATCTATATTATATTAAAACTCTGTGGCTGCCTGACTTGTGTCTGCCATCTGCCTGACTTGTGTCACAAATCCCCTTTGATACCGCCCTAGGCCCACACAGCACGCGGAAACGCCAATATTTTTTACCATTTCTAAAGAGATTACATTTATCTTTACGAATGGACAATCCTGATTAAATTTCGTCCTGTTTGTGTACACTTTTTTAAATAAAATACTTCTCCCCCCCCCACCCCAACATTTTAAAATGTTAAACAAACAGCTCTCAGCCATAGAATGTTAGTGAAGTTTCAATTGTGTGATGTCACAATGCCCGATTCTCACACATGTCCAATCGGAATGGATCCATTTACATATGCCTTTGCAGCAGCCCCAGCCCCAGCCCCTCCCCCCCACCCCGCAGCCTGTGTCGAAGGGCTCGTCACGTGTGTGGGAATAGAGAAAGAGGATTGGGGTGATAGGGAATGGGGAACAGATGGACTGTCCCTACCCCTCCTACTTCAACTCTCCCTCCCCACTCTTCCCCCTCTTCTCTCCTCTCCCCTCCCTCCCCTCCCAACCCCTCTCTTCCCCCTCCACCACCCCTCTTCACCCCCATCTCCCCCTCACCCCCTTCCCCTCTCTCTTGCACCACTCCCCGCTACCCCTCTGCCCCTCACTCCCCACTCTTCCCCTCTCCCTCCCCCACCTCTCTCCCTCTCTTCCCCCTACTCTCCCCTTCCGCTCATCCCCTCTCTCCACCTCTAACATCCCCTCCCCCCCTCTCCCCACTTCCTGCCCTCCCAGCTCTCCTCCCACTCCGCACTCTCCTCCCCCTCCCTCTCCCCCACCATGCTCTCTTCTCCCTCACCAATCTCTCCCCTTTCCTCCTCCCCCTCTCCCCTCCCTCCCCCTCTCCTCTTCTCTCCCCACCCTGTCTCCCTCTCCCCTCTTCTCTCCCCACCTCGTCTTCCTCTCCCCCCTCCCCCCTCCCCCCCTCCCCCCGAGTGTGTTTGGGGGTGGTTAGTTTGAGTGTGATGCCGCAGCACCCCCCCTTCCACAAACGCGTGTTGGGTAAACAGCCCGCCAACAGTCTCTCTGTCTTTAAGACGGAACTGCAGATGCTGGAAAATCGAATGTACACAAAAAAAACCTGTATAACCTCAGAGGGTGCAGCAGCATCTATGGATCGAAGGAAATAGTCAATGTTTCGGAAGAAAACCCGTCTGAGGATGGGCTTCGGCCCAAAGCGTTGCCTATTTCATTCGCTCCATAGATGCTGCTGCACCCACTGTGTTTCTCCAGCTTTTTTTTGCATACCAGTCTCTCTGTCTCTCCATCTCTCTCTCTCTCTCTCTCTCTCTCTCTCTCTCTCTCTCTCTGCCCTTCTCTCTTCACAGCCCGCGGCTCTACTCATGCACGCCCATTCCAACCCCCCCCCCTTCAACTCTCTCCCCCATCCTCTCCTTCCTCTCTCCACCCCTCTCCTCTTTCCCCCTCTTCTCTCACCACCTTCCTCTCCCCCCTTCCTCTCCCACCTTCCTCTCCTCCCACTCCCCACTCTGCTCCCCCTCCCTCTCCCCCACCCTGCTCTCTTCTCCCTCACCAATCTCTCCCCTTTCCTCCTCCCCCTCCTCCCCTCCCTCCCCCTCTCCTCTTCTCTCCCCACCCCGTCTCCCTCTCCCCTCTTCTCTCCCCACCCCGTCGTCCTCTCCCCCCCTCCCCCCGAGTGTGTTTGGGGGTGGTTAGTGTGAGTTTGGGGGGTTGTTAGTGTGAGTGTGATGCCGCAGCACCCCCCCCCCCTCCCGCAAACGTGCGTTGGGAAAACAGCCCGCAAACAGTCTCTCTGTCTTTAAGACGGAACTGCAGATGCTGAAAATCGAAGGTACACAAAAAAAAAATGTATATCCTCAGCGGGTGCAGCAGCATCTATGGATCGAAGGAAATAGGCAATGTTTTGGTAGAAAACCCGTCTGAGGATGGGCTTCGGCCCAAAGCGTTGCCTATTTCCTTCGCTCCATAGATGCTGCTGCACCCGCTGTGTTTCTCCAGCTTTTTTTTGTGTACCAGTCTCTCTGTCTCTCCCCTCTCTCTCTCTCTGCCCTTCATCTCTCTGCCCTTCTCTCTTCACAGACCGCGACTCGACTCATGCACGCCCGCTCCAACCCCCCCCTTAACCTCTCTCCCCATCCTCTCTTTCCTCTCTCCACCCCTCTCCTCTCTCCCCCTTCCTCTCCACCCTCCTCCTCCCTCTCTTCAAATTTTTTATTTTCTAACATTAAATTTTCGCTCTGCCCCAACCCCTCTAGGACGCATCTGAGAGGGGAGGGCTATTCGTCAGTGGATAGGGTGGAGATGGGATAAAAGAAGCAAATTAAAAAATTAAAATAATATCAAGAGGTGTGAAGAGTGTGTGTGTTTGTGGGTGCCGGATTCGGTGCTTTGGAGGAAAGGAGGTGATTAGTGTGACGCCACAGCCTCCCCCCCCCCCCCCCCCCCCCCGGCAAACGCACGTTCGGTGTCCAGACCCAACGGGTCTGCACTTGGCCTAGTATCTATTAAAATCATGATTTTATACACCTCTATTAGATCATCCCTCATCCTCCTGAGCTCCATGTAATAGTCCCAGCCTACTCAACCTCTCCCTATAGCTCTGGCCCTCTAATCCTGGCAACATCCTCGTAAATCTTCACTGTACCCTTTCCAGTTTGATGACATCTTTCCTAAAAGATGTCATCAGAAGTGAGTGGATTTGCAAATAGTGAAGATGGTTGTGAAAGATTGCAGCAGGATCTGGATCAATTTTCCAGATGGGCAGAGGAATGGTTGATGGTTGCATGGTTCCTTGAAGGTCGTGTCGCAGGTATATCAGGTGGTCAAAAAGTATTTTGGCACTTTGGCCTTCATCAGTCAGAGTATTGAGTATAGAAGTTGGGAGGTCATGTCGCAGCTGTATAAGATGTTGGTGGGACCGCATTTAGAATATTGTGTTCAGTTCTGGGCACCGTGTTATAGGAAAGATGTCAAGCTGAAAAGAGTACAGAGATCCCCATCCTGGTTCAGTCCAATCAGGGTTGTGTCGTCCGCAAATTTGAGAAGCTTGACAGAGGTGTCTGTGGAGGTGCAGTCATTGGTGTGGCGAGAGTAGAAACATAGAAAACATAGAAACATAGAAAATAGGTGCAGGAGTAGGCCATTCGGCCCTTCGAGCCTGCACCGCCATTCAATATGATCATGGCTGATCATCCAACTCAGTATCCCGTACCTGCCTTCTCTCCATACCCCCTGATCCCTTTAGCCACAAGGGCCACATCTAACTCCCTCTTAAATATAGCCAATGAACTGGCGTCAACTACCCTCTGTGGCAGAGAGTTCCAGAGATTCACCACTCTCTGTGTGAAAAAGTTTTTCCTCATCTCGGTCTTAAAGGATTTCCCCCTTATCCTTAAGCTGTGACCTTGTCCTGGACTTCCCCAACATCGGGAACAATCTTCCTGCATCTAGCCTGTCCAACCCCATAAGAATTTTGTACGTTTCTATAAGATCCCCTCTCAATCTCCTAAATTCTAGCGAGTATAAGCCAAGTCTATCCAGTCTTTCTTCATATGAAAGTCCTGACATCCCAGGAATCAGTCTGGTGAACCTTCTCTGCACTCCCTCTATGGCTATAATGTCCTTCCTCAGATTTGGAGACCAAAACTGCACGCAATACTCCAGGTGTGGTCTCACCAAGACCCTGTACAACTGCAGTAGAACCTCCCTGCTCCTATACTCAAAGAGGGGAGAGTACGCATCTTGTGGTGCTCCTATACTGAGCATTTGTGGGTTTGTGGGTCCGAGATATGCTTACCGTCTCACATGCTGCTTCCTGTCTGTCAGAAAGCGGGTGATCCACCGGCAGAGGGGTTCAGGCACAGTCAACTCGGAACGTTTGGAGTGGAGTAGCTCTGGCACAATGGTGTTGAATGCAGAGCTAAAATCAACAAACAAAATCCTTGCATAGGTGCTGGAGGATGAAGTGCAGGCCCAGATTGACTGCGTCATCCACAGATCTATTGGCTCAATATGGAAAATGCAGAGGGTCAGCAGAGGGATTGTGATATTTTTCAGCTTGGCCAGCACAAGCCTTTCAACGGTCTTCATGACTACAGAGTCAGTGCGACAAGCCTGTAGTCATTAAGACCAGTAATCCTTACCTTTTTGGGTACAGGGACAATAGTGGAGACTTTGAATCAGGCAGGGAGAGTACATGGTTAAAAATGAGTAATTGGGTGTGAAGTGTTGGTTGGGGTGGGAAAGGGTCCACTCTTTTCATACTGGAGTCTTGCCTTAAGTAGGTGTGAAGTGGTTACCTCCATCATTTGTCCTGCCCCCAGCACCAGCTTAACTGGGTCCCCTGCTAAGTGCGAGGAATTTACTACATTTTTCACCAGCAAAGTAAAGAACATAAGAACGAATATTTCCCCTCCCACCCGTGACCTGGCTGTCTCATTGGTCTGTTCTTCAAAATTAGATTGTTTCCAACCCTTTACTCTACCCTCCCTTGTAAAACTGATCACCACCATGAAACCTACTACCTGCCCCCTCGACGCTGTCCCCTCTGCCCTCCTAAAGGACGTCATTACAATAGCCGGTCCCAGCATCCTCGCCATCTTCAACAGCTCTCTGGCCACTGGCACTGTACCTACCTGCTTCAAGCATGCGGTGGTCTAACCACTCCTGAAAAAACCTAACCTCGACCTCACCTTGCCAAGCAACTACAGTACCATTTCTAAACTGCCTTTCCTTTCAAAAGCCCTTGAAAAGGTAATTTTAAGTCAACTTATGCCATAACTTCACCAAAACACTATCTTGGAAACTTTCCAATCAGGTTTCAGGGCTCACCATAGCACAGAGTCTGCCTTGTTGAAGGTACACAATGACCTACTGCTCACCGTTGACTCCGGCGACTGCAATCCTGCTCCTTCTCGAACTCAGCGCAGCATTTGATACTGTCGACCACATCATCCTAATTGACCGTCTCCGGTACGGGGTTGGTATTGATGGCACTGCCCTGAGCTGGTTCATCTCCTACCTCAAAGGTAGGAGTTTCTCGACTAACATAGGCAACTCTTTCTCCTCTCCAGCTAGCCTCTGCTGTGGGGTTCCACAAGGTTCCATCCTTGGCCCCATTCTCTTCTCCCTGTATATGCTCCCCTTAGGCCAAGTCATTGAAAGGCACGGCATTTCCTTCCATTGCTACGCAGACGATAGACAACTCTATCCCCCCCTGAAGTCCAAAAACCAATCAAATCTGCTTAACCTTACCCACTGCCTCGAGGATATAAAGTGTTGGATGGCCCAGAACTTCCTCCAACTAAACGAGAGTAAGTCTGAGGTCATCCTTCTCGGCCCCCTCGGACTCAATCAAATGATAGCAGGCAGCCTTGGAAGTCCCGACCCACTACTCAAACTTCACGTCAAAAACCTTGGTGTGATATTTGATTCAGCATTGAAATTTGACAACAATCAATGCCGTGGTAAAAGCTAGCTTCTTTCAGCTTCGGACGATAGCTAAAATAAAACAATTACTCCAGTTTGATGACCTCGAAAAGATCATCCACACATTTATCACCTCCCGCCTAGATTACTGCAACTCCCTCTACACTGGCATCAGCCAATCTTCCCTGTCCCGCCTGCAACTGGTCCAAAACGCCGCAGCGAGACTCCTGATGGGCACCTGAAAAAGGGACCACATCACCCCGATCCTGGCCTCTCTCCACTGGCTCCCTGTGCGGTTCCGAATAAATTTCAAGATCCTCCTTTATGTCTACAAAGCCCTCAACGGGCTTGCCCCCACCTACATCAAAAGTCTGCTTACCCACCACACCACCTCCAGGTCCCTCAGGTCGACCGATTTCGGGTTACTGAACATCCTGCGGTCTAGGCATAAGCTCAGCGGCGACCGCGCCTTTGCGTTTGCAGCTCCTAGACTGTGGAACAGCATCCCTCTTCCATCAGAACTGCCCCCTCCATCGACTCCTTTGAGTCGAGACTTAAAACTCATCTCTACTCCCAAGCCTTTCTTGACGTCCTCTGAGCGAAAAGCTATATGTATGTAGTGATGTTTGTATTTAATCTATGAACCACTGTTGTATAACGTTAGTACCTCCACCAATGTAAAGCATTTGGCCAACGAGAGTTGTTTTTTAAATGTGCTATAGAAATAAAAATGACTTGACTTGACGACTTGGTGAATGGAAAGGAGACAGTGCAGGTACCATTCTTTGCAGACTGGGGTCTGGCTGTGTTTGTTGGGGAGGGGGTACCAGGGTTACGTTTCTGATTTTCAAACCTACAGTAAAACTCATTCAGGTTGTTCGTCAGCTGACGATTGTCCAAAGAGCGGGGGCTTTCCTTTCCTCTTATAGCATGCCCTTGCATGCCCTTCCAAACTGAAGAAGAGTCACTAGCTGAAACTTGCTCCTCAACTTCTCAGAGTACCTTTCCTTGGCAGCTCTGATTCCTCTTCTCAGCTCTTTATCGATTAGGCTATCTTTTAATTCTTTAATGATTAGGCTATCGGCTTGACGCATATTTGCCCCCCCCCCCCATCTCGAAATGGAAATGTTACATTTGTATATAATGATCCCATTAAAATGTATATTTATGTCACAAACTTTGGAATTCATATTTTTCAGCAAGGAAAAGAAAGCAGTTATTTTTGTTTTGATATTATTTGATATTGTTTAAAATTATTAATATGGAGGAGAAAATATAATAGCTAAAACCTACCTTAATTTTGCAATCTCACTAAAGATAATCCC
Organism: Malacoraja senta; assembly: GCA_038087875.1. Taxonomy (NCBI): domain Eukaryota; kingdom Metazoa; phylum Chordata; class Chondrichthyes; order Rajiformes; family Rajidae; genus Malacoraja; species Malacoraja senta. The sequence goes on along the minus strand of CM075984.1, from coordinate 2,708,421 downwards.
CCTTTCCCCCCCCCTTTCCCTCTTCCCTCCCCCATCTCTCTCTCCCCTCCCTTCCCCTCTCTCTCTCTCCCCCTCCCACATCCCCCCCTCTTTCTGGCAGGGGGGAGGCGAAGATGAAGGTGGTGCGGGTCAGCGCGAGTGGTGTGGGTGGCGTGGGCCCAGCGGGGGTCAGCGGGAGTGGCGTGGGCCCAGCGTGGGCCCAGCATGGGTGGCGTGGGCCCAGCAGGGGTGGCGTGACCAGCGGGGGTGGCATGGACCCAGCGGGGGTCAGCAGGGGCCCAGCAGGGGTCAGCGCGGGTGGCGTGGGGGGAAGATGGCTTGGGCCCTGGTGGCGGGGGGAGGCGAGGGGAGCGGGCCCCCGCCGCAGTGGCGTCTGGTGTTGGGGTTACAGCCGCTGGGTTCAGATTCAGCCACCCGCCCGGCGACAGGAGAACGGTCTCCTGGTCGCCTGGCTGGCCGTTGGTGAGGCTTCGACGCTGCGGATGGAGACGCTGGACCAGGCGGGCAGACACCGCACCCCGCACCCCACCCCCCGGGCCCGGAGAATGGGCATTCCCTTATCTCGCGGGCCAGATCCCACTCCCTTATCCCGCGGGCCGCGGGCCATGGGTAGTTTGAACAGAATCCCCCTCCTGCAACGCAATATTCCACTACTTACCTGGAGGTAGACGTGAGGCATCGAGCTCAATGAGTGGAGTGCAAATAGCAGTCTGATCCCACCCGGGCACACTGCGCATGCGCGGAGAGACGGCGTCATTTTGCGTCGTGCGGATGGTCGCATTTTTTTCTCCCAAATCATCCAGCGGCCGGAACCAGAATTTCGGGCGCTTTTCCGACAAAGTGGAAATGCTGATTTTTTAACGAATTTTGTTTGTTTTTTCCTCGGGATTTTTTCTTACTCTGTGGAAAAAAAGGGGTGTGTGGTCGCACCCAATGCCCCCCCCCCCCCCCCCCCTTAGGACGGCCATGCATACAGCACAGAAAGAACTGGCACACAACTCATCAATGCTGACCAAGATGCCACATCCAAACTAATCCCATTTTCTGTGGTTGTCCTAACCTTTTGTGAGGTTGTTTTAACCTTTCCTATCCATGTGGTCGGTAATTTTGAGAATCATAAGGAAGATGAGTAGGTTATAATATGGTTAACCCTGGAGGTCACATACTGGGGAGCATGATGGGAAAATGGCCAAGATAGAATGTAGTCGGTATAGCAAAGCTGAAAGATTCTGCTGGAAAGCAGGCTTTCTTGTCTATTGGGGGGAGGATAGTCCTTTGTAGGTACACAAAAATGCTGGAGAAACTCAGCGGGTGCAGCAGCATCTATGGAGCGAAGGAAATAGGTAACGTTTCGGGCCGAAACCCTTCTTCAGACTGATAGGGGGTGGGGAGAAGAAAGGAAAAAAGGAAAAGGAGGAGGAGGAGCCCGAGGGCTGGGGAGGTGCGGAGACAACCAGATGGCTGATGAAGGGGAGGGGACAGCCAGGGCTAGCAGAATTGGGAGAATTCAACGTTCCAGGCCACCAGGATGTAGACTGCCCAAGCGGAATATGAGGTGCATTTCCTCCAATTTACGGTGTTGCTCGCTGTGGCCATGGAGGAGACCCAGGACAGAGAGGTCAGATACGGAATGGGAGGGGGAGTTGAAGTGCTGAGCCACCGGGAGTTCAGGTTGGTTATTGCGGACCGACCGGAGGTGTTCGGCGAAACGATCGCCAAGCCTCCGCTTGGTCTCACCGATGTAGATCAGCTGGCATCTAGAGCAGCGAATGCAATAGATGAGGTTGGAGGAGATGCAGGTGAACCTCTGTCGCACCTGGAACGACTGCTTGGGTCCTGGAATGGAGTGGAGGGGGGAAGTGAAGGGACAAGTGTTGCATCTCTTGCGGTTGCAAGGGAAAGTACCAGGGGAGGGGGTGGTATGGGAGGGAAGGGAAGAATTGACAAGGGAGTTACGGAGGGAGCGGTCTTTGCGGAAGGCAGACATAGGGGGAGATGGAAGATGTGTAGTGCTGTCTAGGTTCTTATCTGTTGCAATCTTGAGATTACAACTGCTCTTTGTCACTGAGTTGAGCTGGCAAGTCTCCTGAAGGTTCACGGACGGACAGACGGCCTTTTTAACGAGGAGTTTGTGGTAAAAGTTGCTCCGCAGGGAATTATGTACTGGACCTTCCATTCAGAAATTAAAACAAAAAACCCTCAACAAATTGATTCATCTCTGCTGCTTGAAGTGAAGTTATTTTTCATGTCTTTATTTAATCTTGGAATCGCATCAGTAATGTGCTTGCTTATTGTGATTGATAATCTCATCTGCACTTCAGGGCCATGGTGTGGGGCACTGAGCTTTGAATCAGCATGTATGTGAATTTTTAAATCTCTCACATAAAGAAAACATTAGTTAAAAGTGAGGATATAGTGATTATCACTGAGCTCAGCGATTTTCAATTCTACTAATCAAGTAAACAAAACTTGAAAATACTCTTCTAAAGGGCCTGTCCCACTTTCACGACCTAAATCACGACCTCTGCCGAGTTTGCCCTTGACTCGTACTCGCAGCATGGTCGTCACGAGGTCGTAGGAGATCGTAGGAGATCATAGGAGATCGTAGGTAGGTCGTAGGTAGGCCGTGATGCTAGTTGTAGGTACTCGTGGCATCAAGTAGGTCGGGGCATTTTTTCAACATGATGAAAAATGTCCACGAGTATAAAAAGTCATGAATTAGGTCGTGAAAGTTGGACAGGCCCTTAATCCATAGAATCATACATTCAATGTCAATCATTAATTCAGTTTAGTTTAAAGATACAGCGCGGAAACAGGCCCTTCGGCCCACCGAGTCCGTGCCGACCAGTGATTGCCGTACACTAAAGGCTCTGTCTTACCTGTTTGCGGTCATCGGCGGTGAAGCGCGGTGTCGCCGGTAGCGAGGACCGCGCGGCAACGGCGAGAGCGTCGAGCCTATCCACCGGAGCGCCGCACGGATGCTGCGCGGGGGCCGAGTTAATTCAAGCACGGCGGGTCCCACTTGCTTGCGGTAAGTAAAAAAAGGGCGGGCCAACTGCGATGACGTCGGCCCGCCGCACGTGACTCACCAGCGGCGGCTGTGGCGGCGGCCATCCTGATCGCGGCGCTGTAGCGGTGGCTGTGCCTGCGGCCGTGCAGCACATGTGCGTCACTGGCGGCGGCACGTGCCTCACTGGCGGAGGCTGTGGCAGTGGAGGTTTGACGCACGGCGCTCGAGCCACACTGCGAGCGGCCGTGCCGCACTTGTGCATCACTGGTGGAGGTTGTGGGTGAGTATTTGGTTTTCGACATTGTCGATTTTATTTTAGCACGCCGCCGCACGGCCCGGGAATTGTACGTTCTCACGAGTGCGCGGTCTATGGCGGCAGATTCTTCCCGTTTTGCCGCCAATGACCGCAGACTCGTGAGACAGGCCTTTAAAGGTCCTGTCCCACTTACACGATTTTTTTCGGCGACCTGCCTGCACCCGTCATAGTCGCAGCAGGTCGCCGTAAATTTTCAACATGTTGAAAATCCAGCGACGACCAGAAAAGGTACGACTCTTTGGGCATGTCGTGGGGTGAAGCCTGTGTGGTCGTGAGTAGTCGCCCAAAGAGTCGTACCATTTTCTGGTCACCGCTGGATTTTCAACATTTTGAAAATTTTCGGCGACCTACTGCGACTATGACGGGTGCCGGCAGTCACCTAAAAAAAAATGCGTAAGTGGGACAGGACCTTAACACTATCCTACACACAAGGGACAATTTACAGTTATGCCAAGCCAATTAACCTACAAACCTGTACGTCTTTGGAATGTGAGAGGAAACCGGAGATCCCGGAAAAAAACCCATGCAGGTCACGAGGAGAACGAACAAACCCCATAAAGACGGCACCCGTAGTCAGGATCGAACCTGAGTCACTGGTGCTGTAAGGCAGCAGCTCTACCGCTGTGCCACCAAATCTTTTATAATTTTAGTCAACTTTACTGATAAGGCATTATGAGGATGAGTACATAGAAACAAAATGTAACGATTGAGCTGGTAGACCTATTGCTTCCAGCTCCAGCAGCCTGGGTTGAACATGGATCACGAATGCAATTTGTACACAGGTTGTACCTTCACCCTTCTACCTGTTGCCGTGTGGGCTTCGTACGGGTGCTCAGGTTTCCTCCCACATCCCAAAGGTTGTGCAGGTTAAGGGCCTGTCCCACTAGGCTACTTTTTAAGCGACTGCCCGGCGACCGTCATATTCGTAGCAGGTCGCCGAAAAACCGGGACTGGTCTAATGGGCCTGTCCCACTTAGGCGATTGTTTAGGCGACTGCCGGTGAATATGACAATGGAATTCACAGAAGTCAGCACCGGCGACCACCTATGTCACCTGGCGACAACTTACGCCATCCTGGCGACAACCTACGACAGCACCTACGTCAGGAGAAGACAAGCTAACGACAAGCCCACGGTCGCCGACTGTCGTCAAAATGTTTTGAACATTTCAAAATCCAGCGGTGACCAGAAAAACGCTACAACTCTTTGGGCAACTGAGGGAACGACTCACGACCATACAGGTGACACCCCAGGTGACGACCATACAGGTGACTAGACCGTGTGGCGACAGCCTAGTCACCTGTAGTCGCATAAAAATTTGCTTGCGGCACCCCACTAGTCACTTAGCAACATCTTTCTGATAACAGGGTGACCAAAACTGAACACAGTTCTCCAAATGTCACCACACCAGCACCTTGTACAGCTGTAACATAACTTCCCAGCTTCTACATTCATTAACCTGACTGATGAAGGCCAAAGATTTCTTGACCACCTTATCTACCCATGAGGCCGCTTTCAAGGAATTGTTGACCTGTACTCCTAGATCCCTCTGCTCCACAACACTCCCCTGAGCACTGCCATATACTGTGAAGGTCCTGCCCTTGTTAGACTTCCCAAAATGTAACATCTCACATTTATCTGCATTAAACTCCGCTAACCATTCCGCTGCCCACTTGCCCGACAGATCCTACTATATCCTTTGATAGCCATCTTCACTATCTATAGTAACATTCACTTTAGTGTCATCTGCAAACTTACTAATCCTGCCTTGTACTTTCTCATCTAAATATTAATATAAGCCACAAACAACAATGGACCCAGTACCAATCCTCGAGGCACGCCACTAGTCTGAAAAAATAACCTTCCACCATCACTCTCGCTTCCTTCCATGAAGCCGATTTTCTATGCATTCAGTTAGCTCTCCCCTGTATCCCATGCGACTAACCTTCCAGAGCAGCCAACCAAGCGGAGCCTTGCCAAATGAGGTTGTGCTGTTATTTATTAGTAACCTTACAATTATTTAATGAGTGATCTTCCCAAAATTAAACCTTGATCTGATCTCTTATCCATTGTTAGCTACAATTGTAAAGGGCCTGTTCCACTTTCGTGTCCTTGGCACGCTAATTACGCGACCTCGTGGTCGCGTAGTTAGCCGTCTGGAGCACGTGACGTCATTTGAAGATGGACCAAAATGCTGGAGTAACTCAGCGGGACCGGCAGCATCTCTGGAGAGAAGCAATGGGTGACGTTTCGTGTCGTGACTCTTCTTCAGTCTGAAAAGAAGGGTCTTGACCCAAAACTTCACCCATTGCTTCTCTCCAGAGATGCTGCCGGTCCTGCTGAGTTACTCCTGCATTTTGTGTCCATCTTCAACTTTCTTGGCCCGCTCTGGGAATAGAAGTGGGGGCAGATCCGGACCGCAACGGCCATGAGCCTCAGGCCGAGTTCGGCGATCGTTTGCCTGCTTCTGCTGTTGTTGGAGGTGAGACGTCGCGTCGCGCCAAGGTCTTGGGCCTGTCCCACTTTGGCCGTCAGTTACACGACAGGCCGTTGGCGCGCGAAGATTTTGTTCACTACAAAAATTTCGGAGCCCCAAGCGATGTCGCACACAACTACATACCCCTCCGCGCTTCTCAGTGGGACCGGCCCGCGCGGCCATATGATGCCCGTGCGCCTCAACACGACCACGAGGTTGCATAATTTGCGTGCCAAGGACACGTAAATGGGACAGGCCCCTTAGTTACAATCCAAACCAATTACTGGCCCTAATATAAACATTGGTGCAGGTTTGATTTTTTCTGCTTACACAAACAGGAATTTGGTAACAACAGCTGAAAGTTGCATACATGATTATGGCATGCACCTGGCGTTGGTCATAATTTAGCTTGCAATTTCCTGAGGTATAAATCTCCCCAACATGTTTCCAGCAACCAGCAGATGGCTAAATAATCTTTTCACGTAAATTAACCATTTGACGTTTCAATAGCTGCTAATTCATGAACCTGAACCAGTCATGCAACTATTGTGAATCACATGGATACTTGCAGCAAAATGATTACGCATGCCATTGTTCAGAAAATGGAGAATAGTTTAGTTTAGGGATACAGCGTGGAAACAGGCCCTTCGGCCCTCCGAGTCTGCACTGACCAGCGATGCCCGCACACTAACACTAGTTCTACACACACTAGGGACAATTTTACATTTTACATTTATACCAAGCCAATAACTACAAACCTGTACATCTTTGGAGTGTGGGAGGAAACCGAAGATCTTGGAGAAAACCCACGCAGGTCACAGGGAGAACGTACAAACTCCGTACAGACAGCACCCGTAGTTTAGGACTCTAACATCTCAACATTCTGCTCAGGTAGCTTACGTTATGACATGAACAATTACCCCAGTGCTCTCCTCCCTGGCACCTTTTTTTTTTGCTCCTTTGTTAATCCCTCCGATCCCCAACCCCACCTGGGTCTAACTGCTTATCATCTCCTTCTTATATGACAAATAAAGGAATCTCTCTAGGGGGTTTGCCTATGGTCACCCTGGAGATATTTTTCATAAAAACCTATAATTTGACATAAACAATATTTTGTTCCGAGAGGGAAGGAATGGGTGACAGTTCGGATCAAGACCCTTATTCCTCTCAAGAAGTGAAGAAGGGTGAAGGTGAGGAAGGGTCTCGACCCGAAACGTCACCCATTCCTTCCCTCCAGAGATGCTGCCTGTCCCGCTGAGTTACTCCAGCATTTTGTGTCTATGTTCAGTGTAAACCAGCATCTGTAGTTCCTCCCTACACAATATATTGTTCCTCTTCCTTTTCCTATTGTTTCATTTAAAGTAATACTCATCCAAAGATAATTTAGCCATGACCACACTTCAAAAGGATGTCAAATTAGCTGTAGAAATAGTGGCATGGTTAACAGTGCTCATCAATATTACATGGACAACTCATGGAATCCAGTATAGGAGCACAAAATTGTAAGAATTTCCAACCACTCAAAGGGCCAATGTCTGGTTAGACCTGGTACACTAATGCTTTCTTTTGAAGTCCAATTAGCAAAATGCCTATGACAGACTTAGGGGCATGGAAATAGAACAGAGAACCACAGAGGCATAGTTAACGGTGGACATCTGGAAATTGTTGTCTAGAAAGTTGATCTGCTACTAGAATGTGGTGAAGTTATTGCTTTTACCCGATATAGCTGTAAATAGCATAAACAGTAGAATATGATGGGCTTGACCATTTTACTACCAGTGCCATTTCAGCAGCATGGTAAGTGAGCCAGTGATATGACCCTCTGCTCCATCCCAAGATCCCCCACTAATTAATGTTTAAGAAAGAACTGCCGCTGCTGGTGAAATCAAAGGTAGACACAAAATGCTGGAGAAACTCAGCGGGTGAGGCAGCATCTATGGAGAGAAGGAATTGGTGACGTTTCACGTTGAGACCCTTCTTCACCTGCTGAGTTTCTCCAGCATTAAGTATCTACACCCACTAATTACTGATGTTTTCAAAGAGCCTACATAGGCTTTTACACTCCCAAGGTCCCTGCTCTTTACTTTGTTTGACCAGTTAGTATTTGATGTAGCAAAGTGCATTACATCAGACTTGTTAAGGGCCTGTCCCACTTAGGTGACTTTTTATGCGAGTGCAGGAGACTCTGCGCTGGCCACATATTCACTGGTGGTCTCTGGTAAGTCTCCTTCATGGTCATTCTGGGAACTAGTCGCGGCCTCAGTATGGTCGCCGCAAATTTTTCAACATGTTGAAACATTTTCTGCGACCCAAGAATTGGAGAAAATCGATAATCCTGTAGTCGTAGGTGTAGTTGTAGTGGGGTCGCTGTAGATCAGTGGCTCATGTTATAAGTCATGCTTTTGTAGTTACGCCCACTAGCTTATTAGCGTCGCAATCTACTGCACTCTTCAGTATGAAGTTAACTCTCCAGTAAGAGCTTGTAGTTGTTTATTCTAAATAAACAATGTATAACCTGCCAAGGTGTGAGGTCTTTATTATTACAAGGACTCAAAACCACATGGTGTCAAAGTTTACGATCTCACCCTCTGTTTGATTATATTATTTTATCTTAGTTTATTTTTTTTAACCATGATTATGGCTGCTGCATGTAGTTATAGGTAGTCGAGGTAGTTTTAGTTAAAGCCTTTGCTGACCGGGCATTTTCATTGGCTCATTGGGGGAAAAAAACGTAAGCACGAGTTTTCAGAACCAAGGGTAACCGACCGGTAATGTTAAATGTCCGCCGAACTTCACAGCTGTGTATCTCTGGCTTATTAAAAGTTGTCCGGCTTCTTAAAAGTGTCTCCACTCCTTCTCCCCCCTTCTAAAGGACTTACCGTACACTGTGTTAGCCGTCTTAACCTTCCTGGACAGGCCCTTTGCATTATCTCACGTTTAGTTTAGTTTAGAGATACAGCGCGGAAACAGGCCCTTCTGCCACCGAGTCCGCACCGACCAGCGATCCCCGCACACAAGGGACAATTTTACATTCATACCAAACCAATTAACTTACAAACCTGTACGTGTTTGCACCCGTAGCCTGGATCAACTCCGGGTCTCTGGTGCTGTAAGGCAGCAACTCTACCGCTTCGCTATTGTGCCGCCCTAGTTCGGAATTGATCAGAACGCAGGAAATAACTCCATCACTCTACCAACAGGAGCGTTTAAGGATGTTCAAAGACATCTACCAGCATTTAGCTGTTTGCATGTTTTAGATGTCTGCATTTGCGCATTAAAAGTGGAACTCAAGTAAGATACCAACACTGACTGCTTGCTCCCACCACAATGGGCCCAGCAGTGAAACAATGATGTGGAAAAGGTTTGCTTACACTTCATGGAGTCATAGAGTGATACAGTGTGGAAACAGGCCCTTCGGCCCAACTTGCCAAAACCTGCCAACAATGTCCAGCTACACTAGTCCTACTTGCCTGTGCTTGGTCCATATCGCTCCAAACCTGTCCTATCCATGTACCTATAAAATGGATTCTTAAATGATGGGATAGTCCCAGCTTCAACTACATCCTCTGGCAGCTTGTTCCATACACCCACCACCCTTTGTGTGAACAAGTTAGCCCTCGGATTCCTTGTCCCCTTCACCTTGAACCTATGTCCTCTGGTCCTCGATTCCCCAACTCTGGGCAAGAGACTCTGTGCATCATGTCTGGTCCTTTAAGTTTGAATGGGTTCTCCCACCGTGTGGAAATGGGGAACTGGCAGATTTATTTTACTTTATCTTAATATTTGTACATGTATTTTGATTTTTTGTTAAATCATGTTTAAATTATTTAAATCTTTTTCTAATTACCTAATTTATTTCAGTAAATATTCAAAGGCCTTTGACAGGAAAGGTTTGGATAGGCAGAGACTGAATGAGGCGAGGCCAGCAGCAGTTCAGGTCAAAACACAAGGATGTGGCCAGCACTAGAGGGTCTGGGCTATAGGGAGAGGGTGAGTAGGCTGGGTCTCTATTCCTTGGAGGATGATGGGTGATCTTATAGAGGTGTCCAGCAGAGGCCTCCAGTTCCTCGACGTTAGGCCGCAGTGCGGACGGAGATACCCCCCCCACCCTCCACATAAAATAAGCTAAAGAACATTAAAACATACATTTATGACATACTATAAGACAACAATGAAAGGAAGGGAGAGACAGCATTGCTGGCTCCACCCCTGTGGAAAGGTGAGGGAGGAAAGATTTAATGGGAATCTGAGGGGTAACTTTTTCCACACAAAGGGTGGTGGGTGTATGGAACAAGCTGCCAGAGGAGGTAGTTGAGGCAGGAACTATCCCAACGTTTAAGAAACAGTCAGACAGGTACATGGATAGGACCGGTTTGGAGAGATATGGACCAAATGCGGGCAGGTGGGACTGGTGTAGCAGGGACATGCTGGCTGGTGTGGGCAAGTTGGGTTGAAGGGCCTGTTTCCACGCTGTGTCACTCTATGACTATGACTTTATGACTCTAAAATGGTCAGCACTTTATTTCGCTGAGAGAATGGCAGCTTCAGAAGTTTATCAATCCTGCACTGCTGCTGCATTATAGTGGTGGCTGCATGTAAACTCATTCCCAGGCCAGCACGTGTAGCCATGGAGATTTGACATGGAAACAGCTCCTTTGGCCCACCATCCACCCTGACCATCAACCACCCAACAAACCTATAATCTCCTGTCTCAGAGGTGCTAACACTAAGTTACTGTTACCAACAAATGTAATGATTGCCTTCTGCAATATTAAAATGGCAATATTACAATGGCAAAGATCTCAATTCATGCATTTAGGTAAAAAAAAGGCCTGAATAGTTTGAACTAAGTATTCACATACTCTCAGCTACTCCCCTTTTTTAGATTAATTGTTTTACACCAGTGATTTTCTCCTCCCCCTCCCACTGGTCCTCCATCACACGATCAATTCCTGTCCCCTTATGCCTGTTCCAGGTGAGTACTTTCATCCAGCTTGGAGGAGGAGCAAGTCGGCATGCAGAGCATCCTGATGGGCCACAGCCTGGGGATTTATTTTGCATTTGCACCTTACCAGCCTCTGCCACTGAGGCCCAGGCCTCTTGATGCCATCATGTCACAGCTTCCCCACTCTAGTTTAGAGATGCAGCATGGAAACAGGCCCTTCGGCCCACTGAGTACATGCCAACCAGTGATCCCAGCACACTAACTATCCTACACACAATTGGGACAATTTATGATTTTACTGAAGCCAATTTACCTACAAACCTATACGTGTTTGGAGTGAGGGAGGAAACCGAAGATCCCGGAGAAAACCCACACAGTCACGGGGAGAACGTACAAACTCTGCACAGACAGCACCCGCAGTCAGGGTCGACCCTGGATCTCTGGCGCTGTAAGTCAGCAACTCTACCGCTGCGCTGTGCCCTTAGTTCAGTTCTTGCAGCAAACTTGAATCAGCCCGTTTATCCAAGTTCAATCTCAGTACTCTTCTTCAAAACTTCCCATAAATTATGTTAACTTCCAAATGATGGGAATCTATATCCAAAATGTGTTTTTTGTTTCCTTTTGAAACAAGCCCCCCCTGAATACCACATTAAACTACCTCAGTTCCATTGGCTGTTCAAACCAGCAAAGCTTTTGTCACTGCAGATAGACACGAAATACTGGAGTAACTCAGCGGGACAGGCAGCATCTCTGGAGAGAAGGAATGGGTGATGTTTTGGGTCGAGACCCTTCTTCAGTTTTTTTCACCTTCAATTTCACCTATTTCAATGACCACCATCTTTCCAGGACTTCAGACTGCAAATATATTTTGCTTCATTGCTGCCCTTTCTAAGCCATTGAAGCCATAGGTCACACAGCATGGAAATGGGCCCTTTGGCCCACCTTGACAATGCCAAAAAGATGCCCATATCCACTTGTCCCATCTCCTGGCATTTGGTTGGTCTGCAATTGTTCCTTGCTCCCAGTAACTCAGGATTAAAATGTTCCATTTTCTTAAAGGTCTCAATGGTTTCACTCTTGCAAGAAAGGAGCAGCATCCTTACCTCAATATCTCAACTCTTCACATTCTGGCATATGCAGATCATCTTCCTTTCACAGAGTCACAGCTTTGGCCCAATAAGATCCCCTCTCATCCTTCTAATCTCCAGAGTGAACAAGCCCAGCCGCTCCATTCTCTCAGCATATGACAGTCCCGCCATCCCGGGAATTAACCTTGTGAACCTACGCTGCACTCCCTCAATAGCAAGAATGTCCTTCCTCAAAATAGGGGACCAAAAATGCACACAATACTCCAGGTGTGGTCTCACTAGAGCCCTATACAACTGCAGAAGGACCTCTTTGCTCCTGTACTCAACTCCTCTTGTTATGAAGGCCAACATGCCATTCGCTTTCTTCACTGCCTACTGTATCTGCATGCTTGCTTTAATTGACTGATGAACAAGGACCCCCAGATCCCGTTGTATTTCCCCTTTTCTCAACTTGACACAATTTAGATAATAATCGTATCAATCCGGGCACTGAGGCACGGCAGAGAAGCGTAATGTCAGGCAGAGCCATAGTGAGACGATCGAGGAGGTGCTGAACGTCCTCAGGAGTATGAAGGTAGACAAATCTCCAGGGCCTGGTCAGATATATCCAAGGACACTGTGGGAAGCGAGGGAAGAAATTGCAGGCTCCCTGGCTGAGTATAATGGATCATCATTAGATATGGGTGAGGTCCTGGAAGACTGAAGGATGGCTAATGTTGTGCCTCTATTTAGAGAGGGCTGAAAGGCAGTCTGGGAACCATGGACCAGTGAGCCTAACATCTGTGGTAGGCAAGTTACTGGAGAGCATTCTGATGGATAAGATATGCATGCATTTGTATAGACAGGGTTTGATGAGGGGTAGTCAGCATGGTTTGGGTACCAAGATGATAACACGATTTATGACATTTGGACAGGTACATGGATAGGAAAGGTTTAGAGGCAGTAAGGGCCAAGCATGGGCAGGTGAGACTAGTGTAGATGGGGCATCTTGGTCAGCATGGGCTGAAGGGCATATTTCTGTGCTGTATGACTCTTTTCCTTGTATATTCTCATTCAATTGATATAGATGACAAACAGCAATGGACCCAATACCATACCACTACTATTGGTGTGGACACATCACTATTCACATCCTCCAGTCCTAAAAACAAGATTTCACCATCACACTTTATTTCCTACCCATAAGATAATACTTATCTAGTTAGCTAGTGCTCCATAATCCCATTGGATCCAAGAGCATAGCTAGACAAAGGGTCGGACAACTCATGGACTAACAAGGGAACTTATTCTCACAGCCTTATAAGCGAGTGCTTCAACAATATTCAGCAAGGAAAAGGGCCTGGTGGATAATGAGATCACGTTGGAGCGTGCTGATATTCTATGGAATGTTGATGGAGTCATAGAGTGATACAGTGTGGAAACAGGCTCTTCAGCCCAACTTGCCCACACTGGCCAACATGTCCCAGCTACGCTAGTCCCATTTACTCCATATCCCTACAAACCTACAAACCTGTCCTATCCAGGTACCTGTCCAACTGTTTCTTAAATGTTGGGATAGTCCCTGCCTCAACTACCTCATCCGGCAGCTTGTTCCAAACACCCACCACCCTTTGTGACAAAAGGTTACCCCTCAGATTCCTAGTGAATCTTTTCCCCTTCACCATAAACCTATGTCTTCTGTCTTCTGGTCCTCAATTCCCCTACTCTGGGCAAGAGACTCTGCATCTACCGATCTATTCCTCTCATGATTTTATACACCTCTATAAGATCACCCCTCATCCTCCTGCACTCCCAGGAATAGAGTCCCAGCCTACTCAACCTCTACCTATAGCTCAAGTCCTGGCAAGATCCTCAAAAGTCTTCTCTGTACGCTTTCTAGATTGACAACATCTTTCCTACAGCATGGTGCCCAGAACTGAACGCAATACTCTAAAGCATTTCAATGTACACGGTCATGACAATTAGGAAAGATTAATACAAAATCTACAGAAGATAATGGCAAAAATAAATATTAAATGCAATAAACAGGAAATATAAAAAAGAAACTTGGGGAGAATATCAACATCAACGAAGAACTGGGTTGACAGCTGACAGCATATGATGGTGGTGAAGCAACAAATCTTCAACATATTAATTGCTCAGCTAGATAGGATAGAAAGCCACTGACAGAGAAAGCCCAGCAATGGTGGGAAATGTTCAATTTAAGGGATGCAGATTAAACTGCAGAATTCCTCCCCTTCTGTCCCACCCCCCCCCACACACCACCCCCCTCCACCCCAATCTTTGCACATCCCCAATCCTTTCCACTCATCTCTTTAATTTCATGTTTCATGTATTTTGTGCTTTATGGCTGTTGGCAGATCAATTTCCCTCCTGGGTAGACAAAAATGCTGGAGAAACTCAGTGGGTGAGGCAGCATCTATGGGGCAAAGGAATAGGTGACATTTCGGGTCGAGACCCTTCTTCAGACTGAAGAAGGGTCTCGACCTGAAACATCACCTATTCCATCGCTCCATAGATGCAGCCTCACCCGCTGAGTTTCGCCAGCATTTTTGTCTACCTTTGATTTTTCCAGCATCTGCAGTTCTTTCTTAAAAATGTCCCTCCTGGGATAAACAAAATTGTATCATATCGGCTTCACGGACACGGATCATTAAAACATGTACAGATACAGAAAATGATCAGAAATGCTAAGAAAATGCTGGAGGTCAGAAAATAGGTTTACCAGAATCTTATCCGAACTCTAAGCGTGAACTACAAAGAAAGGTTACAGGAACTGCTTTTGAATTCACTTGAATTTAGGTAGTTAAGGGATGATTTAATTTATTTAAATTAATTGAAGTAACTTAATATAAATCATAAAATAGGAAGAATGCAGTTGAATTGCACAGTCTAAACACAGTGCAGTTATTGTTTTTTTTATTATATGCAAATAAACACAACATTTTTCTACGAGGGTTGATTACCGAGAAGCAGATCATGAGATGAGCAAACTGCCTCTAGCACTGTATCACATTAACACCCAAACCAAATACTCCATTAAGAAACATGTTTTCATGTTCCAGGCAGCATCAAGTAACGAAAAAGGAAAAGTTGCTAATTTCCTACCTGATAGGATAGCAAACTGTTTATGTAGCTGTTCAATGATATCAACTGCAAGCAGGGGTCTGATTTCTTGTTGCATTATTTCATCTGCAGAGAGAGAGCAAGAGTAAGTTCAGTTCAGGACTGAAACAAAATTGTATTGTCAGTTGCAGAGATGATCAGAACACTAAATCTGGAATGGTTTCCCAAGATGCTGCTTAGGTTTCAATCACAAGACTTTCTGTTGCTCCAAAGTTGTGATGCAAAATCCATTGGAAATTCTTTCACATTCTTCAGCACAGATAACCCATACATCAAATCATTTTTCAGAATTAGGCAATGGTCAATAATATTAGTTTTGCCATGAATTATTGGATTAAAACACACAGTATCGGTGATTCTCATTTAAATTGTAATGAACCTTTGTTTTTCCATTCTACCAGAATATACATCAATCCTGCTTGCTTTATAATGGTCACATTTTTTCTCATGGATCAATTTTCTATCTTTAGCCATTATATAGACGACTAGTACAAAAATAAACTAGAACGTGACTGTGTCTTAAAATGTACTTATAAATTAATATATGTTCATAGAAAAAAAAAATAGCAATTTGCATCTTCTCATAAATAATGATATACTCCACCAAGTTACTGCTTTTGTCTCAGATCTTAATTGAAACTGTGCTGGAAATCTAAATAATTACCCTGATGACTAGTTAGAACCAAGAGCATGATTATATGAGGAGAATCACAAAGGTTACACTGTGCCACCTTGTGATTTAAACTTCAGTAATACAGGGATTCAAAGCAGCGGGACATGGCAGCAACTGCAACTTATATTAATACAACATATCCAACATTATAACATTTCACAAGGCACTGCACCAGACTTCTGTTCAACAGTGGTTCCAGGATGGATGACTAGACAATAGGTGCCGGAGTAGGCCATTCGGCCCGTCGAGCCAGCACCGCTATTCAATGTGATCATGGCTGATCATCCGCAATCAGTACCCCGTTCCTGCCTTCTTCCCATATCCCCTGACTCCACTATCTTTAAGAGCCCTATTTAGCTCTCTCTTGAAAGTATCCAGAGAACCGGCCTCCACCACCCTCTGAGGCAGAGAATTCCACAGACTCACAACTCTCTGTGTGAAAAACTGTTTCCTCGTCTCTGTTCTAAATGGCTTACGCCTTATTCTTAAACTGTGGCCCCTGGTTCTGGACTCCCCCAACATCGGGAACACGTTTCCTGCCTCTGGCGTGTCCAAACCCTTAATAATCTTATATGTTTCAATAAGATCCCCTCTCATCCTAAATTCCAGAGTGTACAAGCCCAGCCGCTCCATTCTCTCAGCATATGACAGTCCCGCCATCCCGGGAATTAACCTTGTGAACCTACGCAATACTCCCTCAAAAGCAAGAATGTCCTTCCTCAAATTTGGAGACCTAAACTGCACACAATACTTCAGGTCAGAGACAGAGGTCGAGGAAAATGAAGCGAAATCTAGAACATGGAACTATGCAGCTGAAAGCAAGGCCTCAAGGTGAAATGACTGAAATTGGGAGCGCACAAGAAGATAGTTGGAACCGAGCAGAGTTCTAGACAGGCATTGAAATATTCATGGATGGAGCAAGGGGGAGGATTTTAACTTGGTGATATCAACAGAGGAGCAGCTAATGCATGTTAACAAACTTTGAATAAATAGATTTTCATCATGCAACACAAGGCTTTGTCGGGTAGGGGATGGGAACATCTGCTGTAGTGGGATGAGTAATGGATTAGGGAACCAGCAGGGAATGAGCTGAGCTCTGATAGAGCTACCCAGAGTTAGAAGTGGGACCTGTCTCCCAGAGATACTGCAACCCCTGGAAACTGAACAATAGAATTGTGACAGCACTGAAAGGGGTTTGAGCACCTTTGCATTCATGCTGGAAATGACAGCTGTATTTGACAGTCCTGTCCCAGTTTTCAGCAAGGTGGATGTTCTACCTCACAAGCCCAATGCAAAATGTCCCATCGAGCATGCACAGGCAAGCACACGAGGCACTGTCCGCAGCACGCTGCAGTGAACGTTCACGTATGATGTCCATTGAGCTTTGACAGCACACACTTGCCCAGCAGTTTCCATATGTAAAGAAAGTCAGGTGGTCAACAGAGCGAGAGTACAGACCACAGGAAATAACAGCAGCAACTGGCCAGAGTTTTTCTGGAGTCTGCTCTGCTGTTCAATGGACCTTTACGATCATTGGCTTCAACTCAATTTTGCAGCTCAATCCACATAACCACATAATGACACAAAGCTGGGTGGCAGTGTGAACTGTGAAGAGGATGTTAGGAGGTTGCAGGGTGACCTGGACAGGTTGAGTGAGTGGGCAGATGCGTGGCAGATGCAGTATAATATAGATAAATGTGAGGTTATCCACTTTGGCAGCAAAAACAAGGGGCAGATTATTATCTCAATGGGGTTAGGTTAGGTAAGGGGGAGGTGCAGCGAGACCTGGGCGTCCTTGTACACTGGTCACTGAAAGTTGGCTTACAGGTACAGCAGGCAGTGAAGAAAGCTAATGGAATGTTGGCCTTCATAACAAGAGGATTTCAGTATAGGGGTAAAGAGGTTCTTCTGCAGTTGTATAGGGCTCTGGTGAGACCACATCTGGAGTATTGTGTACAGTTTTGGTCTCCTAATTTGAGGAAGGACATCCTTGTTACCTTAAAGAAAGGTAACTTTGAGGGTATGAGACGTGAATTGGCCAAGATAGACTGGCAATTGATTCTTAAAGGGTTGACGGTGGATATGCAATGGAAGGCATTTAAAGACTGCATGGATGAACTACAACAATTGTTCATCCCAGTTTGGCAAAAGAATAAATCAGGGAAGGTAGTGCATCCGTGGATAACAAGGCAAATCAGGGATAGTATTAAAACAAAAGATGAAGCATACAAATTAGCCAGAAAAAGCAGCCTACCAGAGGACTGGGAGAAATTCAGAGTCCAGGAGAGGAGGACAAAGGGCTTAATTAGGAAAGGGAAAATAGATTATGAAAGAAAAACTGGCAGGGAACATAAAAACTGACTGCAAAGGTTTTTATAGATATGTGAAGAGAAAAAGATTAGTTAAAACAAATGTAGGTCCCTTGCAGTCAGAAACAGGTGAATTGATCATGGGGAACAAGGATATGGTAGACCAATTGAATAACTACTTTGGTTCTGTCTTCACTAAGGAAGACATAAATAATCTGCCGGAAATAGCAGGGGACCGGGGGTCAAATGAGATGGAGGAACTGAGTGAAATCCAGGTTAGCCGGGAAGTGGTGTTAGGTAAATTGAATGGATTAAAGGCCGATAAATTCCCAGGGCCAGATAGACTGCATCCCAGAGTACTTAAGGAAGTAGCCCCAGAAATAGTGGATGCATTAGTGATAATTTTTCAAAACTCTTTAGATTCTGGAGTAGTTCCTGAGGATTGGAGGGTAGCTAATGTAACCCCACTTTTTAAAAAGGGAGGGAGAGAGAAAACTGGGAATTACAGACCAGTTAGTCTAACATCGGTAGTGGGGAAACTGCTAGAGTCAGTTATTAAAGATGGGTTTGCAGCACATTTGGAAAGTGGTGAAATCATTGGGCAAAGTCAGCATGGGTTTACGAAAGGTAAATCATGTCTGACGAATCTTATAGAATTCTTCGAGGATGTAACTAGTAGAGTGGATAAGGGAGAACCAGTGGATGTGTTATATCTGGACTTTCAGAAGGCTTTCGACAAGGTCCCACATAAGAGATTAGTATACAAACCTAAAGCACATGGTATTGGGGGTTCAGTATTGATGTGGATAGAGAACTGGCTGGCAAACAGGAAGCAAAGAGTAGGAGTAAACGGGTCCTTTTCAGAATGGCAGGCAGTGACTAGTGGGGTACCGCAAGGCTCAGTGCTGGAACCCCAGCTATTTACAATATTTATTAATGATTTGGACGAGGGAATTGAATGCAACATCTCCAAGTTTGCGGATGACACGGAGCTGGGGGGCAATGTTAGCTGTGAGGAGGAAGCTAGGAGGCTGCAAGGTGACTTGGATAGGCTGGGTGAGTGGGCAAATGCATGGCAGATGAGGTATAATGTGGATAAATGTGAGGTTATCCACTTTGGTGGCAAAAACAGGAAAGTAGACTATTATCTGAATGGTGGCCGATTAGGAAAAGGGGAGATGCAACGAGACCTAGGTGTCATGGTACACCAGTCATTGAAAGTAGGCATGCAGGTGCAGCAGGCAGTGAAGAAAGCGAATGGTATGTTAGCATTCATAACAAAAGGATTTGAGTATAGGAGCAGGGAGGTTCTACTGCAGTTGTACAGGGTCTTGGTGAGACCACACCTGGAGTATTGCGTACAGTTTTGGTCTCCAAATCTGAGGAAAGACATTCTTGCCATAGAGGGAGTACAGAGAAGGTTCACCAGACTGATTCCTGGGATGGCAGGACTTTCATATGAAGAAAGACTGGATAGACTCGGCTTGTACTTGCTAGAATTTAGAAGATTGAGGGGGGATCTTATAGAAACGTACAAAATTCTTAAGGGGTTGGACAGGCTAGATGCAGGAAGATTGTTCCCGATGTTGGGGAAGTCCAGGACAAGGGGTCACAGTTTAAGGATAAGGGGGAAATCTTTTAGGACCGAGATGAGAAAAACATTTTTCACACAGAGAGTGGTGAATCTCTGGCATTCTCTGCCACAGAAGGTAGTTGAGGCCAGTTCATTGGCTATATTTAAGAGGGAGTTAGATGTGGCCCTTGTGGCTAAAGGGATCAGGGGGTATGGAGAGAAGGCAGGTACAGGATACTGAGTTGGATGATCAGCCATGATCATATTGAATGGCGGTGCAGGCTCGAAGGGACGAATGGCCTACTCCTGCACCTATTTTCTATGTTTCTATGTTTCTATGTGATTGAGGCAGTGCAGCGTAGGTTCACAAGATTGATCCCTGGGATGGCGGGACTGTCATATGAGGAAAGATTGAAAAGACTAGGCTTGTATTCACTGGAGTTTAGAAGGATGAGGGGGATCTAATAGAACATATAAAATTATAAAAGGACTGGACAAGCTAGATGCAAGAAAAATGTTCCCAATGTTGGGCGAGTCCAGAACCAGGGGCCACAGTCTTAGAATAAAGGGGAGGTCATTTAAGACTGAGGTGAGAAAAAACGTTTTCACCCAGAGAGTTGTGAATTTATGGAATTCCCTGCCACAGGGCAGTGGAGGCCAAATCACTGGATAGATTTAAGAGAGAGTTAGATAGAGCTCTAGGGGCTAGTGGAGTCAAGGGATATGGGGAGAAGGCAGGCGCGGGTTATTGATAGGGGACGATCAGCCATGATCACAATGAATGGCTCGAAGGGCCGAATGGCCTCCTCCTGCACCTATTTTCGATGTAACCCCTTGATTCCCTTGTTGTGCAAGAATCCAACAAGCACAGACTAACAGACAGCATCTCTAGATAGAGGAATGGGTTGGACCTTTCGCTGGTCTTTACTGAGATAGGGTGTCTTTTTGTCCCATAGGTTAGTATGAGGCTTTCATACTGTCATGGACCATTTTTGAGTGAGGTCAAAAACGGTTATGTACTGTGGCCAATGCTACTCCCTGCATTTTTCTTGGAAGCAATGAAGACCATGTCTACTGTGTGTGTAGATGGACAGAATTCACAATGTGGTCTTTGGCCACCGATGGGAAGTGTTTGAGGTGGACCATGTGGCAGACATAGTGAGACCCTCCATTTGTTTTACCAGTTGTCACAATTTTGATAATGGATATAGTAGCAATAATGTTGAGATATGTTCCGATATCCCCCTCCTCCCAGATATGACAATGAGAAAGTGGATTTAGGATTGAAGCATTCACTGCCATATCTTTAAATTTTAGTGGGGATACAATACAGTACAATACAATACAATGAACTTTATGTTTCCGTTAGGGACTTTGGTTTCTGCAGCCATACAACAAGAAGAAACAATTTACAATTCAAACAAACATTCATCACAGTGAATCTCCTCCTCACTGTGATGGAAGGCTCTCCCCTGTCTCTCCATCCTCTCCCGATGTTAAAGCCCCCGGCGGGCGATGGTAAGTCCCGCGGCCATTAAGGCTGCGCCAGCGATGTAAGGCCCTGCTCTGGGTCTTAATGTTGGTGCCCCCGGCGGGTGATGGCAGGTCCCATGGCCGTTAAAGCCGCGCCGGGCGATGTCAGCCCCGCTCCGGGTCGTTTTCAGCCCCGCAACTCGGGCGGGAGAAGCTTTCGCCGCGGGAGCTCCGTAAAGCGGTCTCCCACCAAGGTACCGCGAGCTCCCGATGTTACTGTCCACAGGCCTGTAGCTGGAGCCTCCGAAACCCCGAAGTCTGGCCACAGCCCCGCGCCACCACAGCTCCCCACGCTCCGAGGCCGGCCAGCCCCACAATCGTAAGTCCGCAGGCTCCGCGACAGGAGCCCCCAGGTCGTTCCGGCTGGAGGCTGCTCCACGGTGCTAGGCCCCAACGACAACGGAGACCCGACAGGGAAAAGGTCGGGTCTCCCGTTCAGGGAAGAGATTAAACGTCCCGTCCCCCCCGCCCCCACATATACACAGTTAAAACCACAGCAAACTACACATTGAACGAGACAAAAATAATATTTTTTTTAAAGGACAGACGGACTGCAGAATCCGCTGCCGCAAAGTGCCGCCCACCTGATACCGTATGTTCCCAAGACTTTGTTACTTATGATGGGTGCAGGAATGAGAGTTATATGAAGAGGGAGAGATCGATGAGGAATTGAGGGAGACTTTCTTCTCACACAAGATCATGAACCTTTGGAATACTCCACTTTAGAGCTGTGAAGACTGACGTGTTGAATTTTTGCAAGGGAACAAGCAGGAAAGTTTAGCTGAGGCCAAGATCAGATGAGTCACAATCTTATTTAATGGCAGCGGGACTGCCTGGTCTACTCCTCCTCCCATTCCTTACATTCTGATGAACAACTAAGAAGGGAAGGGTTGTCATGCTTTCAGCAGGGACAAAGACATGAAATATGGTAAAATGTAGCAAATCAGTAGATGTAGAAGATAGGCACAAAATGCTGGAGTAACTCAGTGGGACAGGCAGCATCTCTGGAAAAAGGAACAGGTGATGTTTCGGGTCGAGACCCTTCTTCAGGCTGAGAGTCAGGGGAAAGGGAAACGGGAGATATAGACGATGTGGAGAGATATAGAATAAATTAATGAAAGATATGCAAAAAATAAACTATGATTAAGGAAACAGGCCATTGTTAGCTGTGTGCTAGGTGAGAAGGAGTACAGACAAAGAGACTCAGCAAGACGACTTTGAAGCTAGTCCGACTTGGGTGGGGGAGGGGTGGAGGGAGAGAGGGGATGAAAGGGTTACTTGAAGTTAGAGAAATCAAATTCACACCCCTGGTTGTAAGCTGCCCAAGCAAAATATGAGGTGTTGTTACTCCAATTTGCATTTGGCCTCACTCTGACAATGGAGGAGGCCGAGGACAGAAAGGTCAGTGTAGGAATGGGAAGGGGAATTAAAGTGTTGGGCAACCGGGAGATCAGGTAGGTCCAGGCGGACTGAGCGAAGGTGTTCAGTGAAACGATCGCCCAGTCTACTTTTGGTCTCGCCGATGTAGATGTAGAAAATTGGTGACTACAGATCCAGAAGATAGTTAGCTGGGAACTTGAAAGTCAGCAGCCAGGAGAGGTGGGGGGTCTGTGCATTTATGTAAATAAAGCATGGTGCACGGACACCACCATCATCGAGAGTCACTGCTCAGCTAACCTAGAGTTCCTCTTGGTTAGATGCAGACCGTTCTATCTGCCCAGAGAGTTTACCTCCACTGTTGTGACTGCAGCCTATATTCCTCCTGATGCTAATGCCAAGCTTGCAATGAAAGATCTGCATCCTGCCATTAGCAAACAACAGAGTTACAACCCCGAGGCAGCTTTCATTGTTGCGGGTGACTTCAATCACTCCAACCTGAAGACTGTACTCCCCAAGTTCCACCAACATGTCTCCTTCGCCACTAGAGAAGACAAGACACTGGACAAAGTCTACACCAACATGGCTGAAGCTTACAAAGCCATCCCCCTCCCCCACCTTGGACAGTCTGATCACCTCTCATTGTTCCTGCTCCCAAAGTACTCCCCACTCATCAGACGGGTTAAACCCACTGTGAGGACAGTTGAAGTCTGGTCAGAGGGGGCGGACTCCACACTTCAGCAGTGTTTTGGAAACACTGACTGGAAGGCGTTTGCAGCCCAGGCCACCCTTGACTCCCACACGGACATTGACTCCTACACATCCTCTGTTCTGGACTTTATAAACTCCACCATCAACAGTGTAACCTCCCTTAAACGGGTGACCATATTCCCGAATCAGAAGCCATGGATGAACAGCGAGGTCAGGCTACTGCTGAAAGCACGGGACACCGCTTTCAGGTCACGCGATGCCCGAGCCTAGAGTTCATCCAGGGCTAACCTGGAGGGGCATCAAGAAGGCCAAGCACTGCCATAAGCTCAGGATTGAGGAGCACTTCAACAACAACTCCGACCACCGACGCATGTGGCAAGGCATCCAGGCCATCACGGACTTTAGACCCACCAACACCACCCCCACATCCAGCAATGCCTCCTTCCTTGAGGAGCTTAACCACTTCTATGGCCACTTTGACAGGGACAATCTAGAGATGGCCATCAAGGCGGTGCTCCCTGCCGATCACCAGCCCCTCACACTCACCCCCTACGACGTGTACGTGGCACTGAGTAGGACTAATGCACGTAAGGCTGCTGGCCCTGACGGCATCCCCGGGTGCGTCCTCAGGGTCTGTGCTGCGCAGCTGACAGACGTCTGGACTGACATCTTCAACCTGTCACTTGCCCAAGCAGTTGTGCCCACGTGCCTTAAATCCACCTCCATCGTGCCGGTGCCAAAACACTCCACTGCGGCAAGCCTCAACGACTTCCGCCCAGTTGCACTTACTCCCATCATCGCCAAGTGCTTCGAGAGGCTGGTCCTGGCACACCTCAAAGGCTGCCTACCCCCCACGTTGGATCCCTATCAGTTTGCCTACCGCAAGAACAGGAGTACGGAGGATGCCATCTCAACGGCACTTCACTCCACCCTCTCCCACCTCGACAACAGAGACACTTACGTAAGAATGCTGTTCATCGATTGCAGCTCAGCATTCAACACCATCATACCCTCTAAACTGATCACCAAACTCGGTGACCTGGGCATCGACCCCTCCCTCTGCAACTGGATACTGGACTTTCTAACCAACAGACCCCAGTTTGTTAGGTTAGACAAGCACAACTCTTCAACCCTCACCCTGAACACCAGCGTTCCACAGGGCTGTGTGCTGAGCCCCCTCCTCTACTCCCTCTTCACCTATGACTGCACACCTGTACATGGTACTAACACCATCATCAAGTATGCAGATGATACAACGGTGATTGGCCTCATCAGCAACAACGATGAGTCGGCCTATAGGGAGGAGGTCCAGCTCCTAGCAGCATGGTGCGCTGACAACAACCTGGCCCTTAACTCCAAGAAGACCAAGGAGCTCATTGTAGACTTCTGGAAGTCTAGGGGCGGCACGCACACCCCCATCCACATTAACGGGACGGAGGTGGAACGTGTTTCCAGCTTCAGGTTCCTGGGGGTCAACACCTCCGATGACCTCTCTTGGACCCACAATACCTCAACTCTGGTCAAGAAGGCTCACCAGCGTCTCATCTTCATGAGGAGACTAAAGTCTCCTCAGATTCTGGTGAACTTCTACCGCTGCACCATCGAGAGCATCCTTACCAACTGTATCACAGTATGGTATGGCAACTGCTCTGTCTCCGACCGGAAAGCACTGCAGAGGGTGGTGAATATTGCCCAACGCATCACCGGTTCCTCACTCCCCTCCATTGAGTCTGTCCAAAGCAAGCATTGAATGTGAAGGGCGCTCAGCATCGTCAAGGACTGCTCTCACCCCAACCACAGACTGTTTACCCTCCTACCATCCGGGAGGCGCTACAGGTCTCTCCGTTGCCGGCCCAGCAGGTTCAGGAACAGCTTCTTCCCTGCGGCTGTTACACTACTCAACACTGTACCTCGGTGACTGCCACTCACCCTCCCCCCCCCCCCCCCCCCCCCGGACACTCCTCCCACCAGGAAAAATACTTTGACTGTATGCACGTAAATAGATTTATTTATTGCTCATATTTATGTCGCTCTTCTAGGGAGATGCTAACTGCATTTTGTTGTCTCTGTACTGTACACTGCACAATGACAATAAAGTTGAATCTGAATCTGAATAAAGAATAAAAATGTTTACCATTGATGGCCGCTGAAAGAATTGGGGGTTGGAGGGGAGAAGGAAATGTGAGTGAAAAATTAGAAAGTGATTAAAAATGGAACTCATTTTTATAGTTATGACCAGAGTGGAAAATCTATTTGAAATAGCACACACCACAGTGGCCTGGAAGACACATTGGAGAAATTATAAAGAGGAATTGATTAAGTTAGACAAAAATGGCTGCAAATTCAAGAACCAGACATTAAAGAAAAATGAAGGATGAGAGATGCTAAGTGCAGATGTTGACATCTCAGACCATCCACACGCCTCTCAGCTCTTGTCTATTTATGAAAATAGCCCGGCCCACTCATTTTATACACCTCAATTAAATATTTCATCTTTTATTCTAAAATTTCATGAGATAACATTTGTAAATAGACTTTTAGATTTTTATTATGCACATTGGAAGGCAAACAGGGAACAGTGGAAAAGTATAAATATGTCTATTCCTCTGCAATTTCTTATCAATCAATACCTCCTAGTAACTGACAACAATGTGACCTCACAAATTTGCAAATATTACAGGACATACAGACATTCCTACAGCTGCACTCAACTTTTAATAATATGCAATATTTAATTAAGCTAGATGTTCCTCATTAAAATTATTACAAATCCACTTGCAATTGTCTGTAATTATTTTTGCATCTTTTCTCCTTGTGTATACTGTGCATAATTGAAAGGGAATTATCCATTTTTGATCTTTTTGATCTCATTATCTCTAAAATAATCAGTATCAATTATGGACTTGTATTTGTGAATTCTAAAACAAATCACCTATTCGGGAGGTTTAACACCACAAACACTTGCACAACTAGCCCACGGCAATGTGGCAATGTAGTATTTGACATCACTGGCACTCAGAAGAAATTGATCTGTAGCAGGGTGAAAGTACACCTTAACTTTGGATCATCTAAAGCAACTAATATCTGGAGATGGAAGAACGGAAGGAGAAAGGATGGAAAAAGTATGGAGAAAAATTAAATATCATGTGTATTCGTAATTTAATTTAGTACATGTTAAAACATTAAACTTCATAGTGACATATTAATGATGACACCAGATTACATAGCACATGGTTACATTAGACTTCTGACACAAGTCATTTTAGAAGAAAATGTACTAATCTCCTTCATAACGAGTGGTCTTAATAATGATGTTATAAAATAATGTTACAAAGTTAGATTTGAGCATTAATTAAAATCTGTTCACAGCACACAGAATTAAAGTGCGTACAACGTTAGTGTGGCATCACTGTAATTTCATGCCAAAACCATTCTTAATTTCCATCACTGATTCTGGCTCTGCTGGATGTGAAAGGACAAGGATGGAATTATATGAAATAATTGGCTTCAAAATGTTGTAGGGTCCAAAGAATACTTTTAACATTACATTTGAGTGTCATAATTAGATATCACCCTAAACCCAACTGATTAATCTTCAGTCTTCTTGTTTATATTGTCTAGAACTAGTGTTGAAAGACACAGCTGCTTCCTTCGCTGTTCTTGTTGCTTAGTACTATAGTTTAGTTTAGAGATACAGCGCGGAAACAGCCCTTTGGCCCACCGAGTCTGCACCGACTAGCGATCCCCGCACATTAACACCATCCTACACACACTAGGGACATTTTTTACATTTATACCAAGCCAATTAACCTACAAACCTGTACGTCTTTGGAGTGTGGGAGGAAACTGAAGATTCGGAGAAAACCTACACAGGTCATGGGGAGAATGTACAAACTCCATACAGACAAGCACCCGTAGTCAGGATCGAACCCGGGTCGCTGGCGCTGTGAGGCAGAGCTCTACCACTGCGCCACCATGCCGCAGCTGTGAATGGCTGTGATTGCATGTTGATTGGACACTGAAAGTGGCTCAGGGAGTGAACCAGACTGAAATTTCCAAAGGGCCACCCATTCCCAATGACCAGGTTACTGAAACCAAAGAATCTTGGTAGAGAAATAAAAGAAAAAGTGTTGGAGCAACTCAGCGGGTCAGGCAGCATCTCTGACACAAAAACAAATTCACACAGCAACAAAGCTTTACAACGCGATACACTTGGCAATAACAAACAAAACTAAACTGGAGAAAGACAAAAAACTGGAATAACTCAGCGGGTCAGACAGAATCTCGGGAGAAAAGGAATAGATGACGTTTCGGGTAAAGACCCTTCTTCAGACTGATTGTCATAGAGGGGGTGAAAGCTGGAAGAGAGGCAGATGTGGAGCAAAGTTGGACAAGTGGTAGGTGGGATACGGGGGGGGGGGGGGGTTGTTAGGCAGATGGTTAAACAAAAGTCAGAGATGAAAGTTTGAGATAAATAGATAAGGATAGAAATGGCACAAAATGTGAAGCCATAGGAAGGAATATAGGTGGAAGGGAAGGGGGAAAAGGGAATAACATGTGTGCATCCAGATGGGGTGATGTTCGTAGGTTAGTTACCTAAAATTAGAGAATTCAATGGGTTGTAAGAATATAAGGTGCTGTTATTCCAACCATGTGGCCTCATTCTGGCAATGGAGGAGGCCAAGGACAGAAAGGTCAGGATGGGAATGGGATGGGAATTAAAATGAAAGTGTTCGACAAATCGTCGACTAATCTTGTCAGTGACAGAAGAAAAAAGCACTAATTAATGAGCTACACGGGATTTCGTTGTTTATGTGAGCTTGCTTGTTTTTATCCTTTAACTATTTTAGGCATTCAATTTTATCAATGCATCTTAAAAGTAACGTCAAAATGAAATAAGAATTTATCTTTTCATTAAAATTGCAATTGCTACATTTTTGTGAAGAATGTCTTAGCAAAACCACACACTTTGTTTTCTCTTGATTGTTATTGACACCAATTCTTCTTCTTGCGTACGGCGTGCACAGCCTAAAGTTGTAGATCAAGGGTAGACATCCAGGCCAGGACAGCATCAGTTATTGGGTGGATGGCTTTGATGCCCCCAGGGAAAAGCCTCAGTGGGCAATCATTCATGATGTGCGGGATGGTCTGGTCTGGATGTCCGCAGTCGCAAGCAGGGCTGTCTGTCATCCCCCATTTATGCAGGTGATGGGCCGTTCTTGCGTGGAGGGTGCAGATTCTGTTCAGGGTCGGCCATTGCTTGCGATGGAGGTCAAAACCCGGTGTTTTCACTGTGGGGTCTGTGATGACCTCTCCATTGTTGGTGTTGGCATCGTTTCAGGCTCTGCGCCACTCAGTCTTGGAGTCAATGTCTTCCAGGGATTTAAAGGAAGACCAGAAGGGTTTGCGGGACTTCAGGCGCATGTTGGGCAGATTGTTCAAGTCAGCATGGATGGGAAGGTCAGGGCTAACCTCGATGGTGTACCAATCTGTCAACATCCTCTCCCTTCTGCGTATGCTGGGAGGGGCGATATGAGAGAGGACGGAGCCACTGCAAAGGTGTTGACTTAAGCGTCCCTGTGATGACCCGCATTGCAGAGTTAAGGACAGTGTCAACTCGTTTGGTGATTGACATGAATAATCTACAGCAGGCATTAAGCACGAATGCTAATTTTCTATATTACTGATTATTTTTTAAATATACCATTTTGTTTGCAGCACCGAAAACATGTTCAACGGCAAGGTTAAAATAAACAGCAGGTAATTTAGGCTTCGATGGAACCCTCATGTACCCCACATAAAACCACATCAAGAGGGGAATGATGCAGATTTGTACTTAGAGTCACGGAGTCGTAGAAACAGGCCCTTTGGCCCAACCCATCCATGCAGACCAAGATGCCCCGTCGAAGCTTGTCCCATTAGCCCACGTTTGGTCCATATCCCTCTAAACATTTCCAATCCATATACTTGTCCAAGCTGCTTTTAAATGCAGTTATAGAACATGCATCAACTATCTCCTCTGGCAGCTTGTTCCATTTACCCACCACCCTTTGAGTGAAAAAGTTGTGTCTCAGGTTCCTATTTAATCCAATTAAATCTTGCCCCTCTCACCTCAAATCCTTGTCCTCTGGTTTTTGATTCCCCTTCCCAGGGTAAAATACCCTGTGATTTATACATTTCTACCAGATCACCCCTCAGCCTGCTGCACTGTGTGGAATAAAGCCCTAGCCTGCCCAACCTCTGCCTCTACTTCAGGCCCTCAAGTCCTGGCAACATCTTTGTAAATTGTGTCTCCCCTCTTTCACTCTTTCCAGGTTAATGATGTCCAGTGACCAAAACAGAACACTGCTTTCTGGATGTCCCTTTGCCTGCAAACATCCTACTCTAATCATCCCATAGCAAGTTCCTATCTAATATCACCAAAGTAGGCCATGCACCAATTCAGAACATAAAAACCCATGGGACAGCCCTGTTCTTATCCATAACTATCTTAAGGCTAATAGAACTGAGGAATGCTAATCCCTAAAGGCTGGCCCACCAAAACCTCAATGATTTGGCCTCCCAACTTCCTTGGAGTAATCCAAGCTTTGCCCTCTCCTACGCTGGGCCCCTACATACTGGGGTGGGGTGAGGCAGAAAGGTGCAGCAAGGCAAAATTTGGTGACTGATAGGTGGATGCAGGTGAGGGGGGGTGGGTTAAATAGTCACTAGAATAAGTGGGACCCATTGGGTCCCAGTTACACGGGAGGCCTGGTCCCCCAACGCAACCCGTTCCCCCAACGCAATATTCCACCACTCACCCATAGCCCCAAACTGCGCAGGCGCGGCTCATTTCCCCTCATCCGCGAGCACTCCCTCCCCCTCCTCTTCATGTGTGGGAGAGCTGTGTGGGAGAGCAGAAGGGGAGGGGGGAAGAGGAAAGGGGGGTGTGTGGTGGGAGGGGTGTGAGGTGGGAGGGGAGGGGGGTATGTGTGGGCAGGGGGGGTTTAGGAGAGGGGGAAGAGGGTGGTGTTGGGAGAGGTGTGGGGGGCGTGGTGGGGAGGTGTGGGGTGGGAGGTGTTGGTGGGGGTTTGTCGGGGATGGGTGTGTGGGTGGGGGGGTTGTGGGGGTAGGGGCATGGGGGCGGAGGGGGGTTGGGGTGGGTGCGGGATCGGGGGATGTTGGCGTGGGGGGGTGGGGGGGTGTGAGGGTGGGGGAGAGCTCAGAGAAAAGACGTGGAAGAGCCATGGGGGAGTGGGGGGTATCACGGGGGAGGGGGCAGGAGCCAGCGCGGGGAACCAGAGGGGAAGGGGCTGGTGCTGCGGGGCGTTGCAATGGCGTTGCGTTTGGAACTCACAGCGTTGCGATGGCGTTGCGATGGCTTTGCGTTTGGGACTCTCCACTTTCTGTTCAGCGACATCTCAACTCCAGGCCGCTTCGGGTCCCTCCGAAAATGGTGTCCGGTTGGAGACTTCCGCTGGGCATCCTCAGCTCCAGTAAAGACACAATGGTGCAGGAAAGGGCAGACCGTCCCGGGGAATGACCGGAGATGGGACCAATCCGCGCATTGCTGACTAGCAGGAGAGGAGATCGATCTGCGCATGTGCAGTTTTCACGATTTTTAAACCTTGCTAACTTTTACCATATACTACCGATCGGAACAAAACTTATTGCATTCGTAGCACAGGAGAACGGGGAGTGAGACGTTTTTACGCAAATAGAAAAAACGCGCAAACCGGAAAGATTAGATAGATAGCTAGATAGCTAGATAGCTAGATAGATAGCCTAGCTAGATAGTTAGATAGTTAGATAGTTAGATAGATAGATAGATAGATAGATAGATAGATAGATAGATAGATAGATAGATAGATAGATAGATAGATAGATAGATAGATAGATAGATAGATAGATAGATAGATATATAGATATATATATATATAGTTGGACAAAGGCTGGAGATGAAAAGACGAAAAGTGTGCGATAAGGATAGAGGATGTGCAAATTGTGAAGCTAGAGGAAAGTATATTAGTGGAATGGGAGGGGGAAGGAAAGACATTGATCATAGTCCAGATGGGGCACAGGTAAATTGGGGGGGAAGGGGGAGGGGAAGGGAAGGGAAGATGGCATTGTTGTAGGTTAATTAGTTAAAATTGGAGAATTCATTGTTCATATCTTTTGGTTGTAAGTTACCTGGAATACAGAGTGTTGTTTCTCCTGTTTGCATGTGCCCTCACTCTGGCAATAGAGGAGGTACAGGACATAAAGGTCAGTGTGGGAATAGGAAGGGAGTTAAATTAGTTAGCAACTGGGAGATCCAATAAGCCATGGCCAGACTGAGCACAAATGTTTGGCAAAATGGTTCCCGAATCTACACTTGTCTCACCGATATAAAGTAGGCCACATCAGGAACACTGTAGGGTAGGTTAGAGGAGGTGAATGTGAACCTCCGTCTCTCCTGGGAGGATTGCTGGGGTACCTGGATGATGTGAGGGAGTAGGTACAGGGACAGTTGTGGACATCTCCTGCAGTTCAAGGTGATAGCCCCGCGGGATGGGGTGGTTTTGTGTGGGATGGGGTTAGCGAACCAAGGAGTTGTGGAGGGAGCGGTCTCTGCAGAAGGTGGAAAGAGGTGGGGATGGGAAGATCACGTTGAAG
>CM075984.1:2648316-2676451 GCA_038087875.1 Malacoraja senta | reverse complement strand
TTAAACATGACATCAAACAAACTCTGAGCAATAACAGCCTATTGCATTTTATCTGTTTATTTATTGTGTATATATATGGTCTATAGTATATAGACACAGTGAACTTTTATCTCCTGTTCTGTATTATGTTTACATATTCTGTTGTGCTGCAGCAAGCAAGAATTTCATTGTCTTGTCTGGGACACATGACAATAAAACTCTCTCGACTCATCTGCAGTTCCTTCCTACACAGAATCCTTTGGGGATTAGTATATTTATGAAAATAGGTTTTAGATTGATATGAGGTATCGAGGCAATCTTACAAATTTAAACTGGTCACAAGATATTGTATCCGGTGCTGTGAGTTTATTCTCTTCTCACTGTCTTGTCAAATGCAATTATGATCAAGTTTAATGCACCAAACTAAATACAATAGGGGGAAAAAAAAATCACAGTGAGTCACTTGATGCCACACTCATGCACATACTCCTGATTGAGTAACAACAAATCAGAACTCTTGGGGCCCATCTTGGCCAGGATATGGTGTGTATTTGGAAGAGAATTGATTCACTCTTCAAAATACAGGGTGCAGGGCCAGAAAGACAATTCCAGCTGTAGCCTTGAGGACATGATCCAGAATTAGCTGGATGTCTAACTCAGCAGTTCTAGAATAGGCATCTATATATGACAGTGTGCAAGTTTGTAGGAAGGAACTGCAGATGCTGGTTTAAACCGAAGATAAACACAAAAAGCTGGAGTCACCCAGCGGGTCAGACACCATCTCTGATGATAAGGAACAGGTGACATTTCGAGACCCTTCTTCAGACTCAGAGTCAGGGGAAAGGGAAACGATAGATATAGACGGTGATATAGAACAAATGAATGAAAGATATGCAAAAAAGTTAGAATGATAAAGGAAACAAGCCATTGTTCGCTGTGAAAACGAGTTACAGACAATGAGACGCAACAAGACGACTTTGAACCCAGTACTATGACTTAGGTGTGGGAGGGATGGAGAGAGATGGAATGCCCAGGTTACTTGAAGTTAAAGAAATGAATATTGATGTCGCTGGGTTGTAAGCTGCACAAGATAGTGTACAAGATTGCCCAATGCTCTCCATGAGGGTAAATTCCAATCTAGCTAATTAGTGATAGATGAGAGTCGGGCCATGACAAGGTAACAGTCAGGGACAATGGGGCTGAAGGATAGACTGAAGAATGAAGACAAGTTATTGACTTATCTAGCACTGTCCACTGTTTGTCATTCTTGGTACAATGACATCCAAATTACCTGCATTGTCTCAAAATGAAGTATATTATCCAATGTGACACTGATACGTAAAATACTTATGGGGCATAATTAGACTCATATGCAGAAATTTCCAGAACAAAAATACAACGTCTGTCCCTTCCTTCTTTGTTGTTTGTTTGTATGTGTTAAATGTATGTTTTCAGTGTTCTTTAGCTTGTTTTATGTGGGGGGAGTTGGGAGAAAACTTATTCTAATCTCTTACCTCGACGGAGATGTGATTTTTATCCATATCGTATCTGCGGCCGAACAGTGAGGAGTTGGCGGCCTTTGCTGGAGACCGACTTCGAGAGCTCCACTGCGAGAGCCTGCGGACTTTAACATTGCGGAGCTCACAGTCTCTGGTTAGAAACTGACTTTGGGAACTCCAAGCCGCAGGAGCTTCGATTGCACCAACAAGGAGGCGTCGACCGCCCCGACTGTGGATGGTTCGACTGCCCCGACCGCGGAAGAATAAAGAGGAAGAAGATTAGACTTTATTGCCTTCCATCACAGTGAGGAATGTGGGGAATCCATTGTGGTGGATGTTGATGTTAACTTTTATGTAGTTGTGTCTTGTTGCTTTTTTTTTAGTATGGCTGTATGGTAATTTGAATTTCACTGCACCTTAATTGGTACATGTGACCTTTAAACATTGAACCTTGAATAGGTCATTATTATGCTTCATCCTAAAAAAAAGATTTTAAATCTAATTAGATTGTAATAGTTCGTGGGGGGAAAGAAAAAAAATCTCCATGGTGTAATTGAACATACTTAAGGGCCTGTCCCACCAGCATGCGACTGCATGCGTCTAGCGCGACCAAACATGGTGGCTTGAGCCGTTCGGCCTCGCGGGGCCGGTCCCACTTCCAACCGCGGAGCCGTCTGGAGTTGTGCGGAGCTGGTCCCGACATCACACTCACCAATCAGCTGGGCAGGAGGCGGGCCGACTGAATTTGGACGTTGCACGGCGTCGGGCAGTGACGTCATCACGCAACAGCACGCCGGGTGGTGACATCATCGCGCAACGCCACGCGCTTGGGTTACGCCATCAAGACGCTGCGTACGGCATTGAGGCGTTGCATGCGGCGTCGAGGTGGTGCGTGCGGCCTCCATGCGGCTGCGGGCCGGCAGGCCTTTGCCGCGCGGAATGTTTGAACTGTCAGTTTTTCGGAGCCCCGCGCGATGTCGGGACCAGCTCCGCACAGCTCCATGCGGCTCCCGCGATCGAAGTGGGACCGGCCCCGCGAGGCCGCACGGCTAACGCGACCACATTAGGTCGTGCTAGCCGCATGCAATCGCATGCTCGTGGGACAGGCCCTTTAGCCTCAAAGGCTGTTCAAGCCTTGGTTATTTTTACTTCTGCCCATTCCCCAAACAAGAAAGGGAATTGATGTATAGCACCTTTTCTATTAGATAACATTTCTTTCATAAGGACTGCTAGCTTAAGAATGCAATGGCTTAGTCAGTCTGAAGAAGGGTCTCGACCCGAAATGTCATCCAAGTCAAGTCAAGTTTATTCGTCACATACGCATACGAGATGTGCAGTGAAATGAAAAGTGGCAAATGCTCGCGGATTGTGCAAAAAACTATAAAACAGAATGGAACAGAATCAGAATTACATATTTGTGGGAGAAAAAAAAAGAAACAGCAATTTAAAAAGATACCACACAACAGTAAATTGGTTCAGTAAAGTTAGTCCCTGGTGAGATAGGAGTTTACAGTCCTAATGGCCTCTGGGAAGAAACTCCTTCTCATCCTCTCTGTTTTCACAGCATGGCAACGGAGGCGTTTGCCTGACCATAGCAGCTGGAACAGTCTGTTGCTGGGTTGGAATGGGTCCCCCATGATCTTGTTGGCTCTGGAGTTGCACCTTCTGATGTATAGTTCCTGCAGGGGGGCGAGTGTTGTTCCCATAGTGCATTCGGCCGAACGCACTACTCTCTGCAAAGCCTTCTTGTCCTGGGCAGAGCAGTTCCCAAACCAAATTGTGATGTTTCCGGACAAGATGCTTCCCACAGACGCTGAGTAGAAGCACTGGAGGATCCTCAGAGACATTCTGAATTTCCTCAATTGTCTGAGGTGGTAAAGGCGCTGCCTTACCTTACTCACCAGTGTTGCAGCGTGTGATGTCCATGTCAGATCCTCTGAGATGTGGACTCCCAGGTATTTGAAGCAGCTCACCCTATCCCCATTTATCCATTCCTTCTCTCCAGTGATGCTGCTTGTCCCGCTGAGTTACTCCATCATTTTGTGTCTCTCTTCGATTTAAACCAGCATCTGCAGTTCCTTCATACACATTTATTTCAGCAGTGCTCAAGTGTAAATGCTTTTGTCCCCTAAAGTGAAACAAGATTTACACCATCTATCGGCACTTGGGGAGAGTTGGTGAGAAGAGGAAGAATCCCTCAATCTCCCTGATGGAGCTCTTCCTCTCACCAATCACACCATCTTCCATAGGAGCAGCCTCCTGCTATCTCCTATTTGCTGCAGTCCGCTAGCATTCTTGGCTGACCCTCCCCCATCCAGTCAGCAGCTCTCTAATGGGCACCATAAATCCACCCCCAGGCAGTCTCGGGCCTCCAACTGCCACCCCTCTCTCAATCTCAAACAAGAGCTTTGTTCTAGATGGTCCAATTTCCTTTGTGAGCCCTGTCACACATGAAAACAAAATTACATAGATTCAAGAACATCTAAAGTCTTGCCTTCTGCCAAGGCTTTACAGAGTGGGGACCGTGATCAAAATGGTCACTGGCCACTGTGCACTGACCACACCTTTCAATTTCTAGGCCCCTGAGTCTTCAATCTTTAATCAGCAATTTTCTCAGCTTCCCCTGAATATCCATCCCAGATCCTTTCTCCTTTCTGCTGCTCCTTGAAACCTCCAGCTTTGACTAAACCAGGGCTGGGGAGCCTGCGGCTTTAAGGCCCCATGCGGCCTTCTAAGCCATTAAGCCTTTTGAATGAATCCAAATTTTGTAGAACAAATCTTTTCACTATTATTAATATGTTTTTGTTTGTCTTTTATTATTTTTATTTTAATCTTAAAATGAACGTATTTAAAATACCAAAGAGTAAAAGAAGATTCAACGAAATAATCCTCCCCGACTGACGGCCACAATTAAAACATTAGTAAGTCATGAGGGCTATTTTAACAAAATAATGTACATTTTGAAGTATATCTAATTGAAGTTTCTTGGATGCGGCCTTCTTAGATTACAGCTAACTTAATGTGGCCTTCCGACCTGAAAAGGTTCGCAACCCTGGGCTAAACCATTGAT
Organism: Malacoraja senta; assembly: GCA_038087875.1. Lineage (NCBI taxonomy): Eukaryota > Metazoa > Chordata > Chondrichthyes > Rajiformes > Rajidae > Malacoraja > Malacoraja senta. Next base: position 2,671,903 of record CM075984.1, on the reverse strand, counting down.
GCATCCGCTTTAAACATTTCCTTACGTGGATTAGCATCAGATTTTGCTTGGAAACACCATGCAATGGAGTATAAAATGAATTAACACAAGTTTAATAATCCATTAACTTCACATACAATCCCAACAATATTTTAAAATTTGTCTCAGAAAATTAATTTCCAAATCTCAAAGTTCAAAAATTCCTCTAGGAGACGAAAATTAATCAGCTGCTCAAACACTATTTAAAAGTGATACGATAAACATTTTGCTTCTATCACGTCTAACTGAGAATAGGATATCTTTCCATAATAAATTTAAAAAAATACATTTTGGCAAGTTTCTGGTAAAAGAAAGTCAACTTTGAAAATTGTAGAGACTTCTAATTGATTTTCATTGGTAAGTGGATCTCACTTTTCATCAAGCAAAATTATTCTTCTGCAGTTACTACTCATAACAAAATGTGTTTAAGACACGATGGTTTTAAAGGATCCTTTAGCTGAACATTTATGTGAAATGCAATGCAGCATTAGTTTAATCTCCAAATCCTAGCATTCTCAAATTGTTCAATTGCTGCTCAGTAATCAGAATCTTTTATGACCTCTCCATATTCCGAACCAATTATAGCCACTGAAATGTGAAATAACTTTTGTCTTGTTCAAGCCTGGATTTGACATCTCAATAGTGAGACCACACCTGGAGTATTGTGTACAGTTTTGGTCCCCTAATTTGAGGAAAGACATTCTTGCTATTGAGGGAATAGGTTTACAAGGTTAATTCAGTGGTGGCGGGACTGTCATATGCTGAGCGAATGGAGCAGCTGGGTTTGTACACTCTGGAGTTTAGAAGGATGACAGGGGATCTCATTGAACCATATAAGATTGTTAAGGGTTTGGACACACTGGAGGCAGGAAACATGTTCCCGATGTTGGGGGAGTCCAGAACCAGGGGCCACAGTTTAAGAATAAGGAGTAAGCCATTTAGAACGGAGATGAGGAAACACTTTTTCTCACAAAGAGTGGTGAGTCTGTGGAATTCTCTGCCTCAGAGGGCAGTGGAGGCCGGTTCTCTGGATGCTTTCAAGAGAGAGCTAGATAGGGCTCTTAAATATAGTGGAGTCGGGATATGGGTAGAAGGCAGGAACGGGGTACTGTTTGGGGATGATCAGCCATGATCACATTGAATGGCGGTGCTGGTTCGAAGGGCCGAATGGCCTACTCCTGTACCTATTGTCTATTGTCTATAATATTATATGCTTTTGCTTTCCCCAAAATAAAAATCATAGTGAATATCACTGAATTGAAGAACAAGTAGGAAACTGTTGCTTCCGCAGTAAGGGTGTTTGTGCCTCTGGAATGTGGGATCTCTCACAATTGCATGGAAAAATACAGCGAGGAGGCAAGTGGCTGGTGGACATGGAAGAGTGAATCAGGGAATTGCAAAGGGAGGGGAAGATGTGTCTAGTGAGGGCAACAGAAATAAAGGAGGAAGTGTATGTATGAATGAGGAAGGTGCTGTGTTGGAAGGCAAGGAGAAGGGGATGAGAGAGGTGCAAGTTTTGGTCATGGAAGTGGGACTGGAATTAAGAAGTGAAGAACACACAAACTATCCTGATATTGGGTGGACAGGGCCGGCCTTAGGAGGTGCGGGGCCCAATTGGGAAAATATTTCATAGAAATATAAATAAATAATTAGAACTGAGTCACGTGTCGTGAGTAATATGACAGTCAGTCGGCTTTAAAAAAAAATCTTAAATTGCGCATGCGCAGATTGTTCTCTACATAAAAATAAAAATAAAAATAAATAAAGTAACAATTCAATTTTCCCACGGCTTCCAAATCGCCTTCTTTCTGAATTACTGAATGGGTGGGGGGTGGAGGGTGATGGCAGGTGGAAAGATGGTGGGAAAAACGGGAGCACACAAGTTGAATCAGTTGTCATCTTATTGAATGACAATACTAGTTCAACTTATCAAGGGACCAATTCGGGGGAGAGTTCCTTTCACAGCGTGTGGGGAGTCTAGCCAGGGGTAAAGTTGCGGGGTGGGCAGGAGCATTGAGAAGGAGGGGGTCGGGTTCATGCCAGTAACTCACTCACTCACCGCTGTTGCAGCGCTCCTTGCGCGGAGCTACCGCATTGTGGCCGGGGAGGGAAGCAGCTCGCGTGGCTACGAGCGGCCTCCATCACCGGACAACGGAACCGACTGCCATCTCAGCACCTTCGGCCAGCCTGCTCACCTCTGGCAGTGCTCTCCATCTGAACAGTGAGGGGACCAGCTCAAGAGCAAAGATCATAGAGCGGAGTGCATCAGCTGGTGATGGATAACATCACAGCGGGCGGTGGAGCTTACTCCTGTGTCAGCGCGAACAAGGGATCAATTGAGGTTACTCGCAATGACATATGGAGTAAGCTCCACCGCCCGCTGTCCTGTTATCCATCGCCCGCTGACCCGCTCTCGAGCTGAATAATCCCTGGCTGACCCCCGCCTTCTCAATGCTCCTGCCCTCCCCGCAACTTTACCTGGACAGACTACCCACACGCTCTGAAAGGAACTCTCCCCCCCAGCAACGCTGTCCTTTTACAGCTGCTTCCCACTTTAGAGCCGCAAGGTAATATCTTGCCCAAACACAGTTGTATCTTTCTATCTCAATAAATATCACAAAATATGCCATTGTTTCAGCCACATTATGACAAAATATAGAATGTAGGTTATTTGTTATCAGTCACCCCATCCAGAAACAACAGTACTTAAAGAAGAACATTTGTTTTACTAATTTACGAGCATGTACCATACAGAGTCCGTTGATCCATATCCTGCAAAATGTTGTGATAATTGCATAAAAGGTATTATTGTCTAAGAAATTTGGTGTGGAATGATAATCCATCTCAGTACTCATTTAGCAAGTCCCAAGTTATAGATACTTTTTCCGCACCCCAATCCCCCTCGCCCGATCTTCATTGAACCCACCATTTGACCGATCTTTTACTCAGCTGCTGTAACGTTTCCTTCCTATCAAAATCTCTGTGTAGCATCTCTGTCCCTATCTTCCAATTCCCACGTTGAAATAAAATACTACTTTTGACTTAAACATTTCGCAGCAGGATCACTATATAAATGCAATATGGCATTTTATCCTAGCATCCCCCCCCCCCCTTTACCACCACACAAGAAGCGTAACTTGAAGCGTTTGCATTTGGAGAAGTTCGATACGGACCAGGAATGAAAATTAATAGGTATGAATCGATTAACAGCGAGCTACGAGGTGAGATTGAAACACCTGTCAGAGGGCTAAGAAACAATCCTGAGTTGACGGCGTATTGTTTTAAGTGAGCATTTGGCAGCGACCTCGCCATATTCTGGTTAAATATTCTTTCCATGGAAATCTCCTATTTCACTTTGAAATTATATTCATTTATAACATCAGTAACCACCTTAATGTTCGTGCGTTTAGTACCGGGTATGCTTGAAACTATTTATTGTAATGTACTGTATCTTTAAAAAAAAACTTTATCAACCAGGTGTGAAAATTACACTGAATCGAACGATGATTCAAAATGCGTGGGAATCGACTAATCCTGCAGCGAAATTTTTACGTCGAAAGTTGTATTTTATTTCAAAGTGGGAATTTGAAGATAGGGACAGAGATGCGACACAGAGATTTTAAACTCGGGAGCTCTTGGGTGAACTCGTGCAGTGGGACAGGGTTTGAGGCAGCATCTATGGAACGAAGGAAATAGCCAACGTTTCGGGCCAGGTCTGAAGAAGGGTTTCGACCCGAAATGTTGCATATTTCCTTCGCTCCATAGAGGGGGGGGGGGGGGTGCAGGGAGTCAGATAGACTGCGCAATGACAGGGGGGGGGATCCCAGTGTGAGAGTGAGTCACCACCTGCGTACAGCGTTCCCACATCGCTCTTCTCCACCAAGCAAGGCACACTCCTCTCCCCCTCCGCCTTCTCCCCCCTTCCTTCCCTCATCCTCCCCCCCTCTCTAAAGAAGGAGGGGGAGGGAGGTAGGGAGAGGGAGATCTAAAGGGTAACTAGTTTTGGTCTCCAATCACCTCACAAAGGGCAGCCAACAGTGGTGGTGATGCAGAAGGGAGAATCTCTCTCTCCAATTCACTCTCTCTACAATTCATTCTCTCTCCCCCTCCCTCTCCGTCTCTCCCCCCCCTCTCTCTCTCTCTCCCTCTCCCCTTCCTCTCTCTCTCTCTCTCTCTCCCCCCTCTCTCTCCAATTCTCTCTCCCCCCCTCTCACCCTCTCCCTCTTCTCTCTCCAATTTCCTCTCTCTCTCTCTCCCTCTCTCCCCCCAGCCACGTTTATACCACGAGTGTGTGTGTGAGAGCCGAGCATTGTTTCTCATTCTGACTCTGCTCTGTGAGTGCTCGTATTGACAGTAATCGTATCCAACTCTTAACTGAAAACGAGTGGTTTGCAAACTGAAAATCCCCCCTCTCTCTGTCTCTCCACTGTCCCCCCCACACACACACACACAGACAGAGACACACCAGACACACACGCAGATAGAGACACACACACACACAGCCACAGAGATACAGAAACACACACACACAGACAGAGACACACACACACACACACACACACACACACACACACACACACAGACAGACACAGAAACACAGAGACATACACAGACACAGAGTCACACACACACACACACACACACACACACACACACACAGAGACACACACAGACACAGAAACACAAAGACATACACAGACACAGAGTCACACACACACACAGACAGACAGACAGACAGACACACACAGACACAGAGTCACACACACACACACACACACACACAGACAGAGTCACACACACACAGACAGAGTCACAGACACAGACACAGACACAGACACAGACACAGACACAGACACAGACACAGACACAGACACAGACACAGACACAGACACAGACACAGACACAGAGTCACACACAGAGTCACACACAGAGTCACACACAGAGTCACACACAGAGTCAGACAGACAGACAGACAGACAGACAGACAGACAGACAGACAGACAGACAGACAGACAGACAGACACACAGAGACAGACATAGGGTTAAATCCCACCCGTACCCCGGCCCGGACATTAACCCCGACACCAATGTTAACACAGACTCCAACCTCCAACCTGGTCTGCTGTTGTACCAGCACCGAACGAGTTAACACAACCCCCAGATCTGTTTATCCACAGATTGTCTCCCTCTCGCACTTATCCGGCCTGTTGTCTTTCGTTTCTGCTTCAGGTCTTTTAACTCTATCCCCCCGACCAAGAGTGGGCCGGTACGCCGCCGATTTCATACATTTCTGACCCTTTCTCTCCCCGCCCCCTCTCACTCACACACCGCCCGCCTGCCTGCTCCCAGCGTTTAGCGTTGAATACTCACGGCTGAGTTCGCTGCGGTGCTGGGGCTTGCTGCCCTGGTTGCGCCTGCACATGGTAGTCTGGCGGGGGCTGTGAGATTCCCACCCCCCCGAGCCCGGTACTACCCTCCCCCCCTCTCCCCCCCCCCTCTCTCCCCCCCCGGTCCAGACCAGAGTCTCGGCCGCACCGGCGGCAGCGAGTCAAACACAATTGCATTTACTGAGGAATGTGGATCGATGCATTGATGACCCAATGTATAACTACTTGTTAACTACTGGCTGTTAACAAGTGCTACAGTAGTAGTTAACACATCGTTTGTGTCTTTAAATCTTTATTTAACAAAGCGAATTTGTATTTCCATATGAAATACGGAAAATTAACACGGGGCCCCCCTTGGGCGCAGGGCCCAATTTGGAAAAATCGGTCCAATCGGCCTAAGGCCGGCCCTGTGGGTGGAGATACAAAACAAATAAATAGGTCTGAAGAAGGGTCTCAACCCAAAATGTCACCCATTACTTCATTCCAGAGACGATGCCTAAGTTACTCCAGCATTTCGTGTCTATCTTCGATTTAAACCAGCATCAGCAGTTCCTTCCTACACAAATCGATGTCCATGTTTCTCTAATCTCTTCTCTTATTCTCTCAATTATTTGACAAAGTCAAGGTGAATTTTATAATACAATTACAAATATTATGCATTACTGGATTGGAGAGGCAATCCAATTCTCTAATAAATGCATACAAATCATTTACTCGGACCATAGAGTCAGTGCAGTTGACAACTGTGAAAAATGTAAGGAAATTAACTGAAGTAATATAACTTCATGTCAGGTTGAACACAGTGACATGAGTCAGAGTTATACAGCACGGAAACAGGCAATTCGGCCCAACTTGCCCATGGTAACCAAGGTGCTCCATTCATACTAGTCCCTCCTGCCCACACCTGGCCCATTCATTTCCTATCCATGTACCTGCCTAAATGTCTTTTAAATGTCAGTTGTAGTACCTGCCTCAACCACCTCCACTGGCAGCTCATTCCATATATGCCCCCCCCCCCCCTCCAGCTTAAACATATGTCTTCTGGTTCTTGGTACAACTTCTCTGGGTGAAAGACTGTGCATTCAGTTTAGTTTATTGTCACGTGTACCGAGATACAGCGTAAAGCCTTTGTTGCGTGCTATCCAGTCAGTGGAAAGACGATACAGGATTACAATCGAGCCATTTACAGTGTATAGATACATGATAAGAGAATGACATTTAGTGCATGATAAAGCCAGCAAAGTCTGAACAAGGAAAGTCCAAGGGTCACCAATGAGGTAGATAGTAGCTCAGCACTGCCCCCTAGATGTGGTAGGATGATTCAGCTGCCTGATAACAGCTGGGAAGAAACACCTCTGTTAGTTCACCCCTCAGTCTATTGCTCCCCAAGGAATGAAAGCCTGACCTACCCAATCTCTCTTCATAGCTCAGGCCCTCATGTCTTGGCAACATCCTCATAAATCTGCTCTGCACTCTTTTTTTTAATTTTTTTAAATTATTTTTATTAGAAGTACGGTAAATTACAGTAATACACAACACTTATATCTTAATACATTTTTTATACCGCTTCATTTTTTTGAGCTTTAAGAGAAAGATAGAAGAAAAGTAAAGAAAGTGCGCAAGAGTCGTGAAGTGCAAGAGAGTGTTGTGAAAAGAAAGCCCCTTAGAAAAGAAGTTAGAGAAGGAAGTAAAGTAAGAAAGTAGATCCTAGAAAAGAAAGAAAAAGAAAGTAGGAACAATCGCAGAAAGGGAACCACCAACCAAGTCTGTTTTTATTGTTTTACCTCCCATTACCAGGTCCTGATACCATTTCTTTATTTATTTATTTTTTAAATTACTATTGCACCTCATGCTTGTAATAGGTCCAGAAACGTAGACCACGTCTTTTGGAATTGGTCTGCTTTACCTGCTAAGAGGAATCTCATCTCTTCCAGATGTAATGTTTCCAACATATTTGATGTCCACATTTTTATTGTTGGTGTGGGCGCATTTTTCCAGAATTTAAGTATGAGCCTTTTTCCCATTATTAGCCCGTAATTGAATAAATTCTTCTGATACACGTTTAATTCAGGGATACCTTCCGATATTCCAAAAATGATCCATTCTGGTTTTGGTACCAGTTTTATTTTAATTACTTTTGAGAAAATATCAAATATTTCATACCAGAATTTTTGGATTTTTGTACAAAAAACAAAAGAATGCGCTATGGTAGCTTCTTGACATTGACATTTATCACAGATTGGTGAAACATTAGGAAAGATTTTATTTAATTTAGTTTTTGAATAATATAGTCAATTGACCTCTAATTTCAGATAGTCCTTGCTTTCTCCCTCATTGCACTCTTTAATTTAACAACAACCTTCCCATAGACGAAAACTGCACACAATACTCCAAATGTGGTCTCACCAACATCTTGTACAACTGTAACATAACATCCCAACTTCTATACTCAATATCCTGACTGATGTACCAAAAGTCTTCTTGACCACCTTATCTACCAGTGACACCACTTTCAGGGAACTATGTACCTGGATTCAGAGATCCCTCTGCTCTACAACACTCTCAAGGGCCCGACTGTGAAAGTCTTGCCCTGGTTTGACTTTTCAATATGCCTCATACTTATCTGTATTCAACTCCATTAACCATTCCTCAGCCCACTTGCCCATCTGATCAAGATCCGGCTGTAATTCTTGATAACCACCTTCGCTATCTACGATACTTCCCCCTCCCATTCCCAATCTGACCTTTCTGTCCTGGGCCTCCTCTATTGCCAGAGTGAGGCCCAGTGTAAATAGGAGGAACAGCACCTCATATTTGCTTGGGTAGTTTACACTCCAGCAGTACGAACATTGACCTCTAATTTCAGATAGTCCTTGCTTTCTCCCTCATTCTCCTCCCCCTTCCCACCTCTCCCACAAGCCTACTGTCTCCACCTCTTCCTTTATTTTTCCTACCCCCCCCCCCGACATCAGGCTGAAGAATGGTCTCAACCCGAAACGTCGCCTATTCCTTCTCTCCAAAGATGCTGCCTCACCCGCTGAGTTTCTCCAGCATTTTTGTTTACCTTATACTACCCACTTTAATGCTTTCTGCAAATTTACTAATCATGCCATGTACATTCTCATCCAAATCATTGCAATAAATCACAAACAGCAATGGGGCCGGCACCAATTGCCGAGGCATACCACAAGTCATAGACCTCCAGTTTAAAAAACACCTTTCCACCATCACACTCTGCTTTCTTCCATGAAGCCAATTCTCTATGCAGTTGGATCCTATGAGATCTAACCTTCCAGAGCAGTCTATCGCCCAAAACCTTAACAAATGCCTTGCTTATGTTGTTTTTTAAACCCGCTCGTTTTATTCTGTCCTATAATAACATTTTATTTGAATAAACTCAATAGAAATAAAATCACTGGTAATCTGACTATAAACTCAACTCCACATCTTTTGCTAGAATCTAGAATTTATCTACCATGGTATTACAAATATTGAATGACTTTTCTCTCCACACTTTGTTTAATTTAATTTAGAGATACAACATGGAACCAGACTTTTCAGCTGTCCGAGATCGCGCTGACCAATAATCACCTGTACACTAGTTCTATCCTACACCCTAGGGACAATTTACAGAAATCAATTAACTCACAAATCTTTGGAATGTGGGAGAAAACCAAAGGCACCTGGAGAAAATCCACGCAGGTCACGGGAGAACGTACAAACTCTGTACAGACAGCACCCATAGTCAGGATCAAACCCGAGTCTCTGGCGCTGTAAGGCTGCAACTCTACCGCTACGCCACCGTGCCGCCCTATGAAGAAGCGAGTTTCAAAGAAACACACCCCTCTGAAAAACATAGGGTACATGTAGAAGGAAATTTGAGATTTCTTATTGTTATTTGGGGGAAGTCTTCGAGAAGGGAGAATTTTTAGAGAGCTTACGTGGAGATTGAACAAGCAGCAACAAAGAGAAGCAGGGAGAAGTACTGATTGGCTGAAGCCCGTGGGGAAGGTGCGTAAGTCACAGGGGAAAAACAGTTTAAAACTGAGGAATTTGGTTTGTAAATTGGTAAATTAGGCAATTTATCAGTCAATATGATACAATGATACAATGATACAATTTATTTGTTGTCATTTGAATCTCATTGAGGTTCAAACGAAATTTGGTTTCTGCAATCATACAAACAAGAGAAAGAACCAAGACACAACACAATTTACACAAACATCCATCACAGTGAATCTCCTCCTCGCTGTGATGGAAGGCAAAGTCTTATCTCTCCCCTGCACTCCACATTCTCCTCCCGATGTCAGTCAGAGCCCCTGGCGGGTGATGGTAAATAAGTCCCGCGGCCATTAAGGCCGTGCCGGGCGATGCAAGGCCGTGCACCGGGTCTTGATGTTGGAGCCCCCGGCGGGCGCTAGTGAGTCCCGCAGCCATTTAAAGCCACGCCGGGCGATGTTAGGCCCCGCTCCAGGTCATCCTCAACCCCGCAACTCGGGCGGGAGAAGTCGCCGTTGCGGGAGCTCCGAAAAGCGGTCTCCCACCAGGGACCCGCGAGCTCCCGGTGTTACCGTCCACCGGGCCAGCGGCTGGAGCCTCCGAAGCTCCGGGGTCGGGTTGCAGCAGCGCGCCACCACAGCTCCTCCCGTTCCGAACTCGGCCAGCTCCACGGTGGTGAGTAGTCCGCAGGCTCCGCAACTTGAGCCCCAGGTCGTTCCAGTTGGAGGCCGCTCCACGGTGCTAGGCCCCAACGACAACGGAGACACAACAGAGAAAGGTCGGGTCCTCCATACAGGGAAAAGATTTAAAAGTTTCCCCACCCCCCCCCCCCACCCACACACATATCCAGTTTAAAAAACACTACAACTGCACTCAAATGAGACAAGAAAATAAAAAAAGACAGACGGACTGCAGAGGCCGCTGCGACGTGGATCGTGCCGCCCATATAAGCAAGGCTGCTCTAGGGGAGCGACAGTGAGGGAGCGGCCTTGTGAGAAAAGTGTGAGGCTTTGGCTCGAGAGTCTTTGGCGAGGAGACTGAGTGAGGACGCCACAACAAACGCAAGAAAGAGATGTCAAGCAAGCTGATTCAGTGTGATGCTTGCAGTATGTGGGAGGTCAAGGACACTGCTGGTGCCTCTGGCTGCTACAAATGTGAGAAGTGCATCAAGGTACAGCTCCTGAAGGACCGTGTTGGGGAACTGGAGAAGCAAGTGGATGACCTCAGGTTCGCACGAGAAGCTGAGTCGTTCCTCGACGAGTCCTACAGTAAGATTGTTACACCTAAGGAACTGGATGAGAGAAGGTGGGTGATGGTGAGAAAGGGAAGTAAACATGGAATGCAAAGGTCCCTGGGTATTGTACCTCTTGTGAACAGGTTCACCCACTTAGAAGCTGTCGGGACAGAAGACGTTATCACACTGAGCGGCGGACTGGCTTGCGAAGCAAAAAGGGCTGTTGAGCCAAAACCAAAGAGGCCAACGTCAGGCAACGCCATTGTAGTTGGAGACTCCATTGTGAGAGGTACGGACAGGGGTTTCTGCGGCAACAGACGGGATGCGAGGATGGTGTGCTGCCTTCCTGGTGCCAGGATCCAGGATGTCACGGACAGAGTGCAGAAAATCCTCAAGGGCGAAGGTGAACAGCCGGAAGTGGTAGTGCATGTCGGCACAAACGATGTCGGAAAGAATGGGATGAATATTCTGAAGCGTGACTTTAGAGAGCTCGGAAAAATGCTGAAAAGCAGGACCTCCAGGGTTGTTATCTCCGGTTTGCTTCCAGTTCCTCGTGCTGGCGAGAGCGGGAACAGGGAGATACGGGACCTGAATGTGTGGCTGAGGAACTGGTGCAGGGGGCAGGGATTTAGATTCTTAGATCACTGGGATCTGTTTTGGAGTAAGGGGGAACTGTACACAAGGGACGGATTGCACCTTAACAGGTGGGGGACCGACATTCTGGCAGGCAGGTTTGCCACTGCTACACGGGTGGTTTTGAACTAAATAAGGGGGGGGGGGGAGGGTGTCAAATGGAATAGTCAAGGACGGAGTTAAAGGGAAAGGGAGTAAAGGGATGGTTAATGACCCCAGAATTAACGGAAAAGGAAGCTCACAAAGGGATAGGAGCATATGGCCAAGTATAATAGGGATCGATGTGAAAGGTGAGATGCGTAAGGAATTAAAAGTATTGTATATCAATGCGCAAAGTATAAGAAGTAAAGTAGATGAGCTTGAGGCTCAGTTAGAGGTTGGTAGATAGGACATTGTGGGGATTACTGAGACGTGGCTGCAGGAGGATCGGGCCTGGGAACTAAATATTCAGGGTTATACATCCTATAGAAAGGAAAGGCAGGTGGGCAGAGGAGGGGGGGTAGTAGCTCTGCTGGTGAGGGATGGAATTCAGTCCCTTGCGAGGGAAGACATAGGGACTGACGAGGTAGAGTCACTGTGGATTGAGTTGAGGAATTTCAAAGGCAAGAAGACACTAATTGGTGTTATCTACAGACCCCCAAATAGTAGCCCGGATGTAGGGTGTACGTTGCAGCAGGAGTTAAAACTGGCATGTAACAAAGGTAATGCCACTGTGGTGATGGGGGATTTCAATATGCAGGTAGACTGGGAAAATCAGGTTGGTTCAGGACCCCAAGAAAGAGAGTTTGTAGAGTGCTTCCAAGATGGATTCTTAGAGCAGCTTGTAGTGGAGCCGACCAGAGAAAAGGCAATTCTGGATTTAGTGTTGTCCAATGAACCAGATGTGATAAGAGAACTCGAGGTAAAGGAACCGCTTGGAGGTAGTGATCATAATATGATTAGTTTTAATCTGCAATTTGAGAAGGAGAAGGTTAAATCGGAAGTGTCAGTGATGCAGTTGAACAAAGGGGACTATGAAGGCATGAGGGAGGAGCTGGCCAAGGTAGACTGGAAAGGGATATTGGCAGGAATTACGCTAGAACAGCAATGGCAGGAATTTCTGGGCATAATCCGGAAGACGCAGGATCATTTCATTCCAAAAAGGAAGAAAGATTCTAAGGGGAGTAGGAGGCAACCGTGGCTGACAAGAGAAGTTAGGGATAGAATAAAACTAAAAGAAAAGATGCATAACACAGCAAAGTGTAGCCGGAAGCCAGAGGATTGGGAAACTTTCGTAGGACAACAGAAGGAAACAAAACGGGCAATAAGGGCTGAAAAGATGAAGTACGAAGGGAAGCTGGCCAGGAATATCAAGAAAGACAGTAAATGCTTCTTTAGATATGAAAATGGAAAAAGAATAGCAAAGTCAAAATGTGGGTCCCTTGAAGGCAGACACGGGTGAAATTATTATGGGGAACAAGGAAATGGCAGAAGAGTTGAACAGGTACTTCGGATCTGTCTTCACTAAGGAAGACACAAACAATCTCCCAGATGTACTGGAGGACAGAGGATCTAAGGGGGTAGAGGAACTGAAAGAAATTTTCATTAGGCAAGAAATAGTATTGGGTAGGCTAATGGGACTGGAGGATGATAAATCCCCTGGGCCTGATGGTCTGCATCCCAGGGTCCTCAGGGAGGTGGCTCTAAAAATAGTGGACGCATTGGTGATCATTTTCCAATGTTCAATAGATTCAGGATCAGTTCCTGTGGATTGGAGGATAGCTAATGTTATCCCACTTTTCGAGAAAGGAACGAGAGAGAAAACGGGGAATTACAGACCAGTTAGCCTGACTTCGGTGGTGGGAAAGATGCTGGAGTCAATTATTAAAGAGGTAATAATGGGGCATTTGGATGGCAGTAAAAGGATTGATGCAAGTCAGCATGGATTTATGAAAGGAAAATGATGCTTGACTAATCTTCTGGAATTTTTTGAGGATGTGACAAGTAAAATGGATGAAGGGGTGCCAGTGGATGTAGTGTATCTAGACTTCCAGAAACCCTTTGATAAGATCCCGCACGGGAGACTGGTGACGAAAATTAGAGTACATGGTATTAGAAACATAGAAACATAGAAAATAGGTGCAGGAGTAGGCCATTCGGCCCTTCGAGCCTGCACCGTCATTCAATATGATCATGGCTGATCATCCAAGTCAGTATCCTGTACCTGCCTTCTCTCCATACCCCCTGATCCCTTTAGCCACAAGGGCCACATCTAACTCCCTCTTAAATATAGCCAATGAACTGGCCTCAACTACCTTCTGTGGCAGAGAATTCCACAGATTCACCACTCTCCGTGTGAAAAATGTTTTTCTCATCTCGGTCCTAAAAGACTTCCCCCTTATCCTTAAACTGTGACCCCTTGTTCTGGACTTCCCCAACATCAGCAACAATCTTCCTGCATCTAGCCTGTCCAACCCCTTAGGAATTTTGTAAGTTTCTATAAGATCCCCCCTCAATCTTCTAAATTCTAGCGAGTACAAGCCGAGTCTATCCAGTCTTTCTTCATATGAAAGTCCTGACCTCCCAGGAATCAGTCTGGTGAACCTTCTCTGTACTCCCTCTATGGCAAGAATGTCTTTCCTCAGATTAGGAGACCAAAACTGTACGTAATACTCCAGGTGTGGTCTCACCAAGACCCTGTACAACTGCAGTAGAACCTCCCTGCACCTATACTCAAATCCTTTTGCTATGAATGCTAACATACCATTCGCTTTCTTCACTGCCTGCTGCACCTGCATGCCTACTTTCAATGACTGGTGTACCATGACACCCAGGTCTCGCTGCATCTCCCCTTTTCCTAATCGGCCACCATTCAGATAATAGTCTACTTTCCTGTTCTTACCACCAAAGTGGATAACCTCACATTTATTCACATTATACTGCATCTGCCATGCATTTGCCCACTCACCCAGCCTATCCAAGTCACCTTCCAGCCTCCTAGCATCCTCCTCGCAGCTAACACTGCCCCCCAGCTTTGGGTCATCCGCAAACTTGGAGATGTTGCATTCAATTCCCTCGTCCAAATCATTAATATATATTGTAAATAGCTGGGGTCCCAGCACTGAGCCTTGCGGTACCCCACTAGTCACTGCCTGCCATTCTGAAAAGGACCCGTTTACTCATACTCTTTGCTTCCTGTCTGCCAGCCAGTTCTCTATCCACATCAATACTGAACCCCCAATACCGTGTGCTTTAAGTTGGCATACTAATCTCTTATGTGGGACCTTGTCGAAAGCCTTCTGAAAGTCCAGATATAACACATCCACTGGTTCTCCCTTATCCACTCTACTAGTTACATCCTCGAAAAATTCTATAAGATTCGTCAGACATGATTTACCTTTCATAAATCCATGCTGACTTTGTCCAATGATTTCACCACTTTCCAAATGTGCTGCTATCCCATCTTTAATAACTGACTCCAGCATTTTCCCCACTACTGATGTTAGACTAACTGGTCTGTAATACCCCATTTTCTCTCTCCCTCCCTTTTTAAAAAGTGGGGTTACGTTTGCTACCCTCCAATCCTCAGGAACTACTCCAGAATCTAAAGAGTTTTGAAAAGAGTTTTGTCCCTTAATTCTCAAATCATGTCCTCTTGTTTGAATTTTCCCTACTCTCAATGGAAAAAGCTTATCCACGTCAACTCTGTCTATCCCTCTCAGAATTTTAAAGACCTCTATCAAGTCCTCCCTTAACCTTCTGCCCTCCAAAGAATAAAGACCTATCTTGTTCAACCTTTCTCTGTATCTTAGGTGCTGAAACCCAGGCAACATTCTAGTAAATCTCCTCTGTACTCTCTCTATTTTGTTGACATCTTTCCTACAATTTGGCGACCAAAATTGTACATCGTACTCCAGAATTAGCCTCACCAATGCCTTGTACAATTTTAACATTACATCCCAACTTCTATACTCAATGCTCTGATTTATAATGGCCAGCACAGCAAAAGCTTTCTTTACCACCCTATCTACATGAGATTCCACCTTCAGGGAACTATGCAGTTATTCCTAGATCCCTCTGTTCAACTGCATTCCTCAATTCGCTACCATTTACCATGTACGTCCTATTTTGATTTGTCCTGCCAAGAGGTAGCACCTCACACTTATCAGAATTAAACTCCATCTGCCATCTTTCAGCCCACTCTTCCAAATGTCTTAAATCTCTCTGTAGACTTTGAAAATCTACTTCATTATCCACAACACCACCTATCTTAGTATAATCTGCATACTTACTAATCCAATTTACCACACCATCATCCAGATCATTGATGTATATGACAAACAACAATGGACCCAACACAGATCCCTGAGGCACCCCACTAGTCACCGGCCTCCAACCTGACTAACAGTTATCCACCATTACTCTCTGGTATCTCCCATTCAGCCACTGTTGAATCCATCTTGTTACTCCACTATTAATACCCAACAATTGAACCTTCTTAACCAACCTTCCATGTAGAACCTTGTCAAAGGCCTTACTGAAGTCCATATAGACAACATCCACCGCTTTACCCTCATCAATTTCCCTAGTAACCTCTTCAAAAAATTCAAGAAGTTTAGTCAAACATGACCTTCCAGGCACAAATCCACGTTGACTGTTCCTAATCAGACGCTGTTTATCCAGATGATTATATATATTATCTCTAAGTATCCTTTCCATTAATTTGCCCACCACTGACGTCAAACTAACAGGTCTATAATTGCTAGGTTTATTCTTAGAACCTTTTTTAAACAATGGAACATTCTTCCCTGATATTCTTGATATCCCTGAACAATTGTTCCCTGATATTATCCCCTTCCATGGTCAAATACTTACTAAGCTATTTCTGTGTACTTGCTGTCGCCCCCTCTAAAACATTGACTCTTCACATGACTGAGTTTGTAGGATATCCATTCATCTGAAAATCCACATTTAGTCAATTGCATTATTACTCGATGTCCAGAACAAATCTTTGGATCGGAGCAGAATCATTGGCTCATGTACTCCAACCTAAAACACCAATGATGAAGCAGGAGTGGCAACATGCAAAATCGTGAGTTAAATCTTATAACTGCGCAATTATATAATTTTTATTTCTAATATTATCTGAGCAAAATATTCACGAAGTTCGCATTAGTTTGCATTGTTCTTTCACGTAAAGACGAATTAAGGAAAATGTTGTAGCAGTTACTTGGAAATAAACATTTATCGAAAGAGCGCTGATGATTTTTTGATCTATTTTATATGCAGTTCCTCAGGATCGAGGACGACTTGCTTCTATTCTGACTTTGTGGTCAATGTGGGAAACACAGACTCTTCCACCAATGGCTGATTGGGTAGACAGATGTTAGTTTATGAAGCTAATTGCGAACTTGGCCGAAAGTTGGCCGAAAGGCCTGTTTCCACGCTATATTTCTAAACTAAACTACTGGACCGGGTGAAGAACTGTCAGCCAAGGACTGAAGAACTCACCAAAATGTGACAACAGTAATCACCATTGAAACATACAGATATCTGAGAAATCTACTTAATGAGTCTTAGAAAATATTGATTTGAATATAGTTCCTGAAAGCATCGTCCATACCTCTATATAAAGCTTTATAACATAAATTCCAGAAACACAAGCGTACTTAAATAAATGCAATTTCAATCAGAAACAATGAATATGAAAGATAATTGCCACCATTTTAACTTTACAAGGCACTCCTCTAAAAGTCACTATATTCAACAGATGTAGAGGATGTTAGACAGAAACATCTAAGCTACAGAAGCAATTCTTTTTCATTGACTACCTTTGTGATGACACAGGTATAAGAAATGTATTATAAGCTGTAAAAAGATAATTTTGATCAAAACTAAAAATCATGAGAGAAATTAAGAGTGACCAGATGACTCCTTAATTAAATGTCATAATTAACCCCGCCACTTTAATTGTCCTAATTCTGACTTTTTTTAAAACTTCTCAACAGAAAATCTCTCATTTCAAAATATAAAATCAATATCCGACTAAAAGAATCATTTTCATTCACGTGGCTATTAAAATTATTCTCCAATGTTATAAAATACGATATGAAACATTGATTACATTAAAGAATCAAATTGCTTAAATAATTGTATAAAAGTGCACTGTTAATTAAAGCTTGCTGATTCTAGATTGCAGACGGTAGACAAAAGATGGTTGGTGTATTAAAGAGGTAAATTGACCAGAATAAATCAGCTGTTCATTTACCTTGTTATATAAACTTTAAAATAACTCAGACTCATTATGTTGGAATCACAGTGCTCTATCAATGGAATTCAGAGATGAGAGTGGATTTTTGATGAGGGTAAAGGGGTTTTGATGGAAAAATAGAGATTTATGGAGAAATTCTCCATGGACCTGAATCAAGCTATTACTTGTCCATTTTCACTTCATTCCACATTTGCAAATGCAAATCACATTGTTTCATTTTAATTAATTATCCATGTGTGCCAAATCAGACAAGATCTGAAGACTCATGGCACCATCGAACCAAAAAGGGTAAATCATTAATGACAGACCTGAATTCATAGAATTCCTCAATAAGGCCTTACTGCCACATCCAAATGGTAATTCGAATATCACTGTTCCTTAATTGCTACATGTGAGAAAAAGACCTTTGACCTTTGAAATGCTATTTACTTAAAACATTATGACAACATGGCCAAAATTAGGTTTTGAAAACAACCATCTTTCAAAGTTAGAATTCAAACAAAAATATTAAATGACATTAATTTCCAATTTTTATGATAACCTTAATATCAGATTAATATTGATACTAAAATATATTTAACGTTCTTAATTGGATTTCATCCGAGTGGATGGGTGTAGAATCTGTGGAATTATTAGCCACATTAGGCTGTAGAGGCCAAGTCAGTGGATATTTTTAAGGCAGAAATCGATAGATTCTTAATTAGTGCGGGTGTCATGGGGTTATGAGGAGAAGGCAGGAGAATGGGGTTAGAAACATAGACATAGAAACATAGAAATTAGGTGCAGGAGTAGGCCATTCGGCCCTGCACCGCCATTCAATATGATCATGGCTGATCATCCAACTCAGTATCCCGTACCTGCCTTCTCTCCATACCCTCTGATCCCTTTAGCCACAAGGGCCACATCTAACTCCCTCTTAAATATAGCCAATGAACTGGCCTCGACTACCTTCTGTGGCAGAGAGTTCCAGAGATTCACCACTCTCTGTGTGAAAAAAGTTCTTCTCATCTCGGTTTTAAAGGATTTCCCCCTTATCCTTAAGCTGTGACCCCTTGTCCTGGACTTCCCCAGGAGGGAGATAGATCAGCCATGATTGAATGGCGGAGTAGACTTGTTGGGCCGAATGGCCTAATTCTGCTCCTATCAGTTATGAATTTATGAGTAGTACCCAGCATAACATGACTGAGGCCTCACAGAATGAGCAGTCCTTCTCCCACTCAGCATATTTATACTGTTACATTTCTGCATTCATTTTCTATTCTACGAAAGCCCCTGGCATTGTGAAGCTGTTCCACATTCTACATGTGCTTCCTACTTCTGAGCTGCTGCCCATGGCAAATGAAATTCCTTGTATGTTGCAAAACATACTTGGCAAATAATGTACTATTCTGATTCTGATAGGCAGAGTGAGACCTGTTGCTACAGTACCTTTTAGTTAACAGCATGGCTTTAAACAGTGTGCTCTGCAGCTCAGCCAGGAGAATTGAGACAGCAAACAAAGAATGCTGAAGAAGCAAAATACTGCAGATGGTGGAATTCTGAAAGATGAACTTGGATAGTTTTTTCTGGAAAGCCTGAAGTTGAGGGGAGATGCAATAGAAGTATATCAAATTATGAAAGTCATGGACAGTCAGACCCTTTATCCCAGGGTGGACATTTACATAGATACATAGAAAATAGGTGCAGGAGGAGGCCATTCGGCCCTTCGAGACTAGATTTGAAAGACTGGATGATAAGATTTTTTATTTAACATACAGAAGATGGTGAGTGCCTGGAACATGCTGCAGTGGGTGGTGGTGGAGGCAGATACGATAGTGGCATTTAAGTGCCTTTTAGATAGGCACATGGATACGCAGGGAATGGAGGGGTATGAACAAGTTCACAAGTTATAGCAGAATTAGGCCATTCGACCCATTGAGGCCATTCGGCACATCAAGTCCACTCCGCCATTCAATCAGGGCTGATCTCTGCCTCCTAATACCATTTTCCTGCCTTCTTCCCATAACCCTTGCCACCCGTTCTAAGCAGGCAGAGAATATATTGGCATCATGTTTGGCACAGACATTATGGGCATAAGGGCATGTTCCTGTGTTGTACTGTTCTATGTTCCAAGGATTATGATCTAATTTCAAGAAATATTCTACAGATCAGGCAGCATCCCTGAAGACAGAAAAGGAGTCAACATTGAAGGTCCAAGATTCCCTCCCCTCATTGATGCAGCCCACAATTGCAGAGTGATCTGAAAACTTCTGCAGGTGGCAGGAAACCGAGTTGTATCTGAAGTCCGAGGTGTAGATGGTGAACAGGAAGGGAGAGAGGACCGTCCCCTGTGGGGCCCCTGTGCTGCTCACCACCATGTCCGAGACACAGTTCTGTAGCCTGATATATTGTGGTTGTCCAGTCAGGTAGTTGGTGATCCAGGACACCAATGGAGCATCCACCCGCATCGTCATCAGTTTGCTCACTAGCAGTGCAGGCTGGATGGTGTTAAAAGCACTGGAGAAGTAAAAAAACACGACTCTCACAATGCTTCCTGGTTTATCCAGGTGAGCATAGGAACGATGGAGCAGGTGGATGATGGCTTCCTCAACCCATATCTTTGTTTGGTAAGCAAACTGCAGGGGGTCCAGGTAGGGTTTAACCAGGGGTCGCAGGTGAGTGAGCACCAGCCTTCAGGGACTTCATGATGTGTGAGGTTAGCGGCACTGGTCTGTAGTCATTGGAGGAGCTGGGACGTGTCCTCTTTGGTACAGGATCCAGGCAGGATGTCTTCCACATCACAGGAACCCTCTCCAGGCTCAGGCTCAGGTTGAAGATATACTGGAGTACTCCACACAACTGGCTGGCACACACATGCCCTGAGTACCCTAGGGATGACACCATCGTGACCCGTGGCTTTGCCTGGGCTGAGTCTGCTCAGCTCCTTCCTCACCTGCTCAGCCTTGATGGTCAGGTGCGACAAAAAACAGGCAGAGGAAGTGGGCCAGGGAGATTGAGGGGGGGGGGGATCCTGTCGGGGAACGGGGGGGGGGGGGGGGGGGGGGCGGGGGGTAGAGGTGCCACCATCAAATCTATTAAAAAACCTGTGCAAGCATTTGAAAATCCTGTGGCAGAGCGCTGATAGTAGGAACCAGCCTAATGCCCCATTGCTTTATGTGTAGGAAGGAACTGCAGATGCTGGTTTACACTGAAGATAGACACAAAATGCTGGAGTAAATCAGCGGGACAGGCAGCATCGCTGGAGAGATGGAATGGGTGACATTCTTGTCTGAAGAAAGGTCTCGACCCAAAATATCCCCATTCCTTCTCTCCAGAGATTCTGCCTGTCCCGCTGAGTTACTCCAGCATTTTGTGTCTACCTCTTTGCTCTAAATCAGTAACCATCTATTCTTGGCCATTATTACTTTTGTTTTCATGGTGAGTAATTTCAGTATTCCTTCAGCAAGAGTGGCAACAGAGTCTCCGAAGCCCGACATTAGTGGGTTGTAAGCATCATAAAATATAATTATTGACAGTTACTGAAGTGGTGTCAAAGTGTGTCCAGTCTTACCTGCTTTATTCCGAACATGGTAAGACTATTCCTTCTGCGTGTTTTGTGAATTCCAGACACATGCTTACTTGTACCATCATGTTTCGGAATCAAGGATTTTGTGCAACAATGATAAATGTCAGCCCTTGTGTAATGATTATTCCATTTGCGTGGTATTTAATGCCTTTGGCAATTATTGGTGTAGACTTGGTGACCCAACTGTAAAGGCATCCAAAATGAGCCTTAAATCCTTGCCTTATCGTAACTTTATCATTGAGGGTTTTTTTTTAAGTACGTTGTCACCCAGAGAAGCATGGTCCATTATTCTGGAAATACACAAGGACTCTGTTAAAGTGAGTACAGAGCTATGGAAATGGAGGAGAGAAGTGGACTGGGTGTTGATATCCCTTGGAGCTGACAAGATGATAACATGATTGAGAAAAATATCAGAAGGAGTGGTTAAAATGTAGATCTATAAAGTGTAAAAGGTCTCAACAGGTGCATTGGAAATAGTTCTCTGAATGTTGAGGACTGTATGTGGAAGGTGGGCCCCATTGGTGAATTCTACGTATTAATTTTGGAAATTGCACATCATAATAAATCCAAATAAAGACCAAAACCTCCAAGGGCAAGGAAAAGCTTCATGCAGTGACAGAAGAAAGCTAAAGGAAGGAGGATTGTGTTAAAGAAGATACGGTATTAGGCTACATTTCTAATGTTTGTGGAAGACAATAGACAATAGGTGCAGGAGTAGGCCATTCAGCTCTTTGAGCCAGCACCTGCATTCAATGTGATCATGGCTGATCATCCCCAATCAGTACCCCGTTCCTGCCTTCTCCCCATATCCCCTGACGAAGAAGCAACAAAAATGTATACAAATGCTCACAACAAACGTTTAATCTAACTGTATTTTTTTTAAATGGGAACAAGACTGAAACATGATCTGGCAAACATGTTAAGCTAAAACTTTGGATTGCTAATTAAACATTTGTAGTAAATTGATGTGTAAACTATGCAGAAGATAGACACAAAATGCTGGCGTATCTCAGCGGGACAGGCAGCATCTTTGGAGAGAAGTAATGGGTGACGTTTCAGGTAGAGACTTCAGCAATAGTGTGTGTATTCAGTGAGAAGAAATCCAAAGTAGAAGGGAAATATAAAGGGGAAACGTACAGACAAATATTGATACATATTTATTGGAATGGGGAGAAGAAATGATCAGAATATACATTCTTTCATGGAAAGAATGGATGCTTTAAGAAATAGTTTAATGGGAAAACTACAGAAGTAAGATGCTTTAACAACTCAGTTACACCAAACTCCACAGAAAGCCTTGCCTGCTTAATACCACTGGTTAGACAGTGTGGAACTATACAGTAACTACTCTAGACAGTAATCTACGATAGTCAAGGAAATTTTCCCTGGATGTAGAAACATAGAAAATAGGCGCAGGAGGAGGCCATTCGGCCCTTCTAGCCAGCATTCATTGCGATCATGGCTGATCGTCCCCAATCATTGTCATGGGGTGGCCAGAACCATTCATTTACTTTGTTAAAACGTGAAATAGTTTACAGAGTAGTAGTCAGGGTGGAATGATTCAGTTCTACTATAATACTTTCATTTTCCTGTTTATTAGCCTGAATTAATCATTAGTCATTAGACCTCCAATAGGCCCATTTCACAAGATGATACAACTTTAGTTTAATTTAGAGATAGAGCATTGAAACAGGCCCTTTGACCCACTGAGTCTGCACCGACCAGCGATCCCCACGCATTAACACTATCCTACACACACTAGGGACAATTCACACCTATACCAAGCCAATTAACCGACAAACCTGTATGTCTTTGGAGTGTAGGAAGAAACCAACGATCTCAGAGAAAACCCACACGATCACGGGGAGAACGTACAAACTCCATACAGACAGCACCCGTAGTCAGGATCGAACCCGGGCAAGGCATCAACTCTACCGTCACGCCACCGTGCCACCTGGCCCACTGTGGAAATACTAGTGGGAAGATAAGAATTTTGAGATTGATGCAGATATAGAGGCCAGGATTCTGAAATTTTATATTCTATTGAATAATTGGTGACACGGATAGTTCACTTTAATTTTATAACTTTTGGTTTTGAGGGTATTATGTGAAGGCATAAAGGGGTTTTGAAAAGGCTACAAGGCATTTTGTGAGTTTGCTTACCAAAATCTCTTCACTCCCAGTTTCTCTCCAGTACTGCAATAAGGAAATCCTTATTCTTAGATTTATTATAAAAATAGTTTCTCTCAGGAACATATCTTTCCCAGAGGTTTGTGTAGGAAGGGAATGCTGGTTTACACTGAAGATGGATCCAAAATGCTGGAGTAACTCAGCAGGACAGGCAGCATCTCTGGAGAGAAGGAATGGGTGACGTTTCGGGTCGAGATCCTTCTTAAGAAGTTTAATCATTTAAAAAAAAAGGAATAAAATATTAAAAAGCAATGACAAACAAATTTAGTTTTGATTTTTTTAATGTATAAAAAACTAATATGGTTTAGTTT